>JAUJYZ010001373.1:45000-588657 GCA_033675265.1 Actinostola sp. cb2023
ACCACATTGCCATCGATGCTCTCCATTATACACGTCTCATTCTCAATCCCAGGACCACTCAACACTAACAACACAAACTCCTTGTCAGTGAAAATGTCTTACTGTCTGACAGTTTGTTTAGTAACTAACCTATTTCTGGCGTAGTGTTGGCTCCTTCTTTACCCATGTATGTCATACCATCCTGTGAAGCAAAGCAGAAGCTATTAGAATGTAAGCAATCAGAAATAGGTCCCTGGCAGGAATATAATCACGTGGTTGTACTGGATGGCAAAAAACTGTTGCATAAAAGGATGATGATGATGATGATGATGATGACGCGAGAAGCGAGAATAATAAAATTAAAAAGGTTTGTAGAACAACCTTGTGATAACCATAACTCAATCGTAGGTGCTCCACTTGAGTTCACATTTTATGCAACTGGCCCCAAGCCCATACTGTAAGTGGCAAGAGACAGTATGTCTATGTATAGTTCACCTTTAAATGATAGAGCGTAACTCCTGTACTCAGCACGTCATCGTCTATGCAAACTAAGTGAGGAAGCTCGGACTCCATCTTTATTCCTGCTCCTTCGTACCTGAAACCAAGAGCTCGTTCCTAGCAAACGAATAACATACATAACATGAAGAGAAAGCATGGAAGGATGTAAGGGAGGAATGGAGAGAAGGAAGGATGGGAGGACAGAACGAAGGAAGGATAGAAGGATGGAAGGAAGGATGGAAGGAAAGATGGAAGGACAGAAGGAAGGATGGAAGGATGGAAGGACAGATGGAGGGACAGAAGAATGGATGGAAGGATGGAAAGATGGAAGGACAGAAGGATGGATGGAAGGAAGGATGGAAGGACAGAAGGATGGATGGAAGGAAGGATGGAAGGACAGAAGGAAGGATGGAAGGAAAGATGGAAGGACAGAAGGATGGATGGAAGGATGGATAGAAGGACAGAAGGAAGGATAGAAGGAAGGATGGAAGGACAGAAGGATGGATGGAAGGAAGGATAGAAGGACAGAAGGATGGATGGAAGGAAGGATGGAATGACAGAAGGATGGACAGAAGGATGGATGGAAGGAAAGATCACCATCACTGAATTGAACCACAACAGAAACAAAAGATACAGGAATAGATGGACAGACAGACAGATGATCATGAATGAATGAACTCGGGAAAGAATCAAGACAAAGAATACATGCATATTTATTTTAGTGGGAGTAAATGGATGGGGGAAAACAAATGAATGAAAGGGAAATAAAAAGGAAAGAAAAGAGAGACAGACCATAAGTATGATCTTACTTCAATTATCTTCTGTGTTTCTCGCCATTTACTTGTCCAGTTCTTGGTGAGTTCTTCTACTTTCGCTTCATTCTGATGCAGCCGCTGATTAATGATGTTTTTCTCTGCTTCACCAATAGAAATATCGAGACCATTCTGATGGTAATAAAACCATACATAATTCTTTCATTGGTTGAATTGTTAATGGTTGTTGTGGTGATGTTAGTTGTTGTTGTTGCTACTGTTGGTTTTGTTGCTGTTGTTGTTGCTGGTGGTGGTGTTAGTAGTGGTAGTGTTCATTGTTGCCGCTGCTGGTGATGCTGATGATGGTTTTGTTGCTGTTGTTGTTGCTGCTGCTGGTGGTGGTGTTAGTAGTGGTAGTGTTCATTGTTGCTGCTGATGCTGCTGCTGTTGCTGCTGCTGATGATCACCAGCACTACCACTACCAATGTATATGTACATGTACATGTAACAGCACTCACTAACACCACCACCAACAATAACAACAGCAACAAAAACATCATCATCATCATAGTAGTTGGGCAGCAGTGTTAGTGTTGTTGGTGGGCAGCAGTGTTAGTGTTGTTGGTGGGCAGCAGTGTTAGTGTTGTTGGTGGGCAGCAGTGTTAGTGTTGTTGGTGGGCAGCAGTGTTTAGTGTTGGTGGTGGGCAGCAGTGTTAGTGTTGTTGGTGGGCAGCAGTGTTTAGTGTTGGTGGTGGGCAGCAGTGTTAGTGTTGGTGGTGGGCAGCAGTGTTAGTGTTGTTGGTGGGCAGCAGTGTTAGTGTTGGTGGTGGGCAGCAGTGTTTAGTGTTGTTGGTGGGCAGCAGTGTTAGTGTTGGTGGTGGGCAGCAGTGTTTAGTGTTAGTGTTGGTGGGCAGCAGTGTTAGTGTTGGTGGTGGGCAGCAGTGTTGTTTAGTGTAGTGTTGGTGGGCAGCAGTAGTGTTAGTGTGTTGTTGGTGGGCAGCAGTGTTTAGTGTTGTGGTGGGCAGCAGTGTGGGCAGCAGTGTTAGTGTTGGTGGTGGGCAGCAGTGTTAGTGTTGTTGGTGGGCAGCAGTGTTAGTGTTGTTGGTGGGCAGCAGTGTTTAGTGTTGTTGGTGGGCAGCAGTGTTAGTGTTGTTGGTGGGCAGCAGTGTTTAGTGTTGTTGGTGGGCAGCAGTGTTTAGTGTTGTTGGTGGGGGCAGCAGTGTTGGTGGGCAGCAGTTTAGTGTTGTTGGTGGGCAGCAGTTAGTGTGTGGTGGGCAGCAGTGTTAGTGTTGTGGTGGGCAGCAGTGTTAGTTAGTGTGGGCAGCAGTGTTAGTGTTGGTGGGGCAGCAGTGTTAGTGTGTGTTGGTGGGGCAGCAGCAGTGTTAGTGTGGGCAGCAGTGTTAGTGTTGTGGTGGCAGCAGTGTTGGTGGGCAGCAGTGTTAGTGTTGGTGGTGGGCAGCAGTGTTAGTGTTGTTGGTGGGCAGCAGTGTTAGTGTGTTGGTGGGCAGCAGTGTTAGTGTTGGTGGTGGGCAGCAGTGTTAGTGTTGGTGGTGGGCAGCAGCAGTGTTGGGCAGCAGTGTTAGTGTTGTTGGTGTGGGCAGCAGTGTTAGTGTTGTTGTTAGTGTTGTGTGGTTGTGGGCAGCAGTTAGTGTTGTTTAGTGTTGTGTTGGTGGGCAGCAGCAGTGTTTGGTGGGCAGCAGTGTTAGTGTTGGTGGTGGGCAGCAGTGTTAGTGTTGTTGGTGGGCAGCAGTGTTAGTGTTGTGTTGGTGGGCAGCAGTGTTAGTGTTGTTGGTGGGCAGCAGTGTTTAGTGTTAGTGTTGTTAGTGTTGGTGGTGGGCAGCAGTGTTAGTGTTGTTGGTGGGCAGCAGTGTTAGTGTTGTTGGTGGGCAGCAGTGTTAGTGTTGTTGGTGGGCAGCAGTGTTAGTGTTGGTGGTTTGTTTAGTGTTAGTGTTGGTGGTGGGCAGCAGTGTTAGTGTTGTTGTTGGTGGGCAGCAGTGTTAGTGTTGTTGTGGGCAGCAGTGTTAGTGTGGTTAGTGTGTTGGTGGTGGGCAGCAGTGTTTAGTGTTGGTGGTGGGCAGCAGTGTTAGTGTGTTTAGTGTTTGTTGGTGGGCAGCAGTGTTTAGTGTTGTTGGTGGGCAGCAGTGTTAGTGTTGTTGGTGGGCAGCAGTGTTTAGTAGTGTGGTGGTGGGCAGCAGTGTTTAGTGTTGCAGTGGTGGGCAGCAGTGTTAGTGTTGTGGTGGGCAGCAGTGTTAGTGTTGTTGGTGGGCAGCAGTGTTAGTGTTGTTGGTGGCAGCAGCAGTGTTAGTGTTGTTGGTGGGCAGCAGTGTTTAGTGTTGTGTTGTGGTGGGCAGCAGTGTTAGTGTTGTTGGTGGGCAGCAGTGTTAGTGTTGTGGTGGGCAGCAGTGTTAGTGTTGTTGGTGGGCAGCAGTGTTTAGTGTTGTTGGTGGGCAGCAGTGTTTAGTGTTGGTGGTGGGCAGCAGTGTTAGTGTTGGTGGTGGGCAGCAGTGTTAGTGTTGTTGGTGGGCAGCAGTGTGTTAGTGTTGTTGGTGGGCAGCAGTGTTAGTGTTGTGGTGTGTTGTGTGGGCAGCAGTGTTAGTGTTGTTGGTGGGCAGCAGTGTTGTGTGGGCAGCAGTGTTAGTGTTGTGGTGGGCAGCAGTGTTAGTGTTTGGTGGGCAGCAGTGTAGTGTTAGTGTGGTGGTGGGCAGCAGTGTTTGTGTTGGTGGTGGTTGTTAGTGTTGTTGGTGGGGCAGCAGTGTTAGTGTTGGTAGTGTTGTTGGTGGGCAGCAGTGTTTAGTGTTGTTGGTGGGCAGCAGTGTTAGTGTTGGTGGTGGGCAGCAGTGTTAGTGTTGTTGGTGGGCAGCAGTGTTAGTGTTGTTGGTGGGCAGCAGTGTTGGTAGTTTAGTGTTGGTGGTGGGCAGCAGTGTTTAGTGTGGTGGGCAGCAGTGTAGTGTGTGGCAGCAGCAGTGTTTAGTGTTTGTTGTGGTGGGCAGCAGTTGTGGTTAGTGTTAGTGTTGGTGGTGGGCAGCAGTGTTAGTGTTTTAGTGTTAGTGTTGGTGGGCAGCAGTGTTAGTGTTGTTGGTGGGCAGCAGTGTTAGTGTTGTTGGTGGGCTGCAGTGGTGATCGATGGTGATGGTGTTGATGGTAATAGTGATGTTTTTGTTGTTTTTGTTTTTGAACTAACATAGAGATAATAACTCACATCTACTCTGTCTTTGAGAATAACTTTAAGTCTGTCAATTTCATCTCTTAAATCTCTGATAAGTCTCACATTGGGATCCTGAAAAAAACCATATCATTAATGAACATACACTATACACACCAAGCCATCTAGAAGTGTACAACTCCCAGTATAAAGTCATACATGTAAGTAAGTAAATACAGTACCTCATTAACAGTGGGTTTATTGATGATATTCTTTGCTCTGTTGGCATATCTTAGTGTGCTGAGTGTCTCAGAGTAGTTGACGTCAGCTGGTGAAATGGCTGAAAGACAACATGTTATGGATATAAACGATAAACGATTGATTGATTGATTGATAAGAAGAAGAAAAAAGAAGTCACTTTAATATTTGTGGCTTTGTAGAAACATAACATGTAGTTGAATAACTATTTGTAGTATCACTATCATCATCATCATCAACCACATCATCATCACTGTCATCACCATCATCATTGACAACAATACATGTATGTTTAAAAATACATCATCAGCTTCACAATTATCCAGGAAACACAGTGTGTGAACTTGTCTTGACATTTGCTTCACCCTTCACCATTAATGCCATATCCATCATCAACAATATTAATTATGCATCATCATCATCATCAACATCATCCCATCATTCTTACATCATCATCATCAACATCATCCATCATTATCATGAACAACATTAAGAATTATCCATCAACATTATCCATTATCATCATTAATAATAATCATCCATTGTCAACATTATTCATCATCATCATCATTATCCATCATAATCATCAACCGTCATTATCAACAACAACATTAATAATAATTATCCATTATCATTGTCATCATCATTTGGCTACCATCATTATGTAGGATACACTACTAACCTGCAATCATAATAGTCTTAGCATTGCCTCCTAAACTGTCTTTAAGTAGCCATGTCAAGACTGAGTTTCTGTATGGAATAAAGAACTTTTTCTTGGAATCTTTTGGACTACCTTCCGATGCCTCAGCTGAAAGAAAAATAATTCAAAACTAAACAAAAAATAATAAGATGAACCTTAGACATGAACAGTCTTCTTAGGAGCCGTTGCTGTCCCACAAAGCAGCTTCCCAGTAGAGTAAATAAAGGACACAGCTGTGAAGGAGACTATTGACAGACTGCTCACCAAGGCTAGAGATGACAGTTCCCAAGGAAACCAGTGATCTATTGATGTTTGCACCTTCCTTCAGCCTACTTCCAGTTGCACCAGTAGAGTTGGCTCGCTCACTGTTTGGACAGAAATGAGGTTTAAAGTACATAATAATAATAATAATAATAATGGCTGAAAAACGTTTATAAAGTAACATTAAATGCAGATTCAGTCATGCCAAGCACAGCATGCTGGTGGTGTAAGAGTGAGGAACTTTATATTTGTATACATGTGTAGAAGTTTTCCTAATATTATTTTAGTTAAATTGAAAAGTAATAATTGTAAAAAAAGAAAAAACGTAAGGTAATAAAATTATTGTTGTTGTTGTTGTTGTTGTTGTAACCAAGATAGTATAGTAGTATGTATAGTAGTATGTATAGTAGTATGTATAGTAGTATGTATAGTAGTATGTATAGTAGTATGTATAGTAGTATGTATAGTAGTATGTATAGTAGTATGTATAGTAGTATGTATAGTAGTATGTATAGTAGTATGTATAGTAGTATGTATAGTAGTATGTATATAGTAGTATGTATAGTAGTATGTATAGTAGTATGTAAAGTAGTATAATATATAGTAGTATGGTGAAATAGTAGTATGTATAGTAGTATGTATAGTAGTATGTATAGTAGTAGGTGTATAGTAGGAACTTTATATTATGTAGTATGTGTAGTAGTTTTATATTATAGTATGTATAGTAGTATGTATATTGTAGTAAGAAGTATAGTATAGATAATAAATGTATAGTAGTAGTAGTATGTGTTAGTAGTATGTATAGTAGTATGTATAGTAGTATGTATAGTATCAGGGTCCTACCTGCCAGCCAAATCCACTAAATGTATCTTACTGAGTGTCTCACTTGGCATGTCAGCATGGAACTTGGCCTGGTAACAACACAACAGAAAAGGTGTCAACAGTATCTCTATGAGTTTATTTGATTGAAAGGCATAGATTATTTTGAATCCTCTATGTGTATTTAGGAAGCTGGGTGTCTGCAGGTCCAACTCCTGTATCATGTGCTACTACTGACATTGACAGTACAAGTACAGTGTGTATATGTGATTATCGAATTTATGACTAATTAATAAGGGAAATATACAATAGAAATCATAAGCGTAGCAGACATCTGTAAATCGGATACAGAATCATCCTCATGCATTTGCATTCAACTTTAACTTGGATTTTCTCGGCCAAACTGTTTCCTATCATCCAAATTATAGTAAAACATCCACTTATACATGGTTGGATTCGATAAGTTAGATTCAATATTCGCATCCGATCTGTATGGTATTTAACAGTTCAGCCACTCATATTGTATCTATTACGTAGAAAGGTTTGTAAGTTGTTCTCTTCCTTGCTTCAAGGGTTATTCTCCCTCCATCATAAATGAACTAGTGAGATGAGCTGTTGGGTGTTTGGTATGTTACAATATAGTCACATGGCCATCAGTTCCTTAAAGAACTCACAATTACCCAGTCATAATGAAACTCTCTAACCTGGGTAAAATTAATGGTGAATATGGCATGAGATCTGCTGCTGACGTCATTCATGCTTGTTGATGCTACAGTCCTGCAGAAATTCAAAATGTTGATTTGAGTACAGAATGGATATATGATCTCGAAAGAGAAAAGAAAAGTGCCAGAATAACCGTGCCCAAGGGGTTCTAAAGCTGTGCATATTAGACTAGAGGCCACATGCAAGGTGCAACTCCTAGTTCGCTAAAAGCCACAAACTGTTGTGTTTTATATTATGTTTTCATAGGTCCTCACAATAATGATATTATTGCTGTTCAACAAACATCATTTCGCACCTCTCCCTTCTTACGTAAGACATTACTATTGTTGCCAATATATAACATTGTAGAATTATTGTACCTGTTTTCATTACGTAAGACATTACTATTGTTGCCAATATATAACATTGTAGAATTATTGTACCTGTTTTCATTACGTAAGACATTACTATTGTTGCCAAATATATAACATTGTAGAATTATTGTACCTGTTTTCGTTACGTAAGACATTACTATTGTTGCCAATACAGCTATTTCAAAAAAGGTTGGTGAAGGTTTTGTTGCATCTTGCATCTTGCATGTTGCATGCCAAGCCCGAAATGCACTATGGGCGATGTGAATGGGGTCAGCGAACAGTCACAACAATATGGACTCTCGGAATTTTCCCAAACTTTATCTTTGCAATATGAAGCCGGCATATTTTCTTCTGAATGTGCATGCAGACATTGTTTACATATGATCCACAATACATTTCGGGCTTGGTATGCAACATACATGCAACAAAACTGGCACCAACCTTTTTTGAAATAGCTGTATATAACATTGTAGAATTATTGTACCTGTTTTCGTTACATAAGACATTACTATTGTTGCCAATATATAACATTGTAGAATTATTGTACCTGTTTTCATTACATAAGACATTACTATTGTTGCCAATATATAACATTGTAGAATTATTGTACCTGTTTTCGTTACATAAGACATTACTATTGTTGCCAATATATAACATTGTAGAATTATTGTACCTGTTTTCATTACCAGATGACATGAGCTGTTCAATTCCATCGTAGTCAGAGACAAGATGGCTGGTGAGGTCTACAGATGACAACAATCAACAATATGTCAACTAGTAGTAATGGGAGGTTCTCTTTCTCTTTATTTATTTCTTCCTTTCTTTCTTCTCTTTTTCCCACTCTTTCTTTCCCATTTATCCCTTTTTTGTTTTCCTTTTAATTTCCATAATATATATCACCTTGGAACATACAGTATTATAATTTATGTAATTGTGTATTCCTCCTTTCCCACTCTCTGTTTTATTCATATTTTCCCTTTCATTTCATTTCATTTCAATAAGGACCTTATTTCCCATGTTCATATCTCACCTTGGACATATGGTCCCTCTTTAGGATGTTCTCTGACCTTTAGGCTAAAATGGTCCTTGCCCTTGGAAGGCTGTAGAAGGTCTCTTACTTTTTCATTGTAAATCTCCAAGTAGCTGAAATATGAAAATGTTGATGTCTATCGGTCAGCTGAGAACAACAGTCCAGTGTAGATTACGGTAGGTATGAATTTGTGAAAAGGTCATGACGCCGCACACAGTATACATGTACATAAGCTCGCTATTAAACTATGCCAGACAACTTCTACCAATGAATTTAAGTGCAAACTGAAGACTCACATCTACAGCACATAGAATATAACTAATATGTACGTGAGTACACCTTATTACAAGCAGTGTCCATGGCATAGCGGTGGTCAACACTAAAGGCCAATCCTCATTATTAAATCTGATTGGTTGAGAGACATTATTTTATTTTATTTTAATTTTAGCCTTACTTAGACAGTTTGTAATCGGCTAGTTGCAAGAGCCAATCACATTACACCTTTTCAGTAAAATGCATGTGCAATCATGCAATCACTATGCTATTGAGCGCATGCACACTCAATATATTTTTTTCACTAACTTTTCTTGCTTTCTCACCAAAATATGTCATTGTTTTTGGTCATTTTACTGGTTAGCATTGTTTATCATGGAAATCTTTTTCTCGGAAATGGTAATAGTTATGATTAATATTGGTCATGCAAGAGAGATACACATCACATCAACGTGTCACAGAGTATATGTTCACTGTACCTGACTTGTGTTCTAAACTCTGTCTTGTCATCGGTACAGGATTCCATACGTGAATACAAACCCTGTCATAATAGGAAAAGTGATTATAAATACTGCACAATAAATAGTACAAACAGCATACATGTAACAAACATACAATGTATAACATACATGTAAATATAATGCATAACTGATTTGTGAACAAATCCACATTTCAGGCAGCATATCTAAACCTCACCTGACAAATTCTTGGAATTAGACCAGGAGCTTCCTACAAAATTAATAATAATTATTGTAATTTATTGTTTTCATTTGCATAAACTAATTAACTTTGTTTTACTCAGCCAAACTTATTGGTATATAGAATATATTATATGCATAAACTAATTAACTTTGTTTTACTCAGCCAAACTTATTGGTATATAGAATATATTATATGCATAAACTAATTAACTTTGTTTTACTCAGCCAAACTTATTGGTATATAGAATATATTATATGCATAAACTAATTAACTTTGTTTTACTCAGCCAAACTTATTGGTATATAGAATATATTATATGCATAAACTAATTAACTTTGTTTTACTCAGCCAAACTTATTGGTATATAGAATATATTATATGCATAAACTAATTAACTTTGTTTTACTCAGCCAAACTTATTGGTATATAGAATATATTATATGCATAAACTAATTAACTTTGTTTTACTCAGCCAAACTTATTGGTATATAGAATATATTATATGCATAAACTAATTAACTTTGTTTTACTCAGCCAAACTTATTGGTATATAGAATATATTATATGCATAGAATATGCAATTTAGAATAGTTTACTAGTTAAAGCGCTATATAAATTTTATTCATTATTATAATAATTATTATTATTACATTGCGTGTATATCTTGAAAATTATAGTACAACATGATTTTGTACATCAGTCTGTACATACACAAAATGTATGCAATAGCGAAGCGCATTAGTGACGTCACAACTCAGACAAACAAACCAAATTTTTCATATCCTTCAGTCCGATTTTGTTAGTTTGTTTTTTACTGACAATTGTTTTGAAAATAAGCAGTGTTTGCATGATAAAATGTAGGTTTCTCTGTGTTCTTTTCAGTATGATTACAGTTGCATGATCCTTGTCTGATCGAGTCATGCATCTATTATGCAATATATTTTTAGAACCGCAGCGCAGCGCTATTTATATAGCCAGTGTGCAAAAACACCCCACCCCCACCCCTATGGTGAAATCAGGAGAAGCAAAGACAATTATTTACATCACAACAAATAAAACTGTATGACATATATTTATGATATAATACAATATTTATGGAATGAAAGCAATAAAATAATGTTTAAAAGTCTGCCAATTTAATGCTCTCGATCTCCATTTTCTTTTATTCAATTTTTCACTACATAGCCACAGATACATGTATTTTCACTGTACAATATCAATATAGTCATTTATTGCCCATTGAAGTCTATTTATTTCCAAGTGTAATATTTATTTTATGACCTAAATATTCCCAACCAATGATAACTTAACTAAATTTTTATTTCATTTGTCTTTGAAATCATTTGATTTATATTTCACACTGCTATCTCCCATAGTGTAAGCCATTATAAGTGGTTTAAAGTCTAATCATATCAGCCAGCGATTGTGTACAAAGCTTAAAATGTGTAACTGAGAAGGTACAATACCAAATATGGTGAGACAGCTGCACGCTAAATTTATCACATGCAGGTATTCATAACTTAATATACACAATGAAGATCTACTTTCTGTAGAGTATCAATCGAGAAAACATTGCTGTATAATTATTGAATAATATAAGATGAAATCTTGATTGAATGTGATGTCAAGCAGTGTTTGGCATATTATTTGTGGTTCCTCTATTAATAGAAATAACCCAAACAATAACATAAAAAACAGATTTGAAAAATGTAGATGTTAATTGAATTATTGGAGTACGTAGCTGCCACACATAACAATGAAACAAAGAAAAAACATACCACATGTGCTGCTATATTCACAAATTATGTCATTGTGGTAGTGCATGTCTACAGTCTTGACAATTGTAAAACAGCTAGCTGATCCATATTATTGTGCAAACAAGAGTCATCGTGTGTTATAATTGAATAACCAGCATGATTCAATACAACTTAATTGCTAAATTTACACAACAATTTTATTCTGTAAATAATAATAAACTTTATAAATTTATAAACAGAATAATAAAGTGAAAAGAAATGTACCAGTCTATAACAGTTTGTATGTATGTTGAATAGAAAGGAGAATGTTATCATTGTGATACAAATTTGTGCACTTATCCTGACACACAGTGTGTAATTGATAAAATATCTAACATAACTTCATTCAATGTGATGAAAGAATCAAAATCTGCTGTGAGGTTTATTTCTAACGAGATGATTATTAGGTGTTTGTGTCACACATTTTGACAAAGATTACATCAATTTAATGATGGTACAAGAAATGTTCATGGAAAATGACACTAGAATAAAATGTACTATTTAAATTAGCTCTTGTAAAGACACCCAGGAGGTCTTCTGCCAATGCTTTGATTTGGTGTAAATAATGTATAATATATAATAGCCTTTGAATAGAACACAGTATTGTTTTTCATTCAAGCTGGTTGGCTCATCCATTCATCTATCCATCCATTCATTCATTCATCCATCCATTTATTCATCCATATATCAATTCATTCATCCAATCATTTGGTCATTATTTTATTCAATCATTCATTTATTCATCTACATGTATCCATACATCCATCCATCCATCCATCCATTCACTCATCTATCTATCTATTCATTTATCCATTCATTCATCCATCCATTCACTCTTAATTTATCATTTAAATCCTTTCATCCATTTATTTATTCATCTATTTGTTCATCCATCCATCCACTTCAATTCATTCATTCATTCATACATCCATTCATCCCTCTATCTTCCATTCATTCATTCATTCATTCATCCCTTCATCCCTCTATCTTCCATTCATTCATCCCTCTATCTTCCATTCATTCATTCATTCATACATACCATTCATCATTAGAATTTTTATTTGGAATTCTTACAAATATTATACATAAACTCTTAGCCTTTTTAAAACTCTTTTATTATAATCATTAGTTTTGCATTCGTAGTATTTTTAGTATATATATATAATGTAATGCGCAATAGATCATTCACATGTTTTTTGCGCAATATAAGAAATAAATTTATTATTATTATTATTATTATTCATTCATTCATTCATACATCCATTCATCCCTCTATCTTTCATTCATTCATACATCCCTTCATCCCTCTATCTTCCATTCATTCATTCATTCATTCATACATCCCTTCATCCCTCTATCTTCCATTCATTCATTCATTCATTCATACATCCCTTCATCCCTCTATCTTCCATTCATTCATTCATTCATTCATACATCCATTCATCCCTCTATCTTCCATTCATTCATTCATTCATACATCCCTTCATCCCTCTATCTTCCATTCATTCATTCATTCATTCATACATCCCTTCATCCCTCTATCTTCCATTCATTCATTCATTCATTCATACATCCATTCATCCCTCTATCTTCCATTCATTCATTCATTCATACATCCCTTCATCCCTCTATCTTCCATTCATTCATTCATTCATTCATACATCCCTTCATCCCTCTATCTTCCATTCATTCATTCATTCATACATCCCTTCATCCCTCTATCTTCCATTCATTGATTGATTCATTCATTCATTCATCCCTTCATCCCTCTATCTTCCATTCATTCATTCATTCATACATCCCTTCATCCCTCTATCTTCCATTCATTCATGAATACACATCCCTTCATCCCTCTTATCTTCCATTCATTCATTCATTCATACATCCCTTCATCCCTCTATCTTCCATTCATTCATTCATTCATACATCCATTCATTCATCCCTCTATCTTCCATTCATTCATTCATTCATACATACATCCATTCATCCCTCTATCTTCCATTCATTCATTCATACATACATACATCCATTCATTCATCCCTCTATCTTCCATTCATTCATTCATTCATACATCCCTTCATCCCTCTTATCTTCCATTCATTCATTCATTCATTCATTCATTCATTCATACATACATCCATTCATCCCTCTATCTTCCATTCATTCATTCATTCATACATCCCTTCATCCCTCTTATCTTCCATTCATTCATTCATTCATTCATTCATTCATTCATTCATACATCCCTTCATCCCTCTATCTTCCATTCATTCATTCATTCATTCATACATCCATTCATCCCTCTATCTTCCATTCATTCATTCATTCATACATCCCTTCATCCCTCTATCTTCCATTCATTCATTCATTCATTCATTCATACATCCCTTCATCCCTCTATCTTCCATTCATTCATTCATTCATTCATTCATACATCCATTCATCCCTCTATCTTCCATTCATTCATTCATCCCTTCATCCCTCTATCTTCCATTCATTCATTCATTCATACATCCATTCATCCCTCTATCTTCCATTCACTTTCTCATTCACTTGCTCCATCAAATAGCTTATTAATTACTCAATCCCACATTATTTCGCTGTACAAGCATTTGATTCATATCATATATAATACGTGTGGTGGTGAGATTGAATGACGCAGAGTAGGGCACGAAGTTCCCGGCGTGTGTGGCCTGACCTATACTACCAAAGTGTCCCCGATTAGTGGAGCACTTGTGCTCTGCTAGAAGACTAGACACTCAAATAAAGTTATTATTATTATTATTATTATTATTATTAAGGGCACTTAACATTTGACCAGACAATGAGACCAGTCTGTCTGCAGATATTAATAACAAAACACACTCGTCTAGATGGGTCTGATAATCAAGACCTTCCAGACATATCTTAGGTGTCCACGGTTTTCTTAGTTCGCCTGTAACCTTCTTCAAGAAGGCAGCTGCTTTAAGCGATGTTATTAAAATCAGCAGACAGACCTGAGTCAGTCAAGTGGAACGCACCCCAAGTGAATAACTCAATGCATAACCCATTATTCTAATACTTGTTGATGTTCTACATACCTTCATACCCATCATACTATAAGACTTGCCAGCTCCTGTTTGACCATAAGCAAAGATGCAGGCATTGTAGCCTTCGAATGCTGCTTTGAGCACATCTAATCCTAAATCTTGGAATACCTTCAAAAAGAACCACAAATACAGTGTGTCAACATACTGAAAAATAACATTATAAAAATATCATTTTAATTTTCTTAAGAAAATGAAATAAGTTCAAAGCATACAGATAATCAAATTTATAAATTAATGATACTTACAGTGCATCGCTAAAAACCGTGACCACCTGTAATGTACTCGCACACGTCTGTCTCAACTTAAAACAATAGAATGTCTTGTCATGTCGAAAGCTGATTGGCTGATGACAGCGACATTAAGGTGGTCGTAGTTTTTAGCATTGCATTATAAATAATTATTATTTATAATCTGGCTCAAGCCGTTCATTCATAATTCATAAATTTATCACAATAGATAATTTTAATTAAAAGTACTCAAATTGCCAATAATCAAGAATTGCAACAATACTCCAGTTTCAAGTTGTTCAGGCTGCTACAAAAGACACATTTGCCTCAATGCAGAGAATAACCTTGGAAGTGAAACATGTTTATAGTCTACTGTCACATTCTCGTTGGTATTTGTGAATAATTTACAATGGAATTGAAGCCAAGGCTGCATCTTTTGTCAAGGATAACGAAGGTGTCTAAACAACTAAAACTGTTAACATATAACATTTTGGTACAGACTAACTCACACTTATACACACTGTATTTTAGTGCAATATTATGATCTTTGGTCAACATTTTATGCTGAAGCTTCTAGAATTAAGCAATACGTCCAGTTTCCAGTTGATTCAGACACTGCTGTACTTCTTGACTTATTCAATGAAATTTTTCCAAATGATTTGTTCAAAAATTATTACCAAAAATCGTAAAGTTGCTGGTGACACGAGGACTTACAACTGCCGCTTCTAATTAAAACACTGCTTGACAAAAGACACATTTCTTCAGGGCCTCAAGTCAGAGAATAACCAGTGGAATTATAAAATGTTTCTATTGTCTAATATATCAGTACTTTTTATGTTCTCATTGATGTTTGTGAATCGATTCAACGCTAACCCTGAGTAATGTCTTTTGGCAAGGAATAGAGTAGTGCCCCAGAACTGGAGCGTTTGGAATGGATATCGTAGACGAATTTAAAGTTATACAATGTACACTGTAGCTCAGTGCTCTTATACAGTCATTCTCAAAAAGGTTGTCCAGATGAAAAGACTACAATACTACAATAAAGTCACGTGATTCATTATGTATTTAATTTCCTCGTATGGAATTTCAATTTGAAATGCAAAAGTACAAAATGTACATGGCATTGTGAGAACTGAATGTGATGGCACTAGTATCAACTCACAGTTCCACACGCAGAAGAATCACGTGACTTTATTGTACTCTTTTCATCTGGATAACCTTTTTGAGATAGCTTGCAGACAAAATCTGACATTTTGAAAATTAGTCTACAGCCATAAGAAATGTTCGCTACTGCAGTACTGTACATACTTTATTATACAATTTTGCAGGGGTTTAGAAACAGATTAAGGTTAATATAATAATAATAAGTTTTATTTTTATAGCGCTAATTCCGTAAAGTCCATTAGCGCTTTACAAGTAATTAAAATTACTGGGATAAATGGTTCCTACATGTAACATACAATACAATACAATACAATACATACAATACATACATGTATATTCAGCAAATTGCTGAGTCTTTCTACATGCTAAACCACACAAGAGAATTCTACTTGCAGTAAAGATACATTTGGTACTGTACTCAAGTGCACTTTGCCCTTTGGGTGAACCAGGCATCTTGTACATTTCAGTTTCTATCATGGGCATAACGCTGATTTACTGTTTAAATTGACTTAATGAAAACAAAAGACATCATATATACATTATTTATTCAATAGAAGTGTAAACAATGTTTACATACAAGCAAACATTGAGTTGGGATTGCATGTTCAAGAACTATATATAATAATAATAATAATAATAATAGTAGTAATAATAATAATGGAAACTTTATTTCATGTATTTTTTACACAAACAATTGCAAATCTCACTACATGTAGGTAATTTACAATTGACTACTTGAACTCGAAAATATAATTAACAAAAAGAAAATGGTAACATAAGTATATTTATATATATCAATAAAACATTTAAAACTTCATTAATTCGGGATTAAGCCAGTCCTTATTTCTACAACAGAAAATATAATATGTTGACCTGATAATAATATTACTTATTTTTCTAACAATATACTTTTGTTGTTTTCTTTCTAAACCTATTTCTTTTAACATTTCGATAAATTCTGCGGATTCTTTCGCAAATACACCTAAAGTGCTGATTGACAAGTTGACGAACTTTACTTCTTTATATTGATTCTTCTGTTGGTTGACAGTTTCCAGATATTTGCATAATAATAATAATAATAATAATAATAATAATAATAATAATAATAATAGTAGTAATGGAAACTTTATAGTAATAATAATAATAATAATAATAATAATAATAATAATAATAATAATAGTAGTAATAATAATAATAATAGTAATAATATATAATAATAATAATAATAATAATAATAATAATAGTAGTAATAATAATAATTTTTTTTTTTTTTTTTTTTTTTTTTTAAATTTTTAATAAAAAAATCAATCGTATATTACAATATAACAAGACGCTCAATGAGCGTACACTCGGGCTTATGACAAGGACAATGTCAGTTGCGTGAGGAGAGACCTGACAATGACTGACAGTTGCGTGACGAGGGAGACTGTATATACATGTATGTGTCGAGTTCATTTGATTTGCCTTTGACTTTGAGTTCATTTGATTACCTTTTGACTTTGAGTTCAATTGATTTGATTTTGATGAGTTCGTGTAAAGGCCCCCTCTCTAGCTTCAGATCCCGAAACGTCGAGTTTGGAATCGAGTTCGAGTTCGGGTTCGAGTTACGGTTCGAACGTCGAATAAAACAAGGACATCATCTTCAATACAATATCATTTCTCTGACGTCATGACAATCAGTGACAGTTGAGTGACGAGGGAGACTATGAGTCGGATGAGTACGAACATGATACGTCTTGAGGTTGCATAGGTCAGATGGTTCCGATAACGCCCTCGCGTTACGACAGTCAGGCAGCAAGCAAAGCGATATTAGCTATCTAAACAAAATCTACTGAAAAATCAAACCCTTGCTCTCTAGCTTCAGAGACATAATACGAAGCTGCTCAGTAACGGATTATTAACGACATGTTGCTTTCAAAACTAAGATTCATAATCTACTTTAGTCCTGTGTGTGTGGTTTGTTCTTATCTGCTGAGTAATCTTGAAACTCGATACGATTAAATACGTCGCATACTTTCGTCATTCTTGAGCCGAAGAAAACTACTACTACCGAAAAACGCATTTTCTAACTCGGGCGGCCTACGGCCTGGGCCCGAGTAATAAAGTAGCTACTAAATAATAATGAATAAATAATAATAATAATAATAATAATAATAATAATAATAATAATAGTAGTAATAATAATAATAATAATAATAATAATAATAGTAGTAATAATAATAATAATAGTAGTAATAATAATAATAATAATAATAATAATAATAATAGTATAATAATAATAATTATAATTTTTTTTATTTTTTTTTTAATTTTTAATAATAAAATCAATCGTATATTACAATATAATAAAGTAGCTACTAAATAATAACTGAATAATAATAATAATAATAATAATAATAATAATAATAGTATAATAATAATAATAATAATAATAATAATAATAATAATAATAATAATAATAGTAGTAATAATAATAATAATAATAATAATAATAATAGTAGTAATAATAATAATAATAATAGTATAATAATAATAATAATAATAATAATAATAATAATAGTAGTAATAATAATAATTATAATTTTTTTTAATTTTTTTTAATTTTTAATAATAAAATCAATCGTATATTACAATATAATAAAGTAGCTACTAAATAATAATTATAATAATAATAATAATAATAATAATAATAATTACAACCGATGGAGGACTTTTTCAGGCATATGAAAGGCGCCCATGGCAGCTGAGCTCTCTTACAATCATGAGGAGTTAGTATCTTAGGATGCGTTCGATTGACCTTATTCCTGAATAGGAATACTTGGAATAATACGGAATGTCCGTTCAATTGAGTCTGTTCTGATTACGGAATAAGCGGAATATATTCCAAACATTCTGCTCATCATACAAGCATCAAGAGTTCCAGACTTGCGGTACGCACACAATGTATTATGAGATTATTACAAAGGAAAAGTGAGCACCAATTCTAGACACAGGGAGCCCAAGCTATGTTTTTGCTCACTTGGTGAGTCGGGGTTGTAATACGTATTCCATATATGGCATGAGCGTATAGCGGTCCCTAACAAGTGAATAGAAGCACTTAACAAGCGAATGGCGACCCATTTTTTTATTTCCTAGGATTGGACTTAGAATTTTTTTAAATTACCAATTATTAAAACTTCTTAACCTTTTAAAACTGTATATCAAATCTGAAACTCGAATAATCAAATTAATCACTTTATAGCCTGCCCCATCCCTAACCCTAAACCTAACCCTCCGCTTTAACGCACTTGACCACGAGGGATTACGCTGCCAAACTCTGCATTTTTTCTAGCTTTTGAAAATATTTTGCATTGCAAATACCTATTAGTCAAATTGGGGCCGCTATTTGCTTGTTAGTGGCCGCTATGTTATGGGCCGCTATACACTTGCACGCTTTTACCATATATGGAATACGTATTACAACCCCACTGCACTTGGTGCTCACTTTTCCTTTGTAATAATCTCACAATGCATTGCGCGCGTACCGGAAGTCTGGAACTCTTGGTGCTTGTATAGCAGAATGCTTGGAATATTCCGGAATAATGACGTCATCCGTCTGACCCAGAATCTGGAATTATTCCTATTCTGGAATAAGGTCAGGTCAATCGAACGCACCCTTTATAGTGTGTTATGCCTCCAGTTTGAAGTAGGCTGTTGAACCAGGTAACAATCCCCTACTCTTATGAAGAGTTCAACAGGTCTTTTAATATACGTAAACTATGCACTGTCAAACTAAATGAAGGAAAGAGCCATAAGTAGTTACATTGCTCTAAACACTTTAATGGGAGCATGCATCAAGAATTGCAATGTACAGTATACTAGTGTTGAACTAAAAAAAAACACACTTTGCACAACGTCATATTAAAATACATGTACATGTAGGTGTGCATTTGTACCAAAATCTCACGTACATGTACACATAAAGAGCTTGAGCTGCAAAAAGGTTTGGCTAATGGACTTTACGGAATTAGCGCTATAAAAATAAAACTTATTATTATTATTATTATTATTTCAAATGTCAAATATGTAAATATACAAGACAAATTTAAATATATTTTTTTACAATAATAAAAACAATCAAAGACAGCCTTCTGTATTTTTATCTGATTCCGAGGCATGATATATCCTAACTCAAAACCACACGACAATGTATGTAACAATACAGGTTTAGACCCACTGTATAAAGGCCAATAATCACTGTGAACAATGCACTTTGGAGGTCCATTCTGAATGCATCTTTGACTTAAGTCAATAAATAAAAGAAATGGAAAGGAAAGTATTATGTTACAGAAAGGAATCAATGAATCACAATTACAGCCAATTTACTTTTTTTTGTAAGGACAAGGCTTTGACAAATCCAATTGACTATGCACCAAATCATGAATGTGGATAGAATAAGCTCTGTTTGTTTGACTGACAACAAGGTCCTTTTAGGGGGTCAAAGAAGATCAAAAATTCATAAGCTAAAAAGATTCTTTGTATTTCAAACCATTAAATTATCCAATTTTAGAAGTCAGCCCAAATTCGTTTGCTGAACAAAAGCCTTGATCCAAATCGCCATCTCAAAACGACTCATTCAAATTACAAAATCCAAGTAAATGTACATTTTACAAATTGCACTCATCGGAAATGTACATGACAACAAATTTAAAATCCACACCGAAGCAATTAGAGATGCATATTGCGATGTTGTGCGTATAAAGGGATTGAGTTTTCCTTGCAAAACGATATTAGCTGTCCAAGAAGTCTAGTGTTCTTGGGTGTCATAATCTCAGCTGAAATCCAAGCGAAACATAATTTCAGCTGGAGACAGCGACAAGCTCGTACGATACCCGATTCAGCCGGTGTTTATATTATGTATGTTTACAGTCGGGAAAATGAATGGTTTCAAATGACGAAGGATGGTGTTTGAATCCAAAAAGTTAACCTTACGAAGCCTCAATGAGAAAATTAGTACACTCTAGAAGAAATTCGATGATTGCATGTTATGGATTCAATGATTTGTAAGTGCGTGGCTGTGTTTCTTGATCGATGACGTTCATATCATGCACCGGTTCAGCTTCCTTTCCGAGGGAGTAAAGCAAAACGAGTGAGTAAGCGAGAAGATAGATAGATAGATCCTACCCCAAACGCTACATTAACAACAGTCAAACAAAGAAACTCTCACAGTCACTATAAACTCAAAAGAAGGATTACAGTACCTGTTCCTGGGATGCAAAGTGTTTGTCTGAACTGTCGGCCGACCAATACGAGAAATCAAAGGTAAAGTTTTTCTTGTCGTCGCCACTAGCACCTGGTGCCTGGAGAGAAAACGTCTCATTCACTCACACAGACAACACATACTAGCATTTCTGCAACGCTGGTACTTACATGGAAGTTGTGGATGACAGTCTTCTTGTCCTCCATGTGAATGCAGGTTTTTGCATCCATGCCTCGCTCCCTGAATGAGGAACAAGAGTTACAAATGTACCATATCTTACACTTGATTTTCGAGCGATTCACTTCGACATGTTACGTACCTCTTGTTGAGGGGCCTGACACGGACCGCAACTTTGACAGAAGCCATATTCTGGCTTGTTTAGGGACGGTATTATTTCTTTTTGCCGGTCATTCCGTCACCTCGATCAATGATTCCAAAGCTTCTGGATTTATTTTTTCATTTATTCTATTCGGAGCATGCGCAGACCCGATCAAGTGGATTATTCGTTCCCAGTCTCTTTCGAACCACGCTCAACGTGTAAAGTGAGAAGAAAGAAGAAATGAATGGATGAAAAACAGGAGAAGAAAGAAAGAACTACAAACCGGACGAACAAGTAGCTGATCAAAAGCTCTATCAGTTCACGACTTTGTCACTGCCGCCGTTGATCCGAACAAAAATTGTGTATTTTATTCTACCATTTGTAACAATTTGTAACAAGTTTTTCGATATATTTTGCCATTAAAGTTTAATTTAACTAGACGCTCTACTAGCGTGAAGTCGGGCTTCTAACTGATATGTAGCCTATTTGAACTAAATATAGATATCTTAGTGCGATTAAAACAGTGTTTGGTCGCTCGTTGGGTGACTCGATAGAACATGCTTTCCTTGCAATTTACTGCGATTTCACAAACTCAGCGAATCATGAATGACAATGACATACGGTAGTTTATTTGGTACCATAAATATATCCATACAAATACAAATACCGTATACATAAACTAGACATCGCAGAGTGATTAAACAATGTTTGGATGAAGTGTAAACATGGGTGTCTGAAAATCTCACAACTGACGTAATTGCATTTTTCTCTTCACTGCGTGTATCAACTCACTTCGCCGGTTCTAAGTTCTAAAGATGTCTAAACCCTTTGCAGTACTAGTACTGGATTGATAAATCCATATCTCTATGAATTATTGTGGTTATTTTGAAAACAAGACGACATAACCTTCGATTCCTCCAACAAGGTTTGTGAAGAGTGCGATGTCTCGTGTTGATAAACCATGTCAGTTGTTAACTTTTTACTCGGGCCCAGGCCGCAGGCCGCCCGAGTTAGAAAATGCGGATTTCGGTAGTAGTAGTAGTAGTAGTAGTAGTAGTAGTAGTAGTTTTGTTCGGCTTCAAAATGACGAGTATGCGACGTATTTAATCGTATCCGGAGTTTCAAGATTACTCCGCAGATTTGAAAAGATAAAGGAGACACAGGACTCAAGTAGATTATGAATCTTAGTTTTGAAAGCAGCTGTAGATCTTCAAGCTATTAAAAGGTCAGGATTCTAGTTCATGTTCAATGACTAGAAGTGGTAAAAGGACTAGAAGCTCGCTTGAAATATATTTTTTTTTAAACAAACGCGAGGCCGTTATCGGAACCATCTGACCTATGCAACCTCAAGACGTATCATGTTCGTACTCACCGGACTAATAGTCTCCCTCGTCACTCAACTGTCACTGATTGTCATGACGTCAGAGAAATTATATTGTATTGAAGAAGATGTCCTTGTTTTATTCGACGTTCGAACCGTAACTCGAACCCGAACTCGATTCCAAACTCGACGTTTCGGGATCTGAAGCTAGAGAGGGGGCCTTTACACAAACTCATCAAAATCAAATCAATTGAACTCAAAGTCAAAAGGTAATCAAATGAACTCAAAGGCAAATCAAATGAACTCGACACATACATGTATATACATAGTCTCCCTCGTCACGCAACTGTCAGTCATTGTCAGGTCTCTCCTCGCGCAGCTGACATTGTCCTTGTTCTTCAACCAACTGGCATTCATTTTCAAGTACTTCCTCGAACAACTGACATTTTCCTTTTCACAATGCCCGAGTGAACGCTCATTGAGCGTCTTGTTTGTTATCAATTTAGCTCTCCTTAAAATTGTAAAGCGCTATGGACAATTAGTGGATAAGCGCTATATAAATATATATTATTATTATTATTATTGTTATTATTATTATTATTATTATTATTATTATTATTATTATTATTATTATTATTATTATTATTATTATTATTATTATTATTATAAATATCTTAGCGACCGGCACAGGGCGCATGCGCTGTAGAACCCAGTTGGCGATTTGAGGTCAACGACGACGACGAAGAACGGACTGCATGCATTTTTAGAGTCGGGCCTTCCACAGGAAGCCCCCGGGATGCCGTCACTCATGCACTCGGCTGTTCTTTCGAACCCTCAATCCACGAGTTCGCCAATATGGTGTCTTTGATTATATAGATATCACCTATTCCAAAAATCGTTGCCCGGGCCGAAAGCAACAAGCAACAAGCTAACGACCGCAAAGGACTTTGGGACTTTCTCCTTATTCATTTATTCATCCGTAGACATTTTGACAACATGCATTTTCAAATTGCAGAATAGTTCCAAATGATTACTATTCATACTTCATGAATATTCATTATCCCGTCCGATGACGTAATAAGCAGTATATAAGGTATAATTAATTATGCAAATGTGTCAGTTCACCAAGATTGAGATGGCGAGTGGAAGTCGCGAAGTTAATGCTCAGGCAGCACGGCCTCCATCACTGATTCCTTCAGTGGTTGTACGACAGGCCGTGCAGCCTATCTTGCCTACAGATGATCCTTTGACGATCAGTCGTCAAAATTCAGAACGAGAGGTTGAAGTTTCTGGAGAGTCAACGAACGTTACGCCGACGGTCTCGGATCAGGCTTCAGGAACGTCAACCGTTTCCAACGTCTCAAGTGGACAAACGCCTTCCAATGTTTCAGGAACTGCAAGCTCTTTGAACCCAGATTCTCAAGGTGGAAAGCAATTGCAGATTTGTTTAAGTATTTTTTCTTTGACTAGTTTGATTAGTTGTGACTCTCCAAGATATTTAATCTTGGGGAGTTTGTCTGTTGGGGCGTTTACTTATCGGTTAGCGTCGTACACGCAGTTCGAATTTTAACGTTCAGGTTATTTTAGATTTGGCTAGTATGCCGTTCTTAGTTGCGAAATTTGTTCATTCGAGAGCGTGGGGTTTTTCGGACGCGGGGTTGTTCACGTCCACTGGGAGTCGATACTCGCGTTAATTACTTGTTCGGGGTTCTTTCATTGTAAGTGAATGCCAGGGCATTGTTCTATTTTGTGTTTACTTTACTACATAATCCATGGAATTTTAGCGTTTAATTAACCTTTTATTGATCTAGTTTGATTTGTTTCATAACTGGCTTGTATGATTTCAGGAAAAAGAAGCTGGGTGTATGTGTCCCCAGAGAAAAGAAGCTGTGTGAATGTGACCACAGAGAAAAGAAGCTGGGTGGATGTGTCCCCAGAGAAAAGAAGCTGTGTGAATGTGACCACAGACACATAAACTTTATTAACGTGTCATGACTTCTACTGTGAATGTGACCACAGAGAAAAGAAGCTGTGTGTATGTGACCCCAGAGAAAAGAAGCTGTGTGAATGTGACCACAGAGAAAAGAAGCTGGGTGTATGTGTCCCCAGAGAAAAGAAGCTGTGTGAATGTGACCACAGAGAAAAGAAGCTGTGTGAATGTGACCCCAGAGAAAAGAAGCTGTGTGAATGTGACCACAGAGAAAAGAAGCTGTGTGAATGTGACCACAGAGAAAAGAAGCTGGGTGTATGTGTCCCCAGAGAAAAGAAGCTGGGTGTATGTGTCCCCAGAGAAAAGAAGCTGTGTGAATGTGACCACAGAGAAAAGAAGCTGTGTGAATGTGACCACAGAGAAAAGAAGCTGGGTGTATGTGTCCCCAGAGAAAAGAAGCTGTGTGAATGTGTCCCCAGAGAAAAGAAGCTGTGTGAATGTGACCACAGAGAAAAGAAGCTGTGTGAATGCGACCCCAGAGAAAAGAAGCTGTGTGAATGTGACCACAGAGAAAAAAAGCTGTGTGAATGTGACCACAGAGAAAAGAAGCTGGGTGTATGTGACCCCAGAGAAAAGAAGTGGGGTGTGTCTGTGTGACGCTAGAGACCAGTACATGGGTGTGTCTGTGACTGGCCCAGGGACCAGTACTTGGGCTGGGTGTGTCGGTGTGACCTAAAAGTACAGAAGTTGGGTGTGTTTGCATGTGTGCGACCCCAGAGATCAGTAGCTGGCTGTATTTGTGTGAATCTTGAGAGACATGCGTCTCAGTGTGTGAGCCAAGAATAGTGCAGCCGAGTTGGGACTAGTCCAACATGCATGCTTGAGCAATTTTTTGCTTAGAGTCAGAATTGGAAAGTTGGGGATGTGAGAAACACTTAGATTTATTTGATATGTGTTTAGTTCATATTCGTAATGGTAATTGAACATCCTATCCGTTTGTTGTAGGAGTCTGTAATCCAAAAGCTTCAGAGAGAATTGAAAGAGCTAAAGGATTCCGCGAATATAACGCTGGTAGATAATGCCATCGCTAGTTTGCAGCAGTTGATCGCTCGTCCGGCTGGACTTTTCGATCCATATGCGGTTTTGGCGGCCTTGGAGCAAGTCGTTAATGTGGCTAAAGACAACATGAACCACGCCCGCTCCGGCAGATTCAATGTTATCTTGCGGCAATGCCGTCCCCTAATCAACAGTCCAGCGCTGCGATCGATACTGACTAAGCTGGTTGCTTCGAAAGAAGAGGCTGAAGTGGCTAAAGTGGTTGACAAGGCTATGAAGAACTCAACATCTGTTAGGAGAAATGTGGCCTATGGTGGACAGCAGACCTTTTACAGGCGCCGTCAAGCCCAGAGAGCTGGTGGGGGGAATCGAAGTGCTGTTAGGTGTTTTTCATGTGGCCAGTCTGGCCACATGGCGCACGTTTCTGTACTGTGAAGAAAACATGAATATTATTCACATATTCTTGTATTTTGCTCACACTGATATATTCGTGTGATTGATTTGTTTGTATATGATTTGTATATCTAATAAAGATTGTACACATTGCTGTCCCGTTAAAACGTATTTGTGGGTGTTCCTTCTTTTTGTTATTTTATTCCTTTTTTTTTTTTCATAACTAGGCCTGGGAGTTGACTCCGCAAGCGTATGTCTATAAAGGCAGCCCTTGTTGCTCCGATCTTCAGGCAAATTGGCAGTCATCTTCTCTAAGCCTGGGTGGGGTTTTTGGTGCCGATATTTCAAAGTTTGGGTCTATTTTTAGATTTATTTTTCCTTTTCTTGTTTGATGCTATTTCCAGGTAAAACTGGTTGATGGTAATAGGAAGGGATATTGTCCTTATGAAGTGGAACAAGTTGCGCAAGCAAGAAAAGTGCAGTGGGTAGTGTTGGACGGAAACCCATGCCCAGGTTTAGGGAAGATTGACGAATTAGGCGATGTATGGTGTGACATGCAAAGAGTGGTATCAGGGGAACAAGCGTCGATAAGGGGCATTTTATTTCGTGATCCAGAGATGTTCATCGCTGGAGAGCTCCATAATCATAGCGAGGAATGGGAGAAAATATTGTCAGACCATAAAGATCGTGAGACCATTCAGGGATATATTTGCAATCAAGTGAACATCCTTGATTTTAGCCGCCCTTTTAAAGGGAAATTCAAGGGTGTGTACTATGATAGTACACTACCACCGAGGAGACAGTTTCCAAATCACCCTTCTTGTAACGGTTTTCAAGAATTTGTCAGGGAGTCTGTCACATCTCGGTTATTAACGGGTGCTGTGAGAGTCTGGGGCGAGGTAGGAATAGTTGAGCCACCTTGGTTGGTACTGCCATTGACTGTCGAGCCGAGCAAGCCGCGTCTTTGTATTGACGCACGATATCTCAACTTGTGAATGGTTGACACTCCGTTTTCTCTGGACAAGTTGGCTCAAGTCCCAAGATTTGTCTATTCGGGGTCCCACATGTCAAAATTAGACGATAAATCAGGATATGATTATTTATTGCTGACGGAAGACTCACAGACATACGTCGGTTTTGAGTGGGAAGGCTGGTGGTACGTGAACACCACCCTGCCATTTGGTTGGAAAAACTCCCCCTTTGTTTATCAGTCGGTGGGCATGGCGGCCATGAGCTACCTCCGGAACCTAGGTGTGGCTTGTTCGTTATATATTGACGACAGGTTGATTGAGGAACTCTTTACAGATGAAGGAAAATGGTCTCGCCCAATTAACAGTCGTCATAGTCATTTCAGTAAGAGTGCAGCAGAGACTGCTTTGTACATTACTTGCCGCCTACTTGCAGCTCTGGGCTATACTTTGGGTTTAAAGAAGTGCGTCCTGGCCGTTTGCTGCCGTCTTCGGTATCTGGGAATGGCCATTGATTCCAACCTGCAGGCTTTCTTGATTCCCGAAGAGAAGAAAGTCCAGTTTGCGAAATTGCGGGAAAGCATTTTGGCCCTCAAGTCGATCATCCCACTGAAGTTGGTCCAGAGGTTGTTGGGAAAGTGCATCTCGTTTTCGTTAGCATTTCCAGGAGCTAAATTTTATATACGAGAGATGGCTTTGGCCATTGGAGCTGCGTCAAGAAGACATGAAGTAGTATTTTCTCCAGCGTTGAGACAAGAAGTCATGTTCTGGAGTTTCTTGGACTCTTGGACCGAGTGTATACCGTGGAGGTCTGAAAAACACGCCTCATTGTTGATCTCAACTGACGCATCCCTGTCTCGATGGGCAGCGGTTGTCCACCATGGTTGTTCAGAAGTAACATTGGGCGATGATTGGGAGGACGACGTCCGCTCAAAGAACATCAACGTCAAAGAGATGTGGGCCGTGGTAAAAGCGCTCCAATCGCTTCCATCGGAGATTCGGGATTGTCGGTTGGACGTCAAGGTGGATAATCAGGCCACCATTCATGTGTGGCATGGTCGAGGTGGGCGTTCAAAAGATTTAAATCACGTGGCTCGAATGTTGTTTACTGTGACCATCGAAAGGAACATCTCGTTGTCACTTATGTACGTCCCATCTGCCTTGAACGAGGCAGATCAATTTTCCAGGAAATTGACTAAAGCGGACTCGATGTTATCAGCAAGGTGTTGGCAGATGGTTCAGAATGAGTTCGGCGGCTTGAAGGGTCACAACTTGGATCTGATGTCTCTAGACAGTAATGCCATGCGAGACAAGAAAGGTGAAGTTCTGCCCCATTTTACACCATTCCCAACTCCCAAGTCAGCAGGCGTGAATGTCTTTAATCAAGATTTATCGGTGTGCGATGGCGTCGAGGTCAACGCCTACGTGTTTCCTCCATTTAGCCTGATCTTGCCACTACTGAGGTTCTTGCTCGATCAAAAGGCCGTGGTGACTGTAGTGGTACCCAGACTTTCTCCCTTACCGATATGGTGGCCAGTTCTAAAGGGTATGTCTGAACGGATGATGGTGATAGCGGATCGCTGTTGTAAGGATGCAGTGTTGTTTCCTACTAAACACGGCTTTGTTACCATGCCTATTCCATTTGATCTTCTGGCATGCCGCATACGGGGATGTGTGAATTAAACGAACTGATATATAGTTAACATAATGACAGTGAGAAATATGGATTAGTTATTTAGCTAAGTGATTGTACTGAATAATTACTCGGGCCCTTCCGAAGGAAGCCCGAGTTAGAAAATGCGTTTTTCGGTAGTAGTAGTAGTCGTAGTTTTTTTAGTCGGTTAAAGAATGACGAAAGTATGCGACGTATTTAATCGTATCCGGAGTTTCAAGATTACTCAGCAGATAAGAAAAAACAATACGACACACGACTCAAGTAGATTATGAATCTTAGTTTTGAAAGCAACATGTCGTTAATAATCCGTTACTGGGCAGCTTCGTATTATGTCTCTGAAGCTAGAGAGCAAGGGTTTGATTTTTGGCTGTCGTTAAAACGCGGGCTGCGGACTGCGGGCTGCGGACTGCGGGCTGCGGACTGCGGACTGCGGACTGCGGACTGCGGACTGCGGACTGCGGACTGCGGACTGTAAAATTGGTAGAACTAAGAAACTGAAACGAAATAAAAAATAAATAAAGGGAAAAATAAAAGTTCATTCAAATTAAACCGGCACCGGGTATGATAGCTCTTAAATTCAGCAAGAGAATATGAAATTCAGTCATTACCTGACAAAGTAAATCAGACTCATCACTACACAGACCCTGAAATTTTATATACGCCGTAGCACATAGACATAAGCGGGTTCCCGTCGAGCGGTTACTGATCTTCGAAGCACCCTGGATGTATTCGAATTTCGACAGCAAATGAAATCCGACTAACTAAAACAGCCAAATAATAACGGAGAGCTTGGACTGAATGAAATCCCTACTTCTGAATGGACTTTACGATGAGCCTGCAGCGTGAAAAAGTATACTGAAGATAATCACGTAAATAACAGTGAAAATGACGTATGTATATCAATCATATCAAGCCGGTTGCGGCGGAGTATTAGTATAAACGAGTGATTTATCCTACTTTGTCAACTAATGACTGAATTTCATCAGTCGGTATTCTCTTGCTGAATTTAAGAGTTGTCATACCCGGTGCCGGTTTGTGCATGTTGTTTGACCTTTTGGTCATCACAACAGTATGTTTCCATTAGCTAGATAGTTGAACGATGTTTAAAATTATTTTTATAAAGCATTATCAGGCTTATATGGGCCTGAATTCAGAATGGTATATATAACCAGCAACGTAACCATGTATATTTTAAAAGACTGGTCAAACAGATATTTGTTTAGATTGGTCTGAAGAAATTGCTTCATTGACCTACCTTGAAAATGCCGAGGTGGACAATTCTTCAGTCATCGTCACTCGAGGAATCGTTGATGCAAATGACATAAATAGTTCTTCGACACATAACTGGCTGCGTTCACACTGGGACTTTCTTCTCGATTAAAGCCGGTCATGTTTGCTTAAGCGTTTCACACACAAAGTTGAATACCACGAACTATTGCCGGCAAAGAGCTAAACTTCAAAGAAAAAGCCAATGTTTACTTAGACGTTTCGACCCCAGTTCCGAACTAGGGTTGTAGCCGTACCACAACAAAAGCAACCAATCAAATGAGTTCTTGAGTTCTTGAATTAATTAAGCGTGTGAATTTGGCGCTAATGGTACCGAGTTCTTCTTGTCTCTTGTTGAAGATTCTAGCGAGTAATTCATGGCGAATAATAATATCGTTTAGCTTCAAGTATTTGGCTTTCGCTATGTCTTCAGCCATTTTTTTCAACTTGGCGCGCGATTGAATTCCCGACAATGATAGGAGTGACGACAGCAATGTGACAGCTCAGCTCGGTAACTTATCGCGTGTGTGAACGCTTTACTCTAACCATTAATTGCTATGTAAACATTTAACGTCTTGATTCTAGATCGAAAAGTCCCAGTGTGAACACAGCCACTATGACCAAAAGGTCAAATAACATGCACAAACCGGCACCGGGTATGACAACTCTTAAATTCAGCAAGAGAATACTGATGAAATTCAGTCATTAGTTGACAAAGTAGGATAAATCACTCGTTTATACTAATACTCCGCCGCAACCGGCTTGATATGATTGATATACATACGTCATTTTCACTGTTATTTACGTGACTATCTTCAGTATACTTTTTCACGCTGCAGGCCCATCGTAAAGTCCATTCAGAAGTAGGGATTTCATTCAGTCCAAGCTCTCCGTTATTATTTGGCTGTTTTAGTTAGTCGGATTTCATTTGCTGTCGAAATTCGAATACATCCAGGATGCTTCAAAGATCAGTAACCGCTCGACTGGAACCCGCTTATGTCTATGTGCTACGGCGTATATAAAATTTCAGGGTCTGTGTAGTGTTGAGTGATTTACTTTGTCAGGTAATGACTGAATTTCATATTCTCTTGCTGAATTTAAGAGCTATCATACCCGGTGCCGGTTTAATTTGAATGAACTTTTAATTTTCCATTTATTTATTTATTATTTCGTTTCAGTTTCTTAGTTCTACCAATTCTACAGTCCGCAGCCCGCAGTCCGCAGTCCGCAGTCCGCAGTCCGCAGTCCGCAGTCCGCAGTCCGCAGTCCGCAGTCCGCAGTCCGCAGTCCGCAGTCCGCAGCCCGCAGTCCGCAGCCCGCAGTCCGCAGCCCGCAGTCCGCAGTCCGCAGCCCGCGTTTTAACGACAGCCTTGATTTTTCAGTAGATTTTGTTTAGATAGCTAATATCGCTTTGCTTGCTGCCTGACTGTCGTCACGCGCCGTGAAAACCCGTTTAAAAAGTATCCGGCAATAAAACGAAACACATTTCTCAGATATATAATGATGGATGTTTATTCGATTCGACGTTTGAAAAATTCAGAAGGAAAAGAAATCGTAGAAATCATACTTCAAAACTTTATCAATTAAAGCAAAGCTAAACAAGCTCAATGTCCGAAATTTGGGGTCATGCCAAAGTTGTTTTAATAGCCTATTTATATACTTGCACAATACAAAAGCGCATTAATTTTAGAACCGCGGCACAGCGCTATTTAAAGCAGAATTTCCACGCTGAAAACAAGTCAGTGAACGGCAAAAATACAATCAAAATCAAAACGTCATTAGAGATTAGGGATCTGTTGAAGAAGAAGACGCTCAATGAGCGTATAGTCGGGTATTTAATATGACAATGAGAGTTGCGTGACGAGAAACAATTTATGTCGATGACTCATAAAGATTCGTGTACGTCTGTATTACATATTTAAACGTACTTGAGGTCACTTGATGTTGCATATTGATATCGCCACAAACATGTCAAATAGTTATTGTTCGCTCAGGGCAGATACTGAGATATTGCTAAGTCATCGTATTCGACGACTAGAAGTGAAAGAAGCAGTTGACCTGTGCAGAAGTGAAATTATGTTGTATTCAAGGCAAGCCATCCATCCGTTCCTCTTAAATACGCTCTCACATACAAACGCATACGCCGATTCGTGTGGGCCCACTCTAAAAGATGTTGAGCGTTTTCGACAGGGCCTTTACATGAACTCATCAAAAGGAAATCAATTGAACTCAAAGTCCAAAGGTAATCAAATGAACTCAAGCTCAAAAGCAAATCAAATGAACTCAAGAACTATAATACAAATGAACTCTAATGTTGACTTAAATGTGAACTCAACTGAGTACTGCCTAGCCAAGCATGTATACCACAACTTGAAGCCAGATGTACTGATTCAGAAGTGTGATTCCAACATGGACAAATCTCCTTGTCATAAGCCCGAGTGTACGCTCATTGAGCGTCTTGTTTATATATTTACAGGAACCCGTGACATGTTTTTTTTTTTTTTAGGGTTCCTCTAGTTATCTTTACGATAAGAAATCATAATAGAATGTGTGAATCTTGTAGATGGTGTATTAAGTGCGTGAATATTTTCCACAGCCTTTGCCGATGGTACCCAGACTGTTTGTGCCTGCTGTCCGGTGTCCAGATTGTTACTATCCGAATGACGAAGATTTTCGGTTTTGTCAGCGTTGTGGTTATTCGAGACACCTAGTAACTACGCAGGACTCCCGACCATTGCGATTTCCCGTGGATTGTGCTAGATCCAGCAAAGGTACAGGCAGTTAGACATATGAAGGCTCCCACGACAGTGAAGGAAGTTCGAAGCTTTCTAGGCTTGGCAGGTTATTATAGGAGATTCGTGCCCGGTTTCGCAACAGTAGCCTCTCCATTGACAGATTTGACCAAGAAAGATAGACAGTTTAACTGGACAGACGACTGTGAACAGGTATTTCAGACTATAAAAGATCTTGTCAGCTCAACGCAGGTGTTAATGTACCCTAGGTTTGATAGAGAGTTCATTTTACAGACAGACGCCTCGGATGTTGGCGTAGGAGCAGTACTTTCGCAGATAGATGATGATGGTATAGAGAAACCCGTAGCGTTCGCTAGTCAGTCACTCAGCCCTAGAGAGCGCAACTATTCAGCCACAGAAAAGGAAGCTTACGCCATAGTCTTTGGGACAAAGCATTTCAGAGTTTACTTGCTAGGTCGACATTTTAGGATAGTAACTGCATGATCACCATGCTTTGAAGTGGCTGCACAGCATGGAACCCAAAGGTAGGTTAGCCCGATGGATTATGGACCTCCAGGAATTTCAGTTCCTTACCGAGCATAGACCGGGGAGACAAAATGGGAACGCAGACGCTTTATCACGCCTAGAGGTACAAACAAATGCCAGCGAAGGCTGCAGAGAAACAGAAAGACAGACAAATAACGACCAGTCGGCACCAGCAGTCACTAGACAAGATCAGGACACACCTCAGGAAGGAGAGGAGGCAAATACACCTAACAATGACGGTAGTGGCAACACATGTGCAGTAACTGTTAATCCTAGTTTAGATCTTAAGCAGGCCCAAAGACAAGACAAATCCATAGCAACAGTAATAGAATTCAAGGGTAAAGGTCAGCATAGACCAGAGTTTAAAGAGTGGGCAGACGACTCAGGTCTACGAAGTCTTTGGTATAACTATGATAGACTATTCGTCCGTAATAATCTGTTAATGAGGTTAATAAGGAAGAAGGATACCATGTCAAGGTATGCGGTGGTAGTACCACAAGTTTTAGTTAAGGAAGTATTAAACGACGTCCACGACAGCCCTTTTGCAGGGCACTTAGGAGTCACTAGAACCATAGAACGAATTAGAGAAAGATTTTATTGGCCACGCATGCGCGAGTCAGTCGAAGCTCACATTCGGGAATGTTCTGCATGTGCGCAACGTAAAGACCCCGTCAATGCAAATAAAGCTCCTGTTCAGACCATAGAAGTAGGTGAGCCTTTCTGTTTCTGGGCGATGGATTATATGGGCCCCCTACCTGAGACGGCACGCGGACACAAGCACATCTTGGTCATGATGGATCATTTCTCGAAATGGTGCGAGGCCATTCCAACCAAAGACCAAAAGGCAAGTACCGTCGCCCCGATCCTAGTGAACAGGGTATTTTCCAGGTTTGGTCCCCCGACCATCTTACACTCAGACCAAGGCGCCAACTTTGAAAGCAATCTCATGCATGAGATCTGTGACGTTATGGGAATTACCAAGACACGAACTACAGCTTACCACCCCAGCGGAGACGGACAGGTTGAACGACAAAACAGAACCCTCCAGAATATGTTGTCAGCTTTTGTATCGAAGCACAAAGACGATTGGGATTTGTGGTTAGACCCAGTTGTGTATGCGTACAACTCAAGTCGTCAAGAGTCCACGGGACTATCGCCATACCAGACTGTTTTCGGCCGACTTCCACGCATGCCGTTCGAACTAGAATGGGGTCTACCTTTAAGTAATCCATCCACACTCAGTGAGTATACACAATCAGTTAGGAACACCCTCAGAGACATTAGGCAGATCGCCCAGCAGAACCTAACACATGCCAGGAGTAACCAAATGGAACGTAGTAGAGAGAGAACAAATGATTGGGTTCCATACAAAGTAGGTCAAACGGTTTGGTTATATAGACCCAAAAGTTGGAAGTTTGGTACGAAGTGGATAGGACCGTATACCATTTTAGCCCATCTAGGTCAGGTCAATTATAAAATTAGATCAGGAACAGGGAAAGTTTCGGTGGTCCACCACAACCACCTTAAACCATATTTTGCCCCCACGGGTCCGCGAAATGTTTTTTGCCCCAGCAGAGAACATGGTGAATTTACTTTTGTAGAGAACGACCCCTCTCCCTCGTTTGCCCCGCCCGACGACCCTCCCCCGGCCAGGGACAGGCCGGTACGATTGCGACAAAACATTCACAGACCTGGTTGGCAAAGGGATTATGTTTTTTTACTGACCGGCCCGCACTCAGCCTTATGCTGTTTAGTTATATTTCAGATTTTCTTTACTTATTTTCGGGGACGAAAAATCTAACGAGGGGGGTAGTGAAGCGTATCGAATATTCCAGCATATTCGCGATCATTCTAGAATGGTCAGGATTGTGAAATGACAATCCCGCCTAATAACGTCAGCAAGTAGATTACACACTTCCCATTACGAAATTATAAATGTATTGTAATTAGAATCAGAACGCATGTTTACGCAATATTGTAAAAGTATATCTAAACGAAAATACTTGTAAGTCTTTAGTCGACAGTTGAGAAGCTGGAATAAAGAGTCAAGAGAATAACTGGTCTCTCTGTGTTACTTGGGCACGCTACACTCAAATTAAAGCTCGGTTCGAAAATTTGCGTGAGCGCAGGGCGTCGACTCCATAGTCAGCGCTAGAAAAAGAGTTGTCGGGTTTTCTGCAGAAGATTCCGCCCGGTCGGGATTTAAACTCAGCCACTCCCGAAGATGTAATACATTTTCTCATTTGGAAGGATAATGGCGGAAAAACAAAAGTGCACGAAAAGACTTGCAGTGGATTTGGGAGTAAGAGGGATGTGAAGTGTGCATGTCCGACCCGGCTATCATTCGGCTCTGTGGACTCCTTGATAGGGAAGTTGAGAGCGATCTTTGCAACTGTTGGGAGAGGCTCTCACGATTCTGAATTGCTAGGTTATGGTAATCCAGCTGCGTCTAAGAAAGTGAAGGAGTATTTGTCGGTGGTAAAAGAGGAACAACTTGAGGCAAGGATTGTGCCATCGCAGGCGGAGCCTTCCTTCCTTACTGATCTACTGGTTGTGGCAAAATTGATTGGTGATTTGATGACAAAACCCGGTGTCCTTTCAAAACAAGTGTTCGTGTTGGCAAGGGATCAGGCGTTCCTAAAACTCTTGTTTTTTGCGGGGGATAGAGCGGGTGATTTAAGTCATATCAAAAGCCAGGAAATTCTGTATTTTCCAAACAAAGAGGGTTTCTTATTTAACCATACGCTGACTAAGAGTTTGCGGGATGGCACAACTAATGTGTTTGGAGTTCGTCGTTATGGCTCCAAAGTGGTTCTATTTGCCCTGTTGCAGCTATTGAAGTATACATCTATGCAAACTCCATTTGAATTGTAAATATGATCCCTGGGGATTAGTTAATATATGCAGATGAGTATATAAAGGAAAACACAAAGCACGCTCTGCCTCTTTCAAGTCACTTGGTCCGAGACGAAGGATGTTTTGGCTGCTAGCTCAGTAGAACCCGACTTACTCGCTACTCAAGGGTAAAGTATGGTTGAAGACGAGCAATCTCCTCCACCGGCGGCAGGACAAGTAGTACAACTGTAGCGAACGCTGGTAGTCACCCGAATGTCAAGCGCCGGTTCAGCAAATTCAGGAGCCGAGGTTGACGAACGAGTTGACTAGTTGAAGCGGCCAAAGCTCCGGCTAATGTGGTATCGTATATTGGTTTCTGTATGACATATTTCTCAGTGTCGGGCAATTTTCAGTCATGTAATTTAGTAGGGTTTTACCGTTTCTTTAGTGCCGGGTTTGTTGCTTTCAAAGCTTAGTCGGGCAAAGTTTAGTTCGCCACGTGTAATATGTAAATGGCCTGCATGTGTGAAAGAGCTTGTAAGGGACTCGTGCTACTCGAGCGTGGTTGTTGCAGATTGTGTACAAACTTTAGCGGGAAATTTTGTGCTGGTGTTTGAAATAAGTTCGTTTGAAATAAGTTTAGAATTGTGCATCGGCGACGGTATTCTGTTTTATATCTCTCTCTTTCTTTTTGCCTGTGGGGCTGTAGTCTGTTTGCCGGGTCGGGTGTTGGTAGTTCAGAAATTTATGGTTTGTTGGACAGTAAACATGCAGTTTATTATTTACAGGCAATGTATGTATCGATAATTGTATTGATCATTTCTAGAATCCGCTTGATCTAGTCCGTAGAGGAACAGTGAAAGAGGCCCGTGATCGACCTCGGAGCACGTGGTACTAACTAAGCCGGAATGTATGGTTTGTCGGATCTGACCGGTGATGGAGGCACGCTATGACCGGATATGTTGTACTGGCCCATAATCGAGGCACACTGTGACTGGAAATGTAAAAAGTCGTGTAACTGGCCCGTGATCGAGGCACGCTGTGACTGGAAACTGAGTAGAAAATCGTGTAACTGGCCCGTGATCAAGACACACTATGACTGGAAATGTAAAAAGTCGTGTAACTGGCCCGTGATCGAGGCGCGCTGTGATCGAAGAGATAAAAAAATTGTGTACTGGCCCGTGATCGAGGCACGCTGTGATCGAAGAGATAAAAAAATGTGTACTGGCCCGTGATCGAGGCACGCTGTGATCGAAGAGATAAAAAATTGTGTACTGGCCCGTGATCGAGGCACGCTGTGATCGAAGAGATAAAAAATTGTGTACTGGCCCGTGATCGAGGCACGCTGTGATCGAAGAGATAAAAAATTGTGTACTGGCCCGTGATCGAGGCACGCTGTGATCGAAGAGATAACAAATTGTGTACTGGCCCGTGATCGAGGCACGCTGTGATCGAAGATATAAAAATTGTGTACTGGCCCGTGATCGATCGAGGCACGCTGTGATCGAAGAGATAAAAAATTGTGTACTGGCCCGTGATCGATCGAGGCACGCTGTGATCGAAGAGATAAAAAATTGTGTACTGGCCCGTGATCGAGGCACGCTGTGATCGAAGAGATAAAAAATTGTGTACTGGCCCGTGATCGAGGCACGCTGTGACCGAGAATGTGGCCCGTGATCGAGGCACACTGTGACCGGAAAGGTACGTTGGTGACCAGAAATTCAGGTAGTGATTTACGTATGTACTTGCCCGTGATCGAGGCACATGTGAAAAATGGGTGCCAGCCGTGATCGAAGCAGATTGTGACTGGAACGAAATGTATAGAATCGCGTACTGGACCGTGATCGAGTCACGCTGTCACTGGAACCTGTAGTAAATCACCTACTGGCTCGTGTTCGAGGCACGCTGTGACAGGAAATGTAGAAAATGGCGCTTGTGTGATCTGAAGGAGGCTGCATGATAGTATTGGATGAGAATAAGATAAACAATAAACTGTGTGGGTTGCAAACACTCTGGGTACGATTGCAAATTTATGAATGGAGGTGTATAGGATTTGCGAGTTTTTACAAGGTGTTACATACATACAGATTTGGTATTGGCTACTCCATTTTACGTACTCTAGCCGTTCCAGGGTAATGTCAATGTAATGTAGGTTAGTATCTCAGGTTGGGGCGAGTAACTCACTCAGGTTAGCTTTTTATCTAAGCTGCTTGTGTACGCTTCGTTCACGGACGTGTTGTAGTTGCTCCCTCCTGATCGGGGACCCCGTTGTATTTCGTTTTTTGCCTACGCATAGTATAGCATGGATCGCGAGTTTGGAATCAAACTTTTCGCTGTTCCTAGATGCTGCAGAATTTGATATTCATCTATTCCGCTCTGTGAGGTCAGCGACAACTTAAATTGGGTGAATATAGATGGGGTCCCCGTTCTGGGGAGAGCATCAGTTTGGTCTACTATAGAAGGCGTCATGGTAGTGTGGCTGGTTGATATCTTTATCTCTACCACTTGTGAACTGGTAGAATCGGTAGGCTGGATGGTTGGTACAAGATGTTTATTAGAAGCTCTCTGAATTGGGTTACATTGGTCTTTCCTGGCTAACTGGTGTTTGTTGTTCTCAAGTCATGGTTCGACTCTCAACTGTCAATTGTATACATGATTGAAGTGAAGTACTGTGTGTACTCTCTGAAGTGAAGTCAAGTCCAGTGCAACCTCTTTGTGCACTACTTTTTATAATAGCGTCATATGCTAATATGCTATACGTCAGAATAATACATAACTAGGCGTATCAATAGTTGAACGTAATCTTAAAAGTACAGGTTTATACGTAATCTATTCAATACGATTTCTATGGCTATTGAAAGCATCGTCAATCTGGATAATAACAGAATACTGAAATCTGAGTATACTTCGATAGTTATCAAACTACATGAGTTTGAAGACTCGAATTCTGTAACTTATTATCTTAGTAAACATGATACGTATCTTTGTGCTTTGTTCTCTACTGCGCAAGACATAAGAGAGTTGTTGTTGCAATCTTGCTGGGAAATATATCAGCTGTTCTGACACTTATTAGATTAGATTTGTACTTGTGAATTAAGCTTAGAATATTGGACGTACGTGTTAATTGAACTGTTGTTCAAGAAGTTATTGGATTATTCCAGATACGACTTTTGACGTGTTACTATGGTAACTAGCTTACTAGAATCCCATGGATTCTATATTCTAGATAATCTTAGTTTCTTGTATGAAATGTGAATATGAGCTTCTCTACAGTAGCACGGTGTTCTCCTGAGTATTCTGCCTGTTATATTTCGGGATACAGACCACTCGGTAGCGGATGGCTTGCATACCAAAGCATGGTGAAAGATTCTTGTCGATCACCCATTTGGGGGATACAATTATAGAGTGGATTACCAACAAGGTGGATATGTAGGATTTTATACAATGAGCACTTTAAGCCCGTTCTTTCGAAAACGTGGATGTCACTACCGTGTCAGGCGTTGTGATAGGTTGAATAAAGGATGTTCACATGACCATGGTTTTGTGTCTGTATCGATAACCAGGCTCTAAATAATATACTAGTAGTAAATTGGTTCAACCAAGTGAAGCGCCGTCGTATATTTTTGCATGGCGAGTTTAACGAAAACGTGCGTGGTGTAGAGTAAAACTATTATATAGAGAGTGCAAACACTAAAACCATGTTGTCATGGAAAGGCACGTGGACTTATTCTAAATGAGCGTGAGAACAGAAGATTCTGATCAGCTGATGCATGATTCATTGTTCGGCAGACGTTTAGCGTGACTGCGATCCGAAATATCTAGAAGCATACGAACATATCCCGATAGGTGGCCGTAAGGAGTTAGGCATACGAAGATATTCCGATAGGTGACCGTAGGGAGTTCGGGTGTGCTCGTTTGTGCGATGTGGGCTGCACGAGACTGCGCAGTGCGAATTATGCAATTTTGTGACCATGAACGGTATTCCTCAGCGCGGGGCCCTTCGGCCAATTAGTGCTATTCTGTAATATTTAGTTAGTACTTTTTCGTGGATATATGATATGCACTCTTACACATTTATTTATTTATTTTAACTTTAACGATATGAATGTACACGTGATATCCGCTGTCATCTGTCATGGTACGAGTACATGAAATGTACCATATATGATGTCATGTGTTTCTCTTCCTATTGAACTGCGACACTTGAGCTTCCTTTTCATAGCTTTTGAGGTAAACACGTGATAGAGATTCTGATTCAGTTCTTGAATTTTATTCACTCAGTGGTTTGACATGTTTTGATTTCGCGAGCGTTTCTTGTCCATTTCAGGTGTGGGAACAGGCCATTCTCATTTGTTGATGTGGGTTTAATGTGACAGAGATGTGATGTATACGTGATGTGATGTCTGCTGTCATACGTTATTGCCGGCGGGTGTGCATAACCACCTGAACATTTTAGAAATCTATTGGTATAGCATATGGGGCCATCTACGCTTCGCTCTGACGGCAATAACGACGCCTATTTTGTAAGGTTTGGAAGGGTATAGAGTAGAACGGAAATAAAACAAGTCTATAAAACAAGGTTATGTGTGGCCTAACTGCATCGGGTGGTTTCAGGGACACTTTGGGAGTATGTGGGATCTCAAATAATGGTGTATGGCGTGACAGCTTGGGGAAGGCCAGATTGATTGTCCATACCTCATTACCATCTCATGAATAACAATACCCAGGACAGAATATCTTACTATTCATACTTCATGAATATTCATTATCCCGTGCGATGACGTAATAAGCAGTATATAAGGTAGAATTAATTATGCAAATGTGTCAGTTCACCAAGATTGAGATGGCGAGTGGAAGTCGACCCACCCAACCCACCCTCTTGTTGACAAAATTAGCACTTATGTGCTCTTTGTCGTATTGCTCGACAGGGAGTCTCATCCCATACCTTAAAAACCAGAACGTTTCTAATGGCGCTGAAACGCCGTCACAGCATCGAAAGTAGTAAGAACTGACAACACATTAGTGAATTTTTTTTTTATTATTTACGAAAAATCTTGAAATACGGAGGGATGTTTTAAAGCCACATACATTTACTGTAAATATGCAAATTAAACAACGGTCTTCACAGATAATGAGCTAATTGGGCTCCCTGTGGATGACTGTGAAAGATTAGTTCACACCTTCTTATGAATAACTGATAGCCAAGTTACATTGCATAGCGACGAAGTCACCAGCTCCTAGAGGGGAGCATGTCCCCCACCCCCCTCCTCCTCCTCCCCCCCCAAAATTTTTTTTTTATAGGTATATAGGGTCTCTGAAAGTTTCCTGCCTTCTTGAGGGCAGTTTTCGAACAAGTTTGAATTGACAGTAAATTGATCTTGTTGCCGAATCGTAGGAGCCTTAGAGTGATACACCCCCTTTCGCTCAGCCTTACCCAAGTGATCCCCCCTTTTTCATACTTCCAACCCCCCCCCCCCCCCCCCTCTAAATGATACCAAAAACCATAATTCACCCCTAAAAGAGACGCCGATCATCCCCGCCCCATTCACATGTGAGTTACAACTTGTTTCCAACTCATTCTACCGTCCGACACTGCGATAAACAATGTGATCTGAGCGTTCGGTGCATCATTTCTGGACTCTTGTCTTTCGACGTATCAACCGATTACGTCAAATCTAAAGATAGATATGATGTCGTGACTTCGAAAGGGTTCACTATTAATTATTTACCAATTCTTTAACAGATTTTAATATTAAAATACTCGCAGTGTATATCTTTTCACAGAAATCCATTCTCTCATTTAATTACTGGCACGTGGAACAGACGATTTTCACCTGACAAAAGGACCGGAAACGGAAATAGCTCATTCAATTCAAGGATATTTAGTTGTAAAACAATCATTCTGCGCGATTATGAAATGTCACCCAATGTTGGTGATTCTGTCAAAGCCGCAGTTACGATTTGCATTCTTGAGGTGAAATCAGCCGTAATAAAACGAGTGTTGATTTTTGACCATATATTTTATTGAAAATATTGAAAATAACTCAGCAATGAAAACAATAAGTAAATATTACTTTTACTAAAATGATTGAGTCGAAAGGGATGTAAAATGTTTTTGAAAGAGATGGAAGAAAAGCGAATGTGTCGCGTTACATTTGGCCAAAAGCACGTGACAATACCCAGCCTCGTTTACATGCCGAAGTCATTTCCCAGACCTGTTGGATCTTCACTGCTATAAGTGCTGAATTATATTTCTTCAAATTTGCTTCAAAAATGAACATTTAGTGCAAATAGTGGTTTAGATCTGTAGTGGAACAGGATGAAGAAGATACAGTGTCGTCCCATGGGGGAAAATAACTTGCGAAAACTACCCAAATAGCCAGCAAAGGAGTTTTTGTTGTGATTGTGAAAGTATAAAATATCACCTGATATTCAATGGTGACACAGCTAGTTTGATTATCCTCAAAAAAACATGGCTTCTGTCAAAGTAGCTGTGAGAGTCAGGCCTCTGAACAAAAGGTAAACGTCTCTTGTGAAGCTGGTCTTTACAAGCTTACTTTAAACTGTTATGCTCGGCCTCTGTAGTTGATGTTTACAAGGTGAAATTAACCGGTGAAATGTATTCCTCAAATGATTTTATTTCACGTCAATATGTCACACATGTTTCATAATCAGAGAGCTAGGCATGGGAGCTAAGACCATCATCGAAATGGATGGGAAAAAGACACGTATTTATAATCTAAAGGTACGTCGCATGACTCGAATTCGTACAAAGCTTCTCGAACGCTTCATCAAAATAAACATCCAACTCGACAATGTCAATGATTTTATTGTCATACAGTATTTATTGTTTATAACTGTGTTTACAGAGCTCTACGTTGACTGGGGAAGGAGAAAGAAAACACGCAGTGAAAGATTTCTCGTTTGATTATTCGTACTGGTCTGCAGATGATACGAGCAACCACTTTGTAACGCAACAAAAGGTAATTAAAGATGAAGAAAATCGAATATTCACCTCACGTGCGATGTGTGAATGAGCGATATGTTATGGTAGTTCGTGCCCGATAGAAGCTTGAATGACATTGATATGGTTTTCCTTTTTATTATTATTATTATTGACGATGGCTCGAAATTTCAAGCTTCTCTGGGCGTGAAATCTATAGGATTAACTACCAAGGCTCTTGTCAAATATGCACGAGTTTTGCATATTCATGATCGTTACAACTCTGCCCATCATGTTTTGCTGATTTCGTGCAAGAGTACGTAAGTTCTTACTAGCAATATCTGCAGGGAGCTCTGGCAAGTGTTAACAACCTGTGAAGTACCAGCATTTCGTAAATATTTTGCAGATCTTTTTTGCCCCCTCACGTTTGGCAGCATCATAATTATTTTGGTACAATGTACATATGTAACTGGCACATGCATTATTGAGTATGCATTACTGAGACTATGGTGGTTTATATATAAACTGACACATGCATTATTGAGTATGCATCCATATATAACTGAGACTATGGTGGTTTATATTATATGAACAGCTGTTCAAGAAAGCGTTTATTTCCATGAAATTCAAGACTAATTTCCATCAACCATTTGGATCCTGAAAAAGTTATTATTTGCTGATCCAGGAACTGTGAAACCATTAAAACACATAAATTATAGTCCTATAGGAAAGCATTTGTGTAAATAGAAAGTTATTTGTACAGTGATTCTGTCAGAAGCCAATGGTAATATGGTTAATTAGTATGCACCACATCAATGTCATCAGACAACCAAAGCATTATGAATTAACCTATTGTTTGGTTCAATTCCAATAACAATAGTCATTGTTTTATATCAGGGATATAGACAATAGCATTTGTTCTTGTGGGAATATTAGTTGGTAATGACTGAATCTGCATGGTGTTCAAATGCAAATCATAACTGCATGTACGTGACAGCTAGGAGTCTATACATGTACTAGCTATAGTATAGTGGTAACCCAATCCACTTGCTGTTTTGGTCTACCTGTGTTCAATGAAAGAGAGGAGCCTGGTCATGACGAGGATGACTAGTTCTGCTCATTACTCATGATTGTAAGCTGCTCGGCTGCCATAGGCGCCTTCATATGCAGCACGAAAAAGTCCCCCATCAGTTGTAAAGTGTGACAAATGTGGAATGTATCATCACTGTTACCACTACCATCGATATCATCTGCACTTTATAGTAAAGACATTATATACTAATCATCATTACCAGCATCATGCATTGTCATCAATGTCATTAGTCAGTTCACCATACATGTAAGTGTCATCATCATCAAATATATGCTAATCATCATTACCAGCATCATGCATTGTCATCAATGTCATTAGTCAGTTCACCATACATGTAAGTGTCATCATCATCAAATATATGCTAATCATCATTACCAGCATCATGCATTGTCATCAATGTCATTAGTCAGTTCACCATACATGTAAGTGTCATCATCATCAAATATATGCTAATCATCATTACCAGCATCATGCATTGTCATCAATGTCATTAGTCAGTTCACCATACATGTAAGTGTCATCATCATCAAATATATGCTAATCATCATTACCAGCATCATGCATTGTCATCAATGTCATTAGTCAGTTCACCATACATGTAAGTGTCATCATCATCAAATATATGCTAATCATCATTACCAGCATCATGCATTGTCATCAATGTCATTAGTCAGTTCACCATATACATGTAAGTGTCATCATCATCAAATATATGCTAATCATCATTACCAGCATCATGCATTGTCATCAATGTCATTAGTCAGTTCACCATATACATGTAAGTGTCATCATCATCAAATATATGCTAATCATCATTACCAGCATCATGCATTGTCATCAATGTCATTAGTCAGTTCACCATACATGTAAGTGTCATCATCATCAAATATATGCTAATCATCATTACCAGCATCATGCATTGTCATCAATGTCATTAGTCAGTTCACCATACATGTAAGTGTCATCATCATCAAATATATGCTAATCATCATTACCAGCATCATGCATTGTCATCAATGTCATTAGTCAGTTCACCATACATGTAAGTGTCATCATCATCAAATATATGCTAATCATCATTACCAGCATCATGCATTGTCATCAATGTCATTAGTCAGTTCACCATACATGTAAGTGTCATCATCATCAAATATATGCTAATCATCATTACCAGCATCATGCATTGTCATCAATGTCATTAGTCAGTTCACCATACATGTAAGTGTCATCATCATCAAATATATGCTAATCATCATTACCAGCATCATGCATTGTCATCAATGTCATTAGTCAGTTCACCATACATGTAAGTGTCATCATCATCAAATATATGCTAATCATCATTACCAGCATCATGCATTGTCATCAATGTCATTAGTCAGTTCACCATATACATGTAAGTGTCATCATCATCAAATATATGCTAATCATCATTACCAGCATCATGCATTGTCATCAATGTCATTAGTCAGTTCACCATATACATGTAAGTGTCATCATCATCAAATATATGCTAATCATCATTACCAGCATCATGCATTGTCATCAATGTCATTAGTCAGTTCACCATACATGTAAGTGTCATCATCATCAAATATATGCTAATCATCATTACCAGCATCATGCATTGTCATCAATGTCATTAGTCAGTTCACCATACATGTAAGTGTCATCATCATCAAATATATGCTAATCATCATTACCAGCATCATGCATTGTCATCAATGTCATTAGTCAGTTCACCATACATGTAAGTGTCATCATCATCAAATATATGCTAATCATCATTACCAGCATCATGCATTGTCATCAATGTCATTAGTCAGTTCACCATACATGTAAGTGTCATCATCATCAAATATATGCTAATCATCATTACCAGCATCATGCATTGTCATCAATGTCATTAGTCAGTTCACCATACATGTAAGTGTCATCATCATCAAATATATGCTAATCATCATTACCAGCATCAGCATTGTCATCAATGTCATTAGTCAGTTCACCATACATGTAAGTGTCATCATCATCAAATATATGCTAATCATCATTACCAGCATCATGCATTGTCATCAATGTCATTAGTCAGTTCACCATATACATGTAAGTGTCATCATCATCAAATATATGCTAATCATCATTACCAGCATCATGCATTGTCATCAATGTCATTAGTCAGTTCACCATATACATGTAAGTGTCATCATCATCAAATATATGCTAATCATCATTACCAGCATCATGCATTGTCATCAATGTCATTAGTCAGTTCACCATACATGTAAGTGTCATCATCATCAAATATATGCTAATCATCATTACCAGCATCATGCATTGTCATCAATGTCATTAGTCAGTTCACCATACATGTAAGTGTCATCATCATCAAATATATGCTAATCATCATTACCAGCATCATGCATTGTCATCAATGTCATTAGTCAGTTCACCATACATGTAAGTGTCATCATCATCAAATATATGCTAATCATCATTACCAGCATCATGCATTGTCATCAATGTCATTAGTCAGTTCACCATACATGTAAGTGTCATCATCATCAAATATATGCTAATCATCATTACCAGCATCATGCATTGTCATCAATGTCATTAGTCAGTTCACCATACATGTAAGTGTCATCATCATCAAATATATGCTAATCATCATTACCAGCATCATGCATTGTCATCAATGTCATTAGTCAGTTCACCATACATGTAAGTGTCATCATCATCAAATATATGCTAATCATCATTACCAGCATCATGCATTGTCATCAATGTCATTAGTCAGTTCACCATATACATGTAAGTGTCATCATCATCAAATATATGCTAATCATCATTACCAGCATCATGCATTGTCATCAATGTCATTAGTCAGTTCACCATACATGTAAGTGTCATCATCATCAAATATATGCTAATCATCATTACCAGCATCATGCATTGTCATCAATGTCATTAGTCAGTTCACCACCATACATGTAAGTGTCATCATCATCAAATATATGCTAATCATCATTACCAGCATCATGCATTGTCATCAATGTCATTAGTCAGTTCACCATACATGTAAGTGTCATCATCATCAAATATATGCTAATCATCATTACCAGCATCATGCATTGTCATCAATGTCATTAGTCAGTTCACCATACATGTAAGTGTCATCATCATCAAATATATGCTAATCATCATTACCAGCATCATGCATTGTCATCAATGTCATTAGTCAGTTCACCATACATGTAAGTGTCATCATCATCAAATATATGCTAATCATCATTACCAGCATCATGCATTGTCATCAATGTCATTAGTCAGTTCACCATACATGTAAGTGTCATCATCATCAAATATATGCTAATCATCATTACCAGCATCATGCATTGTCATCAATGTCATTAGTCAGTTCACCATACATGTAAGTGTCATCATCATCATCATCATATATCAAATATATGCTAATCATCATTACCAGCATCATGCATTGTCATCAATGTCATTAGTCAGTTCACCATATACATGTAAGTGTCATCATCATCAAATATATGCTAATCATCATTACCAGCATCATGCATTGTCATCAATGTCATTAGTCAGTTCACCATATACATGTAAGTGTCATCATCATCAAATATATGCTAATCATCATTACCAGCATCATGCATTGTCATCAATGTCATTAGTCAGTTCACCATACATGTAAGTGTCATCATCATCAAATATATGCTAATCATCATTACCAGCATCATGCATTGTCATCAATGTCATTAGTCAGTTCACCATACATGTAAGTGTCATCATCATCAAATATATGCTAATCATCATTACCAGCATCATGCATTGTCATCAATGTCATTAGTCAGTTCACCATACATGTAAGTGTCATCATCATCAAATATATGCTAATCATCATTACCAGCATCATGCATTGTCATCAATGTCATTAGTCAGTTCACCATACATGTAAGTGTCATCATCATCAAATATATGCTAATCATCATTACCAGCATCATGCATTGTCATCAATGTCATTAGTCAGTTCACCATACATGTAAGTGTCATCATCATCAAATATATGCTAATCATCATTACCAGCATCATGCATTGTCATCAATGTCATTAGTCAGTTCACCATACATGTAAGTGTCATCATCATCAAATATATGCTAATCATCATTACCAGCATCATGCATTGTCATCAATGTCATTAGTCAGTTCACCATATACATGTAAGTGTCATCATCATCAAATATATGCTAATCATCATTACCAGCATCATGCATTGTCATCAATGTCATTAGTCAGTTCACCATACATGTAAGTGTCATCATCATCAAATATATGCTAATCATCATTACCAGCATCATGCATTGTCATCAATGTCATTAGTCAGTTCACCATACATGTAAGTGTCATCATCATCAAATATATGCTAATCATCATTACCAGCATCATGCATTGTCATCAATGTCATTAGTCAGTTCACCATACATGTAAGTGTCATCATCATCAAATATATGCTAATCATCATTACCAGCATCATGCATTGTCATCATTGTCATTAGTCAGTTCACCATACATGTAAGTGTCATCATCATCAAATATATGCTAATCATCATTACCAGCATCATGCATTGTCATCAATGTCATTAGTCAGTTCACCATACATGTAAGTGTCATCATCATCAAATATATGCTAATCATCATTACCAGCATCATGCATTGTCATCAATGTCATTAGTCAGTTCACCATACATGTAAGTGTCATCATCATCAAATATATGCTAATCATCATTACCAGCATCATGCATTGTCATCATTGTCATTAGTCAGTTCACCATACATGTAAGTGTCATCATCATCAAATATATGCTAATCATCATTACCAGCATCATGCATTGTCATCAATGTCATTAGTCAGTTCACCATACATGTAAGTGTCATCATCATCAAATATATGCTAATCATCATTACCAGCATCATGCATTGTCATCAATGTCATTAGTCAGTTCACCATACATGTAAGTGTCATCATCATCAAATATATGCATGATCATTACCAGCATAGTACATCATGACCACTACTATCATCTTCATAATTAAACATTGTACACCACAATTCAATACCAATCATATCACCACTGATCATCATCATCATCACCACCATCACTATCACCTGCACTTCCACCACCAGATATAACCTGATCATATAGTATGATCTCCACACCACAGATTAGTACTGTTGTTCTCTATAGGTCTATAAGGATCTTGGTACAGATGTTGTTAAATCAGCATTTGAAGGGTACAACAGTTGCATATTTGCCTATGGCCAGACTGGTTCAGGCAAGACATACACTATGATGGGACACGGTGGAGATGATGGGCTTATTCCAAGAATATGTGAAAAGATGTTTCATCAAATGAGGGGAGACTCAGAAGCTGATGCAGGTTTATCATTCAGAACAGAGGTTAGCTATCTTGAGATCTACCAGGAGAGAGTAAGAGACTTACTAAGACCTCCCATGAAGGGACAACCTGTACATTCACTTAGGGTGAGAGAACATCCCAAAGAGGGACCGTATGTGCAAGGTAAGTTGGGTTGGGCTCCCTGTGGTACTGAAGCACAAGAAATCCATCGCTGCTGATCAGAATGACAAAATATTGGCAGCTGAATAGTTTACAATTGAAGGGTTGCCCATGAAAACGGCTTTTAAGTGACTATTTTGATGATTTTTAAATTTTTTGCAATTGCTTCAAAAATAGAACTACTGGCTTCTAAATACCTATACAAACATTATTTGGTATTTTTAGATCGGTTACACTCGAATTGCGGGCACTACAGTATTTATAATTTCGGCTTTAATTTTAAAGTGATAGTTCCGAACAGTATGCAAATTAGGATACTTTTACGGCCCATGACTTATTGCCAAGACAACAAACACCTTGTAACACAATGAGCCTTTGAACATGTTTGCCCTCCCCCTCCCCTCCCCCTTCTCAATGTTGAAGTCCTTCAGTAGTGAGGTCCATATGTTGAAAAACTCATTTTTTTTAAATATGAACTATATACGCTTACAAATTCCCTCCCCCTCTCCAATGTTGAAGATACATCATTGCCCATGAAGGAGCGCACCTGGTGGTCAACATTGTATGGTGGGGGGAGGGGAGGGGAGTGTACAGGTGGGTAATCTCGATCTAAGGTCTTCATCTAGTGTAATAATCGGTCTCAACATCACCAAATCATGTTTGTATATATAGGTATCTATCTACAAGCCAGTAGGTGTGTTTTTGAAGCAATTGCAAAACATTAAAAAAATCATCAAAATAGTCACTTAAGCTGTTTTCATGGGCAAATCTTCAATTATTAATGATCGAGTGAGGAACACTTTCAGTCCAAAAGTCCCATCCCAAATAACTTGTGGATTTGCAAGCAATCTGTGAGGTGTTTGAGAAATTTTGTGTTATTTATATTATTAGACTTGACCAAGCATTTAGTATCAGATTATGAAGCCATACAACATCTTATGGAGCAAGGCAATTCACACAGGTAATTGGCTGATATCGTTACTTATTTTTTGTTAATAGTGATTGTCATTATTTCAGTTTTATTATTTAGGATGTTGATGGTTTATTGTCTACCAGACTTGAATAAGAATCCTAATACATTACATGACCCTTTGAAAAGTAAATTGGAACAAAAAGGGTAACTAACCAAGTTTTTCTGAGAAAAGGATGTTAATTTCATAAAGATTATAAAAGAAATGGAAATGAATGGGAAATGAATCCATGGGAAATGAATCCATGGGAAATGAATCCATGGGAAATGAATCCATGGGAAATGAATCCATGGGAAATGAATCCATGGGAAATAAATTTATGTGAAATGAATCCATGGGAAATGAATCCATGGGAAATGAATCCATGGGAAATAAATTTATGCGAAATGAATCCATGGGAAATGAATCCATGGGAAATGTATCCATGGGAAATGAATCCATGGGAAATGAATCCATGGGAAATGAATCCTTTGGAAATGTATCCGTGGGAAATGTATCCATTGATAATGAATCCATGGGAAATGAATCCATGGGAAATGAATCCATGGGAAATGAATCCATGGGAAATGAATCCATGGGAAATAAATGAATCCTTGGGAAATGAATCCATGGGAAATGAATCCATGGGAAATGAATCCATGGGAAATGAATCCATGGGAAATGAATCCATGGGAAATGAATCCATGGGAAATGAATCCATGGGAAATGAATCCATGGGAAATAAATTTATGTGAAATGAATCCATGGGAAATGAATCCATGGGAAATGAATCCATGGGAAATAAATTTATGCGAAATGAATCCATGGGAAATGAATCCATGGGAAATGTATCCATGGGAAATGAATCCATGGGAAATGAATCCGTGGGAAATGTATCCATTGGAAATGAATCCATGGGAAATGAATCCATGGGAAATGAATCCATGGGAAATAAATGAATCCATGGGAAATGAATCCATGGGAAATGAATCCATGGGAAATGAATCCATGGGAAATGAATCCATGGGAAATGAATCCATGGGAAATGAATCCATGGGAAATGAGTGGCAAAGTAGGATACAATAGATTCCTGGTTGTCATGTTTCATTTGTTTAGATTATATGAAGTTGCATATAATTTCAATGTCTTGCATCATTGACTTAGTTTGCCATGCATGACTTACCCTACTGTCTTTGTTATCTGTCTACAGAGTGACGGCAAGCACTGGTATGAATGATGTCAGCAGCAGGTCGCACGCCATCTTTACCATGAACTTCACACAGGTCAGTTTAGCACACAAGGCAAGTTATACCTCAGTGAATTAAGTGAGCTTAAATTGTTTTTGCTGAATCTTTGTTGGAATAAGCTGAAAGTTAATTACGTAGGCAATCTTTTCCTTGTAACTGTCCATTTGTAAGTATATTTTTACTATTGGGCTTATTATGTTGTGCTAAAAAGTACAGTGTTTTCCAGACAAAAGTATTTTAATAGTTAAAAGGTCACACTAAACCTATAACCCACATTGACATTTAAGAGGAAAATAGGAAAGTACACAAGTACAGAATCAACAGTGTTTTCTCCACTGTAAAATAAAAAAATCATTTGGAATTTAAATTTGATCACAACTGTGTGTTTGTTAAGTAGTGAATTTCTTTACTTTATAGCTACAATTTAACTGTGTTTCCTCTGTAGGCCAAGTTTGACATGGATATGCCTTGTGAAACTAACAGTAGAATGAATCTTGTTGATCTGGCTGGAAGGTAACTGTAGAAATATGTTGTGTCTTTGTGAATTTATTGATTGATTATGTGGTGTTCTATTTAGTGAGCGAGCCGATGCTACAGGATTGACTGGAGAGAGACTCAAGGAAGGAGCAAACATCAATAAATCTTTGGTTACTCTTGGAATTGTTATTTCAGCTTTAGGTGTGTTTATAAAGAGCACTAATGATATTCCAAGTATATCTCTAATCTCTTGCAATCACATTGATTTGTATTTCAGCTATCCAACCATTTATCCCACAATCTATTCAACCATTCTTGAAGAACCATCCTTTTATAAAATATTATCCATCCAACCATCCATTCATTCAATCATCTATTTCTCCAAACATCCATCCATCTAACAATCAACACCCCATCCATTCTTCCATTCATTCTTTTATCTTACAGTTAGTTTTTTCTAAATTCTGTAATTCCAATTCAGGTGCTAAATAAAATTGTTGTTGTTGTTACTATCCCTTTCTCTCATTTATCCTTTTCTTTGTGTAATCACTGACTGAATTCATTGTTCTTACATTCATTCATCCATTCATTCATTCATTCATTCATCCATCCATTCATTCATTCTTCCATCCATTCATTCTTCCATCCATTCATACATCTATTCTTCCATCCATTCATCCAGCCATTCATTCATCCATTCAGTTGCACATGTTATATTGATTTGTGTTCCTGTTTTAGCGGATGCTTCTACCAGCCATGGAGGACATCACAAGTTTGTTCCTTACAGAGATTCAGTATTAACATGGCTGCTGAAGGACAGTCTTGGAGGGAATTCTAAGACAGTGATGATTGCTAGTGAGTAGTTATTAGGTGTCTACCTAGAGAGAGTTGACTGTATAGAATGTTATTAGGTGTCTACCTAGAGAGAGTTGACTGTATATAGCCTTTCTGTGTTGCACTAACCTACGTGTTATTTCATGCTGCAGCTATCTCCCCAGCTGATGTTAACTATGCAGAGACAATGAGTACTTTGAGATATGCCAACAGAGCCAAGAATATCATCAATAAACCTACTATTAACGAGGTACATTACTTACAACATGACATGACTGTCATTAAACCTGCTACTGAACATTGTGGATGCAACTGTACACTATAGCATGTCTGTAGTAGTACTATCCATGTTGGAGCATCTCAGTCGTCAAGCTGTATGGTTCCTATATGGATGGATAGACATATGGCCACCCTTATTAATACATAATGTGATTAATGCATCACAGATCCATTTCTGATTATCATAGATACATTACTATTTCTTATTGTTTTATAATATTGTTAGTTATTATAACCTTGTAATGTGTAATAACTCAATATGAATCTTCTTCTTGTTGTCACCAGGACTCCAATGTGAAGTTAATAAGAGAATTAAGAAGCCAGATCGAGAAGCTGAAGGCTATGATTAGTCCAGTAAGTATGGAGTACAGCTTTGTTCTTGGTATTTTTAGTCTTATTTGTGCTGTTTCATTTATCCATTTGTTTCTGTGTGCACAGGATCTTCTGGGCGAAGCAGAGCTTGCAGCAGCTAAGAAACTTTCAGAGAATGAAGCCAGAGTTATACAACTGACTGACAAGTGGAAAGACAGGTGGAAAGAGACACAGAAAATACTGGAGGTAAAAACTTGTCCTGTACAATGAAGGCTGGTTCACACTAACAGGGTATAAACCCTTGGTAGTTTAGGTATGGCACAGGTAGCCCAAGGGTATGGGTGAAAACAGCGTGTGAGAAAAGACGAGTTGTGCAAGGACCTGTAAAACGTAGAGTCCTTTGAACAAGAGCAGAAGTCCTCCGTCTTGACTGTGCGAATCCTGCCCCCACAAACAGGATTCTAGCACAATTTGCTACACTAGCATCATAAGCGGAAGGGCGTTATGATTTAGTGAGAACTGACAGGACGGAAGCAGAAACGGAACAAGTGCAAAAATAAAAAGTTGAAGTTGTAGTTATTACTGAATAAATGTTCACATTCACTCTTTAAGATAAATACCAGATTTACGTCTAGCTTACTTGACAAACTCTGTCTGCTTTCAATTGACTGGTAATAAGTTTGGCTGATTCTTCTGTTTTCTTGGTTCGCACTGGTCGACTGTGGACCATAGTTTATACAATCATGTATGAAGTACTTAGTTAAAGGTAGTGATAACTGTACGAGAACGAAGTTAGCAGGGCAGTACTGTACATGGGCAGTAAATCTTAACGCTATAAAAGCTTGCTTCAATTTATATATATTGCAAGTATATTCAAACCTTCTAAGCAGACATCCTTGGCCCCTTGTCTGCTTGCCAGGTGTCGAAAAGGGTGTCTAACCCCGGATTTCTACAGTAAAGAATAAATATTTACATAAGGACCATATTTCGGAGCTCATTTCTGAGAACTGTCTGCTTATTATGTGTTCATAGAGAAAGGTTACACATTTTTAAATGTTTAAATTTTGAAATTTTTGAAATTTGTTTTAAAAGTTTCCAGTTGGATGTGAACATTTCCCGCGGTAGTGAAGTTTCAAACATAGTTTACATTTCCCCCTGTATTACAATGTACTTTATGTTCGATTATGAATTGTTTATAGGAAAGAGAAATGAGACTGCAGCAGGAAGGTGTTGGAATCAAGATGGATTCAGTGTTACCTCATTTAGTGTTGGTAGATGATGATCTTCTAAGTACAGGCATTGTGGTCTATCATCTCAAGGTATGGACTTGTTGACAAACTAATGCAAGTACGCTAGTAGTTAATTTGCTTCGCCTTGTTCATTCGATTTTTTGATCTCTTTCATTTATATCCATCCATTCAGTCACTCAATCAGTCCGTTAATTATTAGTCACTCACTTAGTCAGCCAGTTATTTATTCAGTCAGTCAGTCTATACCCGGTTCCAGAGGGGCTTGCTAAATCGTGAAACTTCTCAAAACCTCTGGCACCCAGGGTAGGGTAAGTACTTCATGTAAGCCCATTGCAAGCTTCACAACTCCAACTCATCAAGACTAGTGTTTCCAAACACTTTTAGCAGTACGTCGTTCGATCTAAATTTACAATTTCGAAATACAATCCATTGTACGCTTCTGAGACGTTTTCATCGTGGTACTTGAGAGTCGTCACTGTAGCTATCCCAAGCATAGTTCACATTCTTTATATTGTTGTATTACAATAGATCAGTCTGACCAATCGATTTGCTTATCGTGTGTTATAATACAATACAACATGAATAATTACCGACCCGTACGTCAAACATAAAATACACACCGAGGATTTGGCAATTTGTTTTAATCCGGCAACTCGAGTGATGCGATCAGATCCTCGTTGAATACTGTACTTGATCAAAAACATTTTACGTTTTTAAATCGTTTTATCGGAAGTTTTAAGTCTGAGAATCGGATCGTAGATGGAGTTGGAGGAGTTTGAAAAGTTTCTGGCACCGTACCTCAAGGTAAAATACGAACACAAGGTGCGACATCTTCTAGTTCGTGCATTCTCATTGAATTAACACTTTGTTTCTGGTGTTCTTGTATTTCTAGGAAGGCAAGACAACTGTAGGACATGCAAATACCACCAAGAAACAAGATATAGGTACTAGAGATTACACTACGCGTGTATCACTGTAATTTATTGTAGCAACATATGACCTTTGCAATGTTTATTCAAGGTATAACGATAACTTTACCTAAATCCTTTTCATTAAAAATATCCTTTTGCGTGAATTATTTTAAGATGAAAATTTGTGATCATTATTGGAGTTGTTGCATTATTAATGCGCTTTATTAACACACTTTCAGAATAATGCATTTAACGTCCAGTTTTTAGGCGTTTTTTTTATTCAGTCATGAATTCGACCAATAATTTCAGAATTTAGTCGGCCAAGGAGCAATTATTAAAGTCAATCGACTATGAAGATTCAAAATACATGTATTGAAAGCATGATTATTGAGCAAGTTTTAATAAAACATGAAACAATGAACAAAAGTTCTTGTCATAAGTTCGTAGTCATGTCATTGTTTCATTGTTTGACAAGAGTTCTCGTTCAAAGGTAAAAGTCGAACTTTTTTGACTATAAAGTCAATTTCATCGTCTAATTCTCGGTATAAATTCTTCTCTCCTTCCTTCCTTTGTTTGTCCCTTCTATATACATTCTTTCTTTCTTTGTATGTTATTAGTTCCTCTCTCTTGTCTCTCTTTCATTCAGTTTTTGTTTCGGTCTTTCTTTATTACTATCTCTTTCAAGATGCAAAATTGTGTCTTTCTCTGTCTCTAAATGTGAGTTTCATTTTTTAAAGTCCTATTATTGCTTGTTTATTTATTGCTTGTTTATTTATTGCTTGTTTATGTATTGCTTGTTTGTATTGTTTGCAGTCATCAGCGGGCCAACCACGAACGACCAACACTGTGCGTTTGAATACGCCTCAAAATCCAAAGTAATGATCGACCCGTTTGAATCCCTGTGTTACGTCAACAACACACAAGTGTCCAAACCTACAAGACTGTTTCAAGGTATTTACATCGATCACTAGCGAGCATGCGCAGTATATCAACTAGAGTTGACAGACAACTTATAGGGGGGTTAACTTAATATGGGGATTCAGTCCCCCCTATTGAAACCCTTTTTGCCATAATTGTCATCATTTTTCTTTATAAAGAACTGAACAAAATATCGTTTTGTATTTTGTATAATTGTTTTTTGTTTGCTAGTCAAAAAATACATTATTGTAATATATCGTATATCACATACAAAATTGTAATATTACAAACATTGTAACAAAGATAACAAAAACATTTATTGTAACGATGTACTGATTATTACTAATTAAAAAAACGATGTGAACCCCTAGATAAGCTACGTTGCTTCTGGGGCAAACGTTAATATGTTTAATAAAAATATATATCGTTCATTATGTCAGGTGACGTGATCATACTAGGTCAGTCCAACGTGTTTAGGTTCAACCATCCACGCGAAGCAGCAGAGTTACGAGAAAAGAGAAAGGTAGCGATCATGTACTGTACTAAACCACCCCTATTACACTTACAAACGATAACATTCTGACGTAACGATATCTAATTATGTATGCTGACGTCATGTACTCACTCCAGTCTTGCACTCTTGTACTGGACCCGGTTGCACAAAAGGTGGTTAGCGCTATCCACCAGATAAGTCCCATCCAATGGATAAAATTTATTGGAGAACTGCATCAGTTTTATCCTTGGAAAGGACTTACTTATGGATAGCGCTAACCACCTTTCGATCGTGCAACCGGGGCCAGCTGATTCTTTCGATCACAAACGAGTACAGGACTGGATCTAATCGGTTGTTGTATTTAATATATCTTTACGTCATACATAACTAACAGTATTCACCTCTAAGGTGGAATTAATCATGATATCTAACGATGTAATGTATTTCTGTTTTATCATACGATTTCCTGTTTGTCTTGTGGACTATTAGTCGGTAAGTTATAATGGCATTGCTAATCTTTATCACTAATAATGTATGAATCTATAACAGTAACATATCCTGCTCTCCCCCTCCCCCTTTGGCAATGTTGTGCACACCCAACGCGACACAATGCGTGGTAACGAGGGTAAAGTGGCACAGTATTTGATTGTAGATCGAATGTGGCTAGTTGTGGGCTTGATTGTTCAGTGACCTAACCTTGGTCCCTGGTCAATGTAGATCATAATAATCGAATAAATACGTTTATCATACCTTGGAACAGAACTTATGAATAAATGAATTGTCAAAACGCTATCTTCTCGTTTTTACGTGTTTAGTGAAGGACGTTTTTGTATTTTTCCTTCAGTCTTCCATATCGGGTATCGCGTGGTCAACAAAGTTCCGTAGCGAAACAGACTTGTTCAGGAAGGGCGGGTAAGCTCTTGATTATAGAGTCGTCGGTGATGAGTGGGAAACCTACGGTACGGAATCGAACAACCAATCACAGCGCGCAAAATCATTGCTCATCATCTCGTCACGGCACGGCAAGGCACAAACTATACCGTAACTACTTCCCACTCGTACAAAAATGGTGTTACTGTTGGCGATAGAGGAGAGTGGTGATGATGACGAGTTCATTGAAACAAGCATTGCTGAACATAAACTTTTGAAATTCTCGAATAAAAATCATAATTTGTTTTGTCAACAGGGATAGTGCCTTGACGGTGGAGTTGGAAAAAGCCAAGTAAGAATCATTGAAAGTTAATTTACCAAGTTCTATATGTAAACGTTGTGACTTGTTTTTACCAGGAGCGAGCTTGACCAGCAAAAGCAGCTTGAAGGGCAGAAATTGGAGGACGCGAGGTATGCCGGGATAGTATGGGAGCATTTAGGAGGAGGATCAGTCAATACACCACTTTCTATTGGGTTCTATTGAGTACCCACGAACAATGGTACCAAGTCCAGGTTGTCATTACATTTACTGTATTTGATCAATGTCAGCCTCGACTTGGTACCATGGCTATTATTATTATTACTCAACAGAACCGTGGTGTATTGTTCTAACAGCACTGCAGTTTCGAGTTGTTTTAATAGATACCGCTGTACTCGCTGTACTCCTTGACAAAACACCACTAGAGTTTCCTTATTGTGCATGCTCAAGTCTCGTATATGCAGTTTCTTATACATGGTCAAGTCATCGCCGCTGCGGTCCGCGGGGGTCTGGGTTCCAGGACCGGCTTGTTCCCCCCGGCACTCCCTGGCGCAGAACCTCTATTTGTATGCTACTCTCATGTCTTGTATCTTAAACGTGGTCGTTATTGCAGGGCGGAATTCGAGAAACAGGTTCAAGATGAAGGCGTCCGATTGGAAGAAATGAGGTAATGATAGTGTTTCGGCTTTGGATGCCATTATTGGTTTCCTGCTCACTCTAATGTCAATCTTCCTACAGAGCGGAGCTTGAACGACAACGTAGACTACATGCGATGGAAGAGCAGAACGTCGAAGAGGCGAGGTAAGTTTACATTGATGTTCGTAAATTGCGCAACATAAATATATATTGATATAACATAAATATATATTGTTATTATTAAATTGTCTGGAATATCATGACAATACTAGTAAAAGTGACCACGTAACACTAGTGAAACAGATAGAAATAGAGGAAAAGCTATGAAGATACCCATGAAGTTCTTCCATGAGGGTTAGTCCAGGAATATCGTTAAGCTTGTCGACCAACTCTGTATCGTTTATGAGAAGTGTGAGAGCGCAGGTGTGTCTTGAGATGTAATTCAGGGTTCGTACAATCTTGAAAATGGCATTAATTTAACCAGTTATTTTGAAACGTCCTTGAATTTGGCAGAGTCGTTGGAAAGTACTTGGTTTTTATGGTGTCCTTGAAAAGTCCTTGAAATTTGCTCTATTGCTTTCCTGGTTAATGAATATCAGGGATGGTGATTTTCCTGCAAGGGGCTCCTTGATTGACTGTTATACGACTGAATGACTTACTCAAATTGAGGGTTCTCAATAGTTTTCAGGCAGACAGATAAGATGCAAATTCTACGGTAGGCAGTCAAGAGACAGACACGTTTCACGCAAGGCAGCGGACTCAGTTATCTTCAAAATTTGTTGCCATAACTCTGTACATTCAGAACTACTCTAGTATCACTGTATGTTTTCTATTGCTCAGTCGGAGCCCATAATGCCTTGCGCCAATGTTTTGATTTTGTGTTTACATGCACCTGCTAAAACTATATAACACAGACTTTAAATAGAACACAGTATTGTGTTTTGGTCAAGGATGGTTCAAACCGACGCCAAATCGTGCAGATTTCTTCTCATCTGAAATCTCTTTTCTACTTTGACAACCTACGAAAATACTGTACGCGCGCAAGGCATCATGGACTCGGAAATATGGTCTTTAAATACAATCAATTCTCCGTGTTTGTTTTCAGAAAGCGAGTATCAGATATGGAGAGAAAACACGAAGCAGCCGAGACACAGCGAGTTGCCCACGAAAAGGAATTAACCAATGAAATCGCTCAACGCGACCAAGACATCAAAGACGTCCAGGAACATCTCGAGAAATTACGAGTAAAGAGCGAAAAGGTTAAGCAAAAAGCAGCGGACGAGGTGGGAGCTTTGAAGGATAAAATACGTCAACAAAAAGAACACGAAATGGCTCGTTTGAATGAAGATCTCAAGAGAATAATGGAAATCGAGGCAGAGAAAAATGGGATGCAGGAACAAGTTGAAAGGGAAAGAAAAGAGATGAAAGAAAAATGGGATGCTGCAACACTAAGTTTAAAAGAACAGAAAGAACAACTACTAGAAATGAAAACAGATTACGAGAGCAATTTTAGCTCGCTACAAGAAGCGAAGCGCGAAACAAAACTTGAAAATGAACACTTTGAACAAGAAAAGCGTGCAGCTTTGAAAAGAATACGTGATAGCGAAAGTGAACTTGAACATTTAAGTGTGCAGAGAAAAAAGGCCTTAACTGTGGCCAAGGACGATGTTAGAATGAGAAGAGCCGTATTAGAACTTGAATTCGAAGAGAAACAAGTGGAGCTTGATCAAGAGAAGACAAAACTCGCAGACAAGATAACTGAACATGAGGCGATGATGGATCACGAGGCCGACAGTCTAGCAAATGCACAATATCAACTAGAAGTAAAAACTAAAGAACAGAATCAAAAAATCAACTCGGCAAAAGACCGATTCACGGGGCTGCAGCAACAATTAGCATACTCCGCGAAAAAAGCCGAGGAAGAATTAGAATCGAGAAGGCGTCAGTACGACGAAATCTCGGAGAAGCGTCGCGAGACGATCAACAAAGAGCGGGAAATTGTGAACACGATGAGGTCAGGTTTGGATGCTTTGGTCGAAAAGCTTTCCAACTCGAAAGGAAACGAGAGAAACAATTTGGAAAAAGAGATCAAGATGAAGCGTAAGAAACTCAACGAACAAGAGTCTCAGTTGAAACTTTTAGAGATCGAAGACAAAAACATCTCGGTCGATATCGAGGAAGAGTTCGAAGAAGAACTCAGTCGAATCCAAGCAAAAGCTCAAGAAGACCAAACGGCGTTGGAACTCGAGAGACTAAACTTGGAGGAACTGCAAGACTCTAAGACTATCAAACTACTGAAGGATGAACAAGAACTCCAGAACGCCCAGAAAAGATATAACGAAGTGAAAATGCTGCTGAATGAAACCAGAAAGCAGTTGAGAGTCGTGGAGGTCGGTTCTGATAAAGCATCGTCTGATAAAGAAGCTGGCTTACTCGAGATTTCCAAAGTTCTGGAGGAAAGACTTCCAGGTACTGCGCAACATGGTGAGGTGTACAAACTCCGTGAACATCGAATTCAGCTCAAGGAAATCGACGTGGAAGGGAAAATGGAGCTCGCTGATCAACAGGAGATAAATGGCATCAACGTCGAGCAAGTCGGTGGAGATATCAAAAGGCTGGCTTACGAACTGGAGGAGCGGGATAAAGCTAAAGAGAAGCTGGAAAATGAATTGAAGGAGATGAAGGAGAAGTTCCAACGCGAGCGACTAGAGGAATCTGCCACTCTGGATGCTATGCGGGAGAGTATCCAAGACATGGAGGAAGAAGCGAGTTTGTCACGAAGTTTGGCTGGAAACCAGATTATTTACAGTGAGAAAGGAAACGTGCCATTCAACAAATTACTTGAGAAAGAGAAAACAAGGTATGATGATGATGATATGAAGATTGTAGCGTAAAGTGATGTGCCTTTCAACAAGGTTTGATGATGATGATGACAATAATTCAATGATCATGAAAATGACAATGAAGATTGTAGTAATGATGGTGATAACCACACAAAATTGAGTCGAATACCGCAAGGCAGCTATAGTGAGCAGGGGCGGATTTAGGGTGGGGCGAAAGAGCCACACCCCCCCCCCCCCCCCCTTTTTGGAAATTTGAAATACCTTTTTTGCCAGAAATATTCTTTACATATAATTTAGCTGAAACCAATGGCCAACCTGCACACCCACCCCCCAAATATCTGGATCCGCCCCCTGGTGAGTCGTAGTCGAGTCGTACCCGCGTTTGAGTGTGCGCCCCCATTTAGAGTGCGAGTATTTATTGATTCCTTTAGTTTAAAAACATATTTACAGAATTCAAGCTGAAATGGAGAACAAAGTGAAGGAAATGGAAGAGCGACAACTACGAGAAATGGAGGAATTCAAACGCAATCACAGCTCATCTCTCAACAAACTAGAAACAGAAAGAACAGAACTTGAAAAGCAGAAAGAAGAATTAGAAAAAGAGATGGAAAAAGAAAAGGTGGCACTGGACAAAGAAAGAAGGATGTTGGAGAGGGAAAAGTTGGAGGATATCGATTCGATTATCAAACAAAAAGAGGATGAAATCGAAGACTTGAAGGAGAAGGCGCAGATAGAGATAGAAGAACTGCGTGATAGACTAGACGAAACAGAAAGGTCAGTCCGGCATGGATAGCTTTATTGTTACGCAAAGCAATTACCGGTATTTCCTCGAATAAGCGCCCCCTTCGAATAAGCGTCCCCCTTGAAAAAGAGCCCCCCTCGAATAAGCGCCCATGCTCTAATATGCGTCCCCCCTTGAAAAAGAGCCCCCCTCGAATAAGCGCACATGCTCTAATATGCGTCCCCCCTCGAGAAAGAGGCCCACCTCGAATAAGTGCCCATGCTCTAATAAGCGTCCCCCCTCGAAAAAGAGCCCCCCTCGAATAAGCGCCCACGCACGCTCTAATAAACTTTCCCCTTGAAAAAGAGCCCACCCTTTCAGTCAAATTTGGAGTGAAATAAGCGTTCCCTCGTTTAATTCTCCAACAATTGCAAGACTTCAAAGTGTTTGTTTTCTGTTACAGGGAAGTATGTCATTTACAAGAAAGGCTCACGGTATATACCTCCATGGCTGTAAGTACTCGTGGATGTCATCCTACAGATGGCAAAATGACTTCTATAATAATGATATCGGCATTCCAATCATTAATGTCTACTAAAGTTACGGTATTTTATATACGGATGGAAAGAACACCTAAAAAGATCTAGGCTAGGGTAGAGGGCAAAGGGACCTGGAAGTTAAATACCGATCTTTAACTTTTTATTATGTTGCCTGTCCATAGAACGTCAATTTACCAAATGGCAATGATGATGAAATAGCCGATGGCGAAGTCATGCAATATATGTATAAGGACGAGGTGAGTCTTACAACACCAATACAGGAACATAAATGGTAATGGGATACTAGTGGGTGGGTAGACTGCGCAATGACAGAGGGGGAGTGAGAAAGAAGGGATATATTTTCTGTTCTACCAGGGAGGGGGAGGGGATACTCCCATATGTAAGTATGTGCCGCCCACCAGGCATGGGTTTTCGAGCACGGAACAGGGTAACAAATTCAGCAATTTGCACTGAAAAAGGGTGTGAAACCACGGTTGTTATCGACATTTTTGCATTGAAACAGGTTATGAAAATCGAGGTTTCAGAGGACCGGGCATCACACCCCACCCTAAGTTATGGTGATTCCCTCCGGGTCTCTTCGCCTTTCCTCGTACCCCCTCCTCTCTGCCAGTTAGTCATGGACGGGTTGGGTCTTGTTTTGACCGTTGCCTTGAAATAGCTACAACTCCCTTATGTTGTCGATGAAAAACCTCTATAAAAAGGTGTTCGAGTCTGAATTCGATGAATCGTTTTTTTCAGAGTGATTTGTATGGCAGTAATTTAAGCCTGACAGGGTCCGTGACACCACCTCACATCACACCACCTCCAACACCTGTCAATCAATTCCTGAGGTCTGTCAACAATATGAGACGAAATCAAATCATGGTACAAATACCGCGCTACATATTAAGAGGACTGGGGCGAGATTCGTACCACGTGTTCGAAGTTAAGGTAAGCAGGCATAACTTAGTTGACATTGGTGAGTTTATAATAATGATAATAATAATAATCAATAATAATAATAACTTATTTCTTAAAACAAATATACAAAAGTCTATGCTTTTTACAAAATATAGAAATATGGAATATAGAAATAAATATACATCATATACAAGAAGGAAAAAGTGCAAGGACTAACCTAAAAATAAACTAGACGCTCTTCTAGCGTGAAGTCGGGCTTCTAAATGAAATGTAACCTATTTGAGCTAAATATAGATATCTTATATAGTGCGATTGAAACAGTTTTTGGTTGCTCGTCGTTGCGTGACTCGAGCTCGATACTGAACATGCTTTAATATTTCCTTGCAATTTCAGTAGACTGCGAACTTTACAGTATATACTTCATGTTACTAGAGCGTCCTGTTTCAATCTAAATTTAGATTTAGACGAATAAACACTTATATTTTGGCCCCTTGACCTCTGGTGCTTTCCCTGATTGGTTTGTGCTTTCTAATCTTTCTTGGCCAGACTTTATGTCTCCTTCGGCTTTAGCTCGACGTTGACGCGTACGGAGAAAAATAATAAAAAACAAGACGACATACTAGTAACCTTCCTCCAACTGACAAGGTTTGTGAAGAAACCATGTTGTTAGAGCCTTGGGTGATTATGCATGACTCGGTAGAACTGCTTTCTTTGTAAAATCGATTTCACAAACTCAGCGAATCATAGAAATGACAATAGTTTATTTGGTGCCATAAATATATCCATACCAAATACAAATATAAGCTTAAACAAGACGACATATTAACCTTCCTTCGACAAGGTTTCTGAAGAAAGAGGACGATGTGCGATGTCTCGTGTTGATATATAAGATCATGTTGTTGGTCGGTGATTATCTTAGCGGCCGACAGGGCGCATGCGTGCTTTTTGGGGTCGACGACGAAGACGACGACAAAGAACGCTTCTCATTTTTAGAGTCGGGGCTTCCACACAGGAAGCCCGACTAATAAGAATTAGTTAATGTAGGTTTGTTTATAGTCGTTTTCGTATCGTATTGAAAGAGAATGATTGGATGAGATGCATCTGAACGCTTTTTGATTGGTTCAGAAAGGAAGCCATTTGAGTGTCCCGGTACCGTAGGTTTCCCACTCGTACGAATAATCAACGCTAGCTAGTTACAGAGCGCAAATTTAAATTTAATACGAAACGACAGTTGTTTAAATGTGTACATACTTGTGTTCAGGTAACGATAGGAGAAGAGACCTGGTCTGTATATAGAAGATATCGAAAATTTAGAGAACTACACAATGCCATGAAAAAGATGTACGCCGAGGTGAGTCGACACAGATGAGTTACTTTATCCTTATATTATTATCATCGCCAGTCATTATCATTGTGAGCAGCTTTCTAGGATTTAACCACCCGCGCAATCAGGACAGGTCTAATAATCATCATCATCATTGGCATCATCATCATCATTGGCATCATTAGTCTTCATCATCATCAGCATTATTATTTGTCATCATCGTCATCATCATTGGCATTAATCATCATCATTGACATTAATATCATTAGTCATCATCATTGGCATTGTCATCATCATCATTGGCATTATTAGTCTTCATCATCTACAGTCATCATTGTCATTAGTCTTCATCACCATCATCATTGGCATTGTCATCATCATCATCAGTCATCATTGGCATTATTATTTGTCATCATCGTCATCATCATTGACATTAATCATCATCATTGACATTAATCATCATCATTGACATTATTATCATCATCATTGCCATCATCACCATTGTCATCGTCGTTGGCGCATGTACCATCTTTACATCATTATCGACGTTTTGCTCAATTATTTCTTTACCGTCTCAGATCGGAGAATTAGATTTTCCTAACAGACGGTTCTTTGGGAATCGCGCAGAGGAATTTGTACGAGCACGACGTGCACAGTTAGAGGTAAGCCGTCTTCCTTGATTCCTCGTCCTCCTTTATTCCCTAAAGAGTGGAAGTGCCTCGTGGTCATTTATACGTTTCCTTATCTTGTCTTCATTGTACTGGGTTATTTGTCCAGCGGTCTAACCAGTATTTCTTATGTTTCGCTTAGACGTACCTCAAGTCATTTGTCACCCTGTGTGCAAGCATGCCAGACTGTCCCGTATCAGCCTTCGCTGGAAGACCGCTGACCAAGAGAGACCTGTGCGACTTCGCTCCTTTTTTCAAACAAGGAATATTTGAACAGACAAAGCACTATTCTAGTTAATTGCTATTTTATAATTCGGAAGATAAATATTTACTACAATAATGTAAATACTATAATTATTGACGGGAGGAATTTTAAAGGAATTTCTATGACGAATAAAAGCTACAATTTTTTACTTTCTCGATGGGGAGTATTGGAAGAAATAAATTGCGGTTGACTTGTTAGGGAGGGGTGGGTGAATGGGTATTGGGTTGTATATTTTTGTAGTTCTAATTGCGGATGACTTGTTAGGGAGGGGTGGGTGAATGGGTATTGGGTTGGTAGTTCTAATTGTGGTTGACTAGTTAGGGAGGGGTGGGTGAATTGGTATTGGGTTGTATATTTTTGTAGTTCTAATTGAGGTTGACTTGTTAGGGAGGGGTGGGTGAATGGGTATTGGGTTGTATATTTTTGTAGTTCTAATTGCGGATGACTTGTTAGGGAGGGGTGGGTGAATGGGTATTGGGTTGTATATTTTTGTAGTTCTAATTGTGGTTGACTAGTTAGGGAGGGGTGGGTGAATTGGTATTGGGTTGTATATTTTTGTAGTTCTAATTGAGGTTGACTTGCTAAGGAGGGGTGGGTGAATGGGTATTGGGTTCTATATTTTTGTAGTTCTAATTGAGGTTGACTTGCTAAGGAGGGGTGGGTGAATGGGTATTGGGTTGTATATTTTTGTAGTTCTAATTGCGGATGACTTGTTAGGGAGGGGTGGGTGAATGGGTATTGGGTTGTATATTTTTGTAGTTCTAATTGTGGTTGACTAGTTAGGGAGGGGTGGGTGAATTGGTATTGGGTGTATATATTTTTGTAGTTCTAATTGCGGTTGACTTGCTAAGGAGGGGTGGGTGAATGAATGGGTATTGGGTTCTATATTTTTGTAGTTCTAATTGCGGTTGACTTGTTAGGGAGGGGTGGGTGAATGGGTATTGGGTTCTATATTTTTGTAGTTCTAATTGCGGTTGACTTGCTAGGGAGGGGTGGGTGAATGGGTATTGGGTTCTATATTTGTGTAGTTCTAATTGTGGTTGACTAGTTAGGGAGGGGTGGGTGAATTGGTATTGGGTTGTATATTTTTGTAGTTCTAATTGCGGTTGACTTGCTAGGGAGGGGTGGGTGAATTGGTATTGGGTTGTATATTTTTCTAGTTCTAATTGAGGTTGACTTGTTAGGGAGGGGTGGGTGAATTGGTATTGGGTTCTATATTTTTGTAGTTCTAATTGCGGTTGACTTGTTAGAGAGGGGTGGGTGAATGGGTATTGGGTTGTATATTTTTGTAGTTCTAATTGCGGTTGACTTGCTAGGGAGGGGTGGGTATTGGGTTCTATATTTGTGTAGTTCTAATTGTGGTTGACTAGTTAGGGAGGGGTGGGTGAATGGGTATTGGGTTCTATATTTTTGTAGTTCTAATTGAGGTTGACTAGTTAGGGAGGGGTGGGTGAATTGGTATTGGGTTCTTGAACATATGATCGCATCTGACGTTGAATAGTAATTGCACTGAAAAGCAAAAACTGTTGTAAATTGAATGTCGAATGTCAGGAGCCCATTACTAGGAGCCTTCCTCTGGTATTGGGTTCATACGACATCATTTGCACAAATTGAGCTATTTTTAGATATGCAAATTTCTGAAAAATTTCAAATTGAAAAATAAAATATGGAGGCCAAATGGAAGACGCGAGGACTTGATCCAAAATATTGATATTCTTAATCCATGGAAGTCCAAGTCTATTTTTCCCTTGCACAAGAACGAGAGGAACTGTGTACAATGAATGTATCAATAAACTGACATACTGCCAAAGCACTTAGTGGCGACTTTTAGTGTGGATTCACGTTGTCGCGAATTTCTTCTACGTTCTTAATATACCTGCCGGTTTCATATATTTATTCATGTTTTATCAACTTTCTTTTGTTGGTTTTTGATTCATGATTTAGTCTACGTAAGAATGAAGCGTTCTCACAATGATTTCGATTCTGATGAAGCAAAATCCATCAATGACCTTCATCATCTCTGATTTTTGGATAGCGACGCCAACATAACCAACCCCACACACGTGCCTTTGCTAAGAATTAGTAATGGGCTCCTGCGAATGTTTGATCATATAAAACATTCGAATACCATGCGCAGTGCATAATGCCTTCGAAAAGCCATTTAAGTGCACCCAATGTAAATCGAATGTTTGATCATGCGAATATCTAAATGCGTACGTTAGAAAAGCCATCTCAGTCAGGTATGGTCGGATTCTAATCGTTTTCGTTATGTTGTACAACCACTCCAAATGTTTGAATATTCAAACGATTCTCTGCGTTACAGTTTTGGAAGATTGTATGAAACAGAAACAATATTTGAGCCTACCGGCTTTGTAGATATGAATGCAGTTTGGTTCTTCTCGACAATGGCAGCTCGATGTTATGCTTCAGGGTCAGAATTAAGCAGTTGTTGCTTAGGTGGGAGAAAATAATGTGAATGATAAAAATTAAAAAAATACATATCCATTAAACTAGCCCTTGGCTAAACTGGATATTCCTGTAGAAATATTGAATAATAAATCAATAAAACAATTACATGGACTCTGTTTTCGCAAAATATCGTGAATTTGTCAGTGTCTCGCAGATTAATTATTTGCCTCGGCAAACTGCTCGCCAGTGAGAAATCACGATATTTTGCTCAAACCTCGTCCAATAATCGTTAATTATTTAAAAATAATTCAATTGTCTTGATCAGCCAATCAGATGCGGTCTTACGAAAATGCGCGACACCGTTCGAAAGGGAAGAGCAAGAGAAAAACAGAAAAATACACACCTCTTCTCCTTCCAATCATTTACTTAAACTAATGAGCGGAAAACCCTGATAAATAACGAAGAAAAACATGCTTTAGGCAATCAATAATAAAACACGATAATTTAACGCGGTTGATTCGTGGTAGCGATTAATATGTCTCGAAGTGCGCCAAAGGGCTGAGTTGGAGGGAAAATTGGAAGAGACTACACACTAATCAATGGAAGATCTCGTGCGCTAAAACTGAAATTCATTTACGTTTCGTTTGAAGGTTTCCGCTGAGAAAAGACATTAAACGCACCTGTCAGTAAATGCAATTTTCCCTCGTTACAAAGGTTTTAAAACAAGAAAACAAATACTGAAAATAGAGCTCGAAAATAGTGGCTAAAAGTGGCCGGAAGTACTTCACTTCGAATGTTTCTTCCGGAAATAAGGATGCGAAAAATGGCGGGAAACATTGATATGGTTTTCTCTGAGCGCCAATCAATTAATGTGGCGTATAACATGTTCTGTACAATGTTAACTAGGTTTTCAAACGATTTCTTCCATTTTTCCAACAACAACAAAACAAATACTGAGGAAAACCCTCAGAAACCTATTGCATATCAAAGGAGATAAGATAACACTTTTGCTGAGTGGCAGTGCCTCGTATTATCTCACCACAATTTTTTTACTTTGAGCAACAAAGTGGATCATTGGATTCTCTTCTGATTGGTCCATCTATATGTAAATTATCTTCTGATTGGCCCATCTATATGTAAATTCTCTTCTGATTGGTCCATCTATATGTAAATTCTCTTCTGATTGGTCCATCTATATGTAAATTCTCTTCTGATTGGTCCATCTATATGTAAATTCTCTTCTGATTGGTCCATCTATATGTAAATTCTCTTCTGATTGGTCCATCTATATGTAAATTCTCTTCTGATTGGTCCATCTATATGTAAATGCGCAACACGCCTATAGCTTTAATCAGTAGAAAGGTTAAGCGAAGAGCATTGAATTGATTGGTTACGATGTATAAACCAATGAAAGCTCGTTTTGATTGCTTGACGGGAATGCTACTCGACTGGTATCAGTCAAAACATGAAGTGACATCAACCAATCAAATGCACATCACTTATATATATAAATTCCAAGAAGGGGATCAAATGCTAAGGGTACTCAAGATCGTATGATCTTAAAAACCGTTTGCTTTTATAGACTGGAGAAATGCCGTAGCTATACTACAAGACAGAACGACTTAAATATATATATAATTCTTTTATTTAAACTTTTTTATATTTTTTGAATGAGATTGTATACTTGAAACACGTCAATAAACCATTATTGTTATGACTATCAAGGAAGATTACCGACTGCCTATTTGAATGAGCACATTTAGGCGTGAATTGCAGGTCTGTGGATTGTACATTAGATCAGTTGACAAATCCATGATGTGGCAAACACAGATAGCGAATGAAGGCGTGAGAAATTGAAGTCACTTGAAAGACTCTTGATAGGCCATCAAGAAAACACTGAAATCATTCAAGCAATCTCAATCCTTTATCTCCCATATTCAGCTAGACATACCAAATATAGAAAACATACATATACGTTTTTTTATGCAAATGTCAATAAGCGTTCTTCAAATAGTCTGCATCAACAAGAAGGTTCTGCGTCTATGGAGATATCCGTTTTCCTCAGTTGCAAAAAGGTCAGAACAACGTAAGCGCAGACGGTTATAGCCGAGTCCAAATCAAGCCACATTGGGGTAGTGTGGTATGTTAAGAATGATACTGATACGCTGAATGATTGATGTATTTTCTTCTAGGCCATTGAAGTAATCATAAGCGGAGAGAAAACAGGGCTGAGAGTGCTACACTTCGACTTCGCCCTCAGCTGAAGTCCACACATTGGTGGACACACAGATCAAGTAAAAGTTTCACTGAAATGGATTCTGACAAGATACTTATTGCAACAATCGAGGTTAAAAACTATCAGCCGAATGAGATTTCTCTCAAGGTGGAGCACGGTAAAATCCGAGTCGATGGAAAACATCACACTGAGGGAGAGTTTGGCTCAGAGACCAGCGAATTCCACAGGACCTACGTGTTACCAGAAAGTGTCGATCCATCATCTGTTTCCTCCCGAGTCTCTGCCGATGGGGTTTTGTACATAGAAGGATGCAAAGCACCTCAGAAGGAAACCGAAGTTGCGCTCGTCGGTTCCTCGCCGACATCTGGGGACGTGGCCAAGATAGATGATAAGAAATTCACAGTGACCTTAGATGTGAGCAGCTTTTCCCCAGACGAAATAATTGTAAAAGTCTTGAACAATGAATTGACGGTAAAAGCTCGCCACGAGTCCGAATCCCATGGCCATTTTACATCGCGACAATTTAATCGCCATTTTGTGCTGCCCAAGGATGTTGACATGGATTCCGTCGTATCGAGACTGGGTAAAGATGGGCGACTGCACATCGAAGCTGTGCGGAAAGCTCTTCCTTCACCTACTGAAAGACAGGTCAAAATAATAATGGACGATGAGTGAGTTTTGGGCCTTGAATGACGCACAAATAAAAAAAACTATTAAAAAACTATTAAAAAAATCACAAGTTTCCATAGTAGACATACCAAGGATTCACAGCGGGAAACTATCTAGAAATATATTTCTGTACTATATAATACAGTTCTATTTCATGGCCTCGCCATAAGTTCATTAACGAAGTGTTTATTGCCCGCGTTCAGGGTTTCTGGTTAATCCTTTTTGTAGAAAATAGAACACTTATAGAAAGATAAACAAATCATAGAGGATGTTGACAGATGACTGTGATTAAAATAAACAAAAAGTTCACTGAACACAACTGAGGCGTTAAATCAACCTTGTTCTCAACTCATTCAAAACCAATAATCATTTAAAACACAACAAGGGGTCTTTATTATTAATCAGTTCGTTGATTATATTCTGACTTAGTTTGGTAATAACAGTGATATTAGCTGCAGTCCGTGGAGTTAATGATATGTTTTCATAGCTGAGCCAGGCCACTACTACTTGATTCAAATGATTATTAACAGTGCTTAATGACATTTTAATTGCCCTATACCACTATGACGTAACGGCTTATTTATGAGGGGGACAGAATCGTGAAGAACAATAGAATTTTGAACTAAATCTGCTCTGCTGAGGTTCGCTTGATTTCAAATTGGCTAGTTCCAGATATTATATTCATCGATACTTTTCCCACAATATTTACTGTGTTTGGTGACTTTTATCGCTTTCAGACCGTCTGTAAAATACATTTATTTGGGGAATCCTTTGTGTTGTTGCTGTTTTGTCCCCCTCTAGCGACCATGATCCTTAGCGTTTAAACAATAGTTTGTTTTGATTTGACGTCATAGTGGTATAGGGCAATTGCTTAATTATTTATACTGTTTATACACTATTTTTTTATATTATAAAAGCTGCTGAAATCTTTCTTGAACGAGATAAACATAATATATTCATGTTATTAATTAATGATTAGGTTTTTGTCACTAAATGCCATTTTGTTTATAATTCAGTCAGGTCAATTATTTGCAATGTTCTGCTTGGAATACTAAGGGGAGTCAGGTGTTGTGCTTGGAATACTAAGGGAGTAAGGTGTTCTGCTTGGAATATAAGGGGCATCAGGTCAATCATTTGCAATGTTTTGTTTGCAATAGAGTAGAGGAGTAAGGTGTTCTGCTTGGAATATAAGGGGCATCAGGTCAATAATTTGCAATGTTTTGTTTGCAACAGTAGAGGAGTCACTACATAATCAGTAATCTTTCATAAATATTCCGCATGACATCCTTCGCATAAAGAAGGATTCATTGTCAAAATAATAAAATAATAAATAAATTTAATTTATAAAGCGCAAATATCCATACAATGTTGAAATGCGCTAGAAGGAAGGAACAAATTGTCATGAAACTAAACAGTAAGCCTTTATGAATGACATCCAAAGTAATGATCACTCGGTTTGATAATCAAGTTTCATGCAGAGAGACCGAGGGGTAAACGTTCTGTCACTTATATCTCACTGTGAGATTAGTGCGATAGATCCGGCTACACTTGAGTTTCCGTTAATGACAAAGCTGCAGAGATCTAATAAGTTGTGCACGAGAAGTTTGGATTAGCGAATCAGAATGCGCGCTGTATATGCAACAAATGTGATTTGAAAACTAGAAAACGAAAAAGGCGGTTTCGGACGTTTGTGTCATGGGCCTTATAACAATAGACATTTCATGTTATTTGTAGTGAATATCAGTTGTATGTATTACTGGCTGCAGTTACAAAATGAGGTCAGAATTTACCCGTCAATCAAATAGATAACAGCGTATTCGTGACCATTCCCCTCCCCCCCCCCCCCCCCCCCCCTCACCCCCACGTCCCCCCTACCCCACGGGGGAATAGATCCAGAAAACATACACCCGGAAGTCACCTTGTTTCCCGCGCAACATCGCCATGACTTGAATCTGATGTACCGAATCGTTTTTCTTTGAATTTGAATGTAAATTTAACTGGTTTGATCGGTTTTCAGTAAAATTGAGGCCGATTTGTTGTCACAGGTCATGAAGAAAAGCCTGCAGTAAGGACAATTTATATTGACTGATGACCTGCTAAAGACCGGCAAATCTCGGATCTCAGATATATGGCTAAATACCGGATAAAACCATATTTAACGACGACAATCGTGCATTGCCATACCCTGTTTAGGACAGACTCACATAAAATTATATACCCTGTTCAGGACAGAGAGGCCAAAAACCATACCCTGTCCAGCGGCACGTCCCCGTTCAATATTAAAATGAAAACAAATCCTTGTGCTTTATGCTTGCGCTTTTGGCGCTAGTGAAAACGGAGCTTTTATTTAGCAAATCTATCGAAAATTGACTTAAACCCACGGCTGACGTGTAAGAAGATCTAGACTTGATACTGAACTTTTAGCTACAATTTCAGCCGACTAGTATCAAACATTGTACATTTTCTATATGTCGGTCTTGAGTATTAATTAAACATTAAGCTTATATATTTTATATTGGCATCATAAAAAGCAATTTGTGTAAAGTTGATAATTTTCTGAAACTAATATAAGTTCATTGAAAATCAAACTTTCCTATAACTTTGCTATCTGTAGCTAGGTCGGCCATCACACTACTGACAAGAACTAAGCTTCAAAACCTGCAAATAATTTATAAACTCTAACAAGTTCCTTCAATAATCATGTTGTCTAAATCTTATTTAAGTTTTTGAATCCAAATACAAGGGAAAAGAGAGGAAATATGGTGTAAATAGAGAGCAAAATGTACTCACAATTTGGAGTCAACGCCAAACAGAGTCGCGATCTCGCGGCGTTTTGGCAGAGCTGTGCATGTGCGCGGCCGCGCGATGTTTTCCCGCCAAAATGTTTACCGGAAGTAAATATGTTCTTCCGGTCAACGTGACAAATTTGTAAATTTGCTGAAGATTTCTATATCATTTTAGGCAGTAACACTTCAAAGGTGTATCATACACCCTATGCAATACTCGATTTCTTGATTTTGCATAAATTTGCCAAAACTGAAAGAATAACGAGTTAAGTAAAGGTAAAATAATAGATTGAAAGATCATCCACAGTTTAGTAATTACCCCAAAAGTGCATTAATAAAAATGAAGCTATCATAAAGTAGTAAGCGTTTGAAAGGTGCAAAATACATGGAAACGAGGCATTTAGGGCCAAAGTCCGGTTTCTGGCACAAATCTTTGAAATTTCAAGTCACTATAACTTTTCAAGATTTCGTAGTACTGTTACGGAAAGGATTTTACTGACTATCGCAAGTAGTTCGTGAGCAAATAAGCTGCGCTTATTTCTACTAAATCCAATTCAACTTGCTCAATCTTTGGGGTGACTAGCTTTGGTAGTGGCGACTCACTCAGCGTGGGCCCGTACAAATACCCTACGAGTAAGTACGAGACTTGAAGTAGCGAGGCACGGAAGTTTCTTGTATCTTGAGTCTTATTTTAATCACTGACTAGCACGGTGGCTAGTTGGTCTCTCGTTCTGTAACCCGTGAAGGCTACATGGTCTCCGATATTACAATTTCAACGGTCTCTATTTATACCTTACTCTGCATCATCCTAACTTACAACGTTGACTAACATGTACAGGTATGATATGCATATCTAATCACTAAAATTACAATGCGCAACATCCTAAGCCAATCATGATTGAACATGAAATACTTGCTAAAAGATAACGTAACGTAGAGGAAGAATTATTGGTTCTCACAAGAAGATTAAGGAATCCGTGAACTGGTACAAGTGACCCTTATCACTGGCCGTACGTTAGGGATCAGAAGTCTTCTAACGTTATGACTACAAGTTGTGAATAATGAATTACTTGCAACAGGTGTTTACTGGAAAGCTTTAACCTGCTTATTGTGTCTTCACTTATAGAAAATATCTGCCAATTCGCTTTGTTTTGCCAATTTATATGAAAATAACTTGAATAATTTGCCTAGAAATTTCTTCTAAATTTCTTCCTTTACAGTACAGCCCTAAAATTTAGTGTGTTCATTTTTGATAACACTCTCTTCAAAGAGATTGTCAGATATTGCTGTAACATATTCCCAATAATAAAGTGAATGAGATTTTACGATTCTACCATTTATGCAAAGGGTGTATTGCATACACAGTTTGTGCCACGTGAACTTCCCTAATAATTACTTATAAATTGATTATAAACATTATCGCTCCCTGTCCACAAGTTTACGTTTTCATTAAGTTAGAATCTGTCGTTTGAAAACGCAAGTACATCTTGATGCGTTTTCAACAATAAAACGATGGAAAACACTGTTTGTTTACAACGAAAACACTATATAGCCACGATGTCAAGCGTTTTCAAATGTCTCCAATTTGGAGAGCGTTTTCGAATGTATATGCGCTTTCGATGAAAACGCTTAGCATTTTCGATCGTTATAGCATGGATGCAAGAACAAAACGCATCAAAATGTATTCGTTTTCAAACGAAAAGCGCATTAGTGTTTTGCTGGATGAAACTGATTGCTCGCAATTGACTAGCGCGCGCTAATACGACGTAATTTGTTGCTCACAATGTTGCAGAAGTAGGACTCGATTCTAATTCTGCAACATTGCGCGCAACGTGTTGCAGAGGTGGACACACGCTGCAACAATGTTGCACCGTGTTGCACCGTGTATCCGCACCTAAAAGGCTGCGGATACCAGCACAACTGTGAGATGGTAGGAACTCCTGTGTTTCTCTGTACTGCACTAGTAGCTTCCGTTTCGCAGTAAAATTCAACCGAGACACTTTTAAAAGGTTGTTATTTTATTTTAGATATCACAAGGTTACATGAATGTGAACCAATAAAATTAATTACTCTAGATATTAGAGTGCGCTCAGCTGTTGAATTAATTGATTGATTTAATTTTTTGAAATTTCTCAGTCTATTTTGTCTAGTACTTTTCTGTCGTTTCCCGAATTAGTTGCTACTGGGCTATAATTCACTATTTTGTCCATAAATACTACCTACTATTTCTCTCATTAATGTCAATTACTTTAGTCCTTTTATGGTAGTTCACGGATACTTAATCTTGAAGTACGTGTATCTGACGCTCTGTTGTCAGCGCTGCTTGCCCTTTTCGTTTAGCTTCGATGTGTAGCTGGCCGTTCTTGTCGATTCTAGAGACCACGCTATCCATATCCACATCCTTTGGTAGCAGAAAATGGCGCTGGAACTCCGAAACACTCGAGACTCCCCCTTCTTTCTTCTCTCTCACGGCATGCACCGACAGCTCATTTCCCTTCACTTTCACCTGCACATCTCGAGGCAAATAACTTTTGACATCGAGCGAAACAGCGAATTTCTTCTCGTCTGTTGTTGACACATCACCGGGAGAACAGCCCAGCAGAGCTACATCGAAGTTTTGTTTTTGGGGGAGAGTTTTGAACGCCTCAATGTGCAGTAGACCATCGTATGTCATTCGCGAAGATACAGATGATGGTTCGACGTCTGGGGGTAACTGGAATACCCTGTGGAACTCGAAGCTCTCGGTGCCATGTTTACTTTCGGCGTGGTGTTTCCCATCGACGTAGATCTTCTTGTCTTCGACTCGTAGGGAAATTTCCTCGGGACGGTAATTCTTCACATCGAGTGTCGAAATGAGAATTTTGCTCGAACTCATACTAGTAATTCGCTCAAAACAGTCGACGCTTTGTGACAGAGTTGGGTTTGGCCAACTGGATTATATATATGACACGGGAATTCTGGACTCGACCTTCAGGCCGCAAGTATGTCTCTTTTTATACTGACAGTCAACTCTTTCTAGAGTCAACTCACTTCTATATTTGGCTTTCCTTACCATAAAGCAATGTTTACAAGTATTGAGAAGGGCAATTTATTGTCCACTAGTATTCAAATTCAAGTACATTAAATGGTTCAAGTGGAAGTAGTTTTTTTCTAGAACATACTAGAATCAGTTTGCACACTATATTCGGAAAAGTCGACGCCAAAAATAATTGTCATGTTTGACATTTTTGATTGGAATGGAATTTTGGATCATTGACTTTGTTAGCAGCCTGACGCAAAAACACTTCTATCTATTTAAGGTCTCAAGATCTTCCTCTCGAAAAGTCTAAATGAGTTTTAGATTGAATTCTAGATTTTTCAAATTAAAAAGATGTCTGTTTGTTACGTCGATGATCGATCTGACTCGTACACACATACATTCAAAGTCCATTACAAATCCCATCCCAAAATAAATAAAGTGATATTCAATCCTATTTATGAAAATGTCTATTCAAATAAACGTCTGATCGAAAAATGACCAAAATGCATTTTATTTTATTTTTAAAGAGGCGTGCCCTGATAAGTCCGTGCCAACACTTTATTGGCTTTTCCTATGAACCAATCAAAAGCAAGAATGTCCGCCATTCTCGACCAATCATGGCACGCATTAAATAAACGAATATTGAAAATCTTGTTCTAACGTTTTCTGAAATAAAACTCTGAAATAAAACTCTGAAATAAAACTCTCAACGGTCTTGGGCCCCAGCTAAGTGGTCCACTATTATTAATGATAGCGAGGTTCAATTAGATCTAGATATTGACATATACATTTATTGCCAATTAAAAGATATCTTATAATCGTAACATTAATTGACATTTTATATGGTGTCAATATAGATACCATGCGGTGGCCGCTGCCGTCTGATTTGATAAAAACCTGAAGTTAATCTTTACTCGATCTGACTTTTTTGTTTTGTTACAGTAATGTTTATATGAAAGACTGTGAAAACTCCATCTGGCCTCCAGACTCATGCAGTCGAACGAGAGCAAAATAATCCCGGATCCGTGAGCATTGGGAGCCGGATGGTGAAGCCACTTCTAATTATATACTTCGAAATCAATAAGTAATTCCGTGGCCAAGGGGTTGGCTGAAATGGCCTAGGGGACACCGACTTTACTCTCCTTCATAGCCCTTTGGTAACAGGTAACTACATGTAAGCCATCATTGGCTGTCTTATGCATACTGTATAGTGTATTGTGCATAATTGAAACATTAATTCTTAGTCTGTATTTCTTAAAAAAAGCTTCGTGGCTATATTATGGTAACATCAATCAATAACGTCATGTACACGTAGGAAAGGGTTGCCCTTATTATCCGAGCCAGAGGCTCATGTATTTTTAAAATATACATCACTTAATTTATATGTATAAATATACATCACTTTAAATATCTTGGTTTAGCCTGGTTTAGTCTTCTAGAAAGACTCCTTATATTTTATCACAACGGCCTGGGGCCGGTTGTTCGAAAGGCGACTGAGCTGCAACTCAGTATTCACCAGTAACAAACCATTTTGAAATAGCTGTATAACTGTACTAACATCGGCTGTAAGCACATTAGGTCTGACAGCGAGTTTGGTAATTACTGTCAGTGTTCATATTTGACACTCACCACTGTAGAGGCAACATACGCAGACTCAGTAATGCATTGCTCATTAACGGTGCTGGTCTTTTCTCTATTGCATAAATGGTGCGCGCAGAAGCGAGATCAGGGTACAAAATATGGAAAGCACTAAATAGCAATGACCTAAACCAGGTCAAGATTTGAATAACAATAGATGCCTCGTTCTACAAAGACATGTCCTGAATATGTCTTTGTAGAACGAGGCATATCTAACAATAGTTCCTATTGTTGTACAATAGTTCCTATTGTTATTCAAATCTTGACCTGGTTTAGGTCATTCCTATCTAGTGTTTTCCACAAAATATATCAAAAATATTAAGAGAGAATGAAGAAATTCAGTAGAAAACTTAGACTTTTAAATTAAAAGTGCGTAAGAAGAATTACAAAGATAGATGCAAATTCTCAAGCAAAGAAAACAGTTTTTTTCCTGTTCTTGATTAGTTACAGTAGTCATATTTTCCTCAATACATGATCAATTCTAAATAATCCCCTGACCTCTGCTCGCTTGCGCGCGAAGAATCCTGAAGAATTCTGGGAAACTACGAAAAGGTGCATACGGTACAGGTGCAGCGTGCGCTTGCGTATACGTGCCTTGGTGTACGTAAAACGTACGTAACGTATGGGTAGTTCAACGAAGCGTTACCTGATTACGATTTACTGAAGTGAAACACCAAACGAAAGTGTTAAAACAAATATTGAGATTCCTGCAGAGAGTAAGCACACACTAACTAGACCACCACGACAGTTTGAAACTTTATTTCCGTAGGTTAATTGCAACATATGGCATTTTAAATGCATTTGAAGTTCGTTTTTATAACTGATGAATTCATTTGAGCAGAACGTTTTGATTTTACAAGTGAAATTATTCCATATAACATTCAAGATAATTAAATAACTACTATAGGTCAATATGTATTCAGTATTCACCTATTCACCTTGAATCTAGTAAAGTACATGTACTCGGTCCTATAAGTCATCGAGAAAAGACAAATCCACTTCCCTTGGAAGACCCTTCAAGCCTTCAATAGTCAGCTCTCCAAAAATGTCTAAACGATGCTGCACAGAAGATGGTAGAATATCATCGGGCAGGGGGAATACACGATGGAATTCACTCGTCTCTGAGCCATACCTCCCTTTGGTACAACGCTTGCCATCAACGTAAATGCGTTTATTATCCACTCGAATGGTTATGTCTTCCGGTTTGTAATCCTTCAAGCCATCAATTGTGGTGATCTTGATTCGGTTATTGCTCATGCTTCTAAGTATTAAACTAATCCAGTAGTCCTGTGCAATAAATCGTCTGTTGAGATAAGTGTTTGCTCACTTGCTTGGTAGTTTGGCACCAACACGGTATACGTGGTATACGAGGAGAGTGACTGACGCAGTGTCTATCATATGGATTACAGTCAGGTCGATAGTTATCCAACCATTACATAAACAATGATTAAGAATGCAAACCTAGTACGTGCATATAACAAATCACCTAGTGACATATAGGGAATGTTTTAGAAAACCTAAGTACTCCAACACAAGTCCGTGATGCTATATACGGTATATGAAACCGAATTGATAAGATCGGCCTTGTTCTTAATAGCATTAGCATATAAATTAGTTCTTATTCATATTGAGTATGAATAGTATTAATTTAGATATATACCATCAAAAAGATTTAATTTCAAAGTTACAATGTTGATGCGTATTTTCATAAGACTTCTATAAGAACTAAAACTGTACATACAGGCAGCAGCGAGCCTTTTCTCATTTCACAAAGCACACACGATTGGTTCTTAATATTCGTTCGCGAATCCCGTAAACTAAAAATAGAACATGACGTATTATGAATTCAAACGAGACAAAAACAAACGACACTTGCAGTGCGTACTTCAATAGTTGGACGTAAATTCACTCGCGTCAAAAATACTTGGTCCAAATCGTTTGCGTAAAGTTGCGTTTTCTGTCAGTACGATGCTGTTTACGTCCCGACACGTAAACTTTTCGTCAATGGATGGGTTTAAAAAGTATAGACTGTATGACATATGATCTATGACATACATCGCAGTCTATACTTTTTAAACCCATCCATTGATGAAAAGTTTACGTGTCGGGACGTAAACAGCATCGTACTGACGAAAACGCAACTTTACGCAAACGATCTCAAAAGTAGATATTTGGAAAACGTATACGGTATAAAAGGACGCTGCCCAGGGGGTACAACAATACATTTGTTTAATCAATCTTTGTTAATCACATATTCATGTAAATTTTCATGTAGTGATACAAAGATTAATTTGCAAACGTTATTGTCTACCCCTGGGCAGGCTCCTTTTATACTGGAACGTACTTCGTGTTTAAAGACATGTGTTCTCAACAAAAAAGCTTTTAAAGGAAACCTACTTTAGCCGTAGATACTGACATAGAAAATGTGTTCCAAATGAAAATGTACAGGTTTCAACGAAGAATTGCACTCGAAAACTCAATAGGGAGGGGAAGGGAGCAGAGGAGAGCCCTGGGAGCAGAGGGGAGGAGAGGGCTAGGGAAGGACGAATGGGACGCGCACGGATTACTGTAGATGTTTGCATGTGCATAAAAGACGTTCGAACAAAACCCTTTTAACCTATTGTTAGTTTTTTCGTTGTATATAAGGTGAAACCTTGATAAAATTATAAAGTTAAAATTAAACTATAGCAAAAGCGTTTATGAGTTGTTTTAATCTGATTCATTACAAAATATTCTATAAAACATTTCACCATATCGTAAAAATAACTTAAAGAACTACGTACAGAACCACTACCTTACCAAGGCTGTGCTCAATAAAATATAAATAAGTAACTAGTAGTATTTTGATCTCAGCCCCGGCAGACTTGCGTTGTCTATTGGATAAATCCCCGGGGGGTCTCCCATGTGAAAGGGGCGGAGATGATCGTCGGAAAATTTGAATTAAAAACCCTGGGCGTGGCTCAAGCGTTATTTGACCCCTGAAAGATACTATTCTAAACCAGAAATATTACAGATTCATGTCTTGCCCGGTCGGTCTAGACCACCAACACAATATAGGTTGTTTATATTTCTTCAGCCGGATCAACCATAAAAGATACCTTGATGGCTAAAAATATTGGCGTTACATTATGAACACCCTAACTGGCTTAAGGATAATTTACACCCCTAAATGAGACATTATCCCCGCCCCTTTCAGTATGGGAGTCCCCCCCCCTGGGGATAAATCCTTAAATCCTTGGATAACAGAATTAACTTATCCACTGGATTAGAATTACCAGACAGATGTAGTCGTATCCATTTCTTAAGAGTGAATGTCTGGTAGAACCGAGAATCGCCGGTCAGCGACCCCTTGGACAAATGTCTCAAATTTTGCCAGATGATACCTTTGGGTAACCTATTTTCGAAAAGCATATTAAAAAGTTCCAGCGCCTTTTCATTTTTTTTTTAAATTGAGAAAGTTCAAAAGTGTGGTCGAAGTGCTGTTTTTGATTGTCGCGCTGTCCAAATAATGGCGCGAGTACGAAGCGTCGCTGTAGCCTCAAAACTATTTCAATACCAATCAAACTTTACACAGACAAAGAAGCTCTATCGACAATGAATTTGAGTCCAAAAATTGTTCTGATCTGTAAATCAAATATTTTTGCGAGCCATTTCGAGAATGAGTATAAAGTGCACAGAAAGTTACGGCGAAAAATAGGGTATATTAAATCGCATAAAAAGGTTCCTGGTATGTCATTTTTCTACATTTAAACTTTATAGCCTTAAAGTTATGTTATTGACGTTTGTCTCTACCAAATTTCACGGTCAAAATCGCTTTTTCCCAATCAGAAAATCGATCGTCCGAGTACTACTTTTGGCCGGAGCGTCATACTTTGACTCTTGAAAAGACATCAAAGTGGACCGATAAAATTCGAAACTACTTCTAAAGAAGTCTCAATGCACAGCTATTGAAGTTAAAAGACAGCGAAATGCTTTGCAAATCAATTCAATTCAATTTCTGCTAGACCTCACTAGTCTTTCATCGATCTTTCAACATTTACAATCCCATAACTTGTCAACAACATAATTTAATTATGTACATGATGGTACGTCTCATTTACATTATTTACTCTTGCTCGTTCGCTCTCATAAACAACCGCATTCTATTCCAATAAAACAAGACTAGAAGATCATAACAGATCAAAACATTGAATATTCTGTTATTGGCATTAAAATATTATTACTATTATTAAATTTGCTACTCTTCTGGCTACAGTCCCTACAATATTTTCGATATGTAAATTAGGTTGTTCGTTTCCTTGTCAATCCATCCTCGGAAACCCAGGGGCTGTAGGGGAGGGTGAGGGGAGGGGAAACGCAAGGGGAGGGGGGAGGCCATTGGTTTTCGAGGATGTTGTCAATCTAGTAATTGTACCTTCATCGCCGAGAAAAACTTGTCGAAAAAGTACATTACGTTACCGTAGAGTAAAGGTCTATGTTTGACGTTATCAATGTAAATAGACGCGTTTAGTTTTCTAGCAAAAATATCAAATGTCTGCTTAATCGGGAAAGAAACTGGGCGACCATGAGCCACGCGCGTAAGGTTGAGCAAACGTTGTTGTTATATCCCCATAGTCAAACTCGTTTGATCATTGGTAGCCCAACCATTGCTTCCGTTGCCTCCTTTGCAGACGTTTTTAATGTCGACATTAAAAGCGTCTGTAAAGGAGGCTATTGCTTCCGAGGCTACTAAATAAAAAGAAGTCAGAGACAAACACTAATAATCAATAATGTATCGTAAACCTGACTGCAACTTCAAGATATATAAATAAAAAGATATTTGCACCTTTCTTTGATGGGTTTCCTGTGTTAGAGCGCGCGCGCGAAATACGTAAGGTTGGGGTTCGCTGTGCATAAAAATTGCGCGCGTTCTTTACCTCTGGAAACCCATCGATAAATTAAATAAATTAATTAAATGCAAGAAGTAGTTCCATTTCTGTCTTTACTCCCTCATCTGATTGGAGTTTCAATGTTCCACCATAACATCTCTGTTGCATTCCGGGGGGGGTTACTACTTGACCCATGTTTGGGTATAGGGATGCCGCTGACGGTTTGAAACATTGACCCTGTTTAGGACCAAAAAATCTAAAATACCTACCCTGTCTAGGACAACACCCTCTATTTTAGGACCCTGTTTAGGGCCAAGGACAAAATAAGAGAGGCCAAAAACCATACCCTGTCCAGCGGCACGTCCCCGTATAGCCCATATATGGGAGTATCCATGGGCGAATCTTGAAAATAAATAAAATATGAGAATCGCCGCAATCCGTAATACGGTCAAGAAGCGCTATATAACTACAAAAAGTCATTCACCACACTGAAAAATTATTAAAGAGCACTCGCGATCCTGACAACAGGATTCTATAATTTTATATATATTGAGCAATAGGAAAATGTGTAGTACAGTACACAGGACACGTGACCCAAGCGTGATTATGCCTTTTAAAAGTGGATGATTTGGAGAGCTAACAGTAGAGTAGACTCCTATGCACCCGTTCTTACTTTCGGGATCGCAGGGATCCTGAAAATAAGAACGGGTGCATAGGAGACTAACAGTAGAGGAAACACGAGAAGGATTTGCGGCAGTTGCTACGTACGCTTAGTGAAGACGAATATCAACGTTTATTAAAGGGCCGGACACACGGTGCAACTGCGTGTGTCCACCTCTGCAACATCTTGCGAGCAACAAATTACGTCGTATTAGCGCGCCGAGTCAATTGTGAGCAATCAGTTTCATGGGTGGACACACGCTGCAACAAAATTGCCAGCAATATTGCGCGCAATGTTGCACCGCACTCGCGTGGCTCTCTTGCGTGGCTCCTGGCCGTCCAGTTTCAAATTATTATTTTTGGCTAGAAAACTAAATCCGCAACGCGTCTATTTACATTGATAACGTCAAACATAGACCTTTACTCTACGGTAACGTAATGTACTTTTTCGACAAGTTTTTTTCGGCGATGAGGGTACAATTACTAGATTGACAAGGAAACAAACAACCTAATTTACATATCGAAAATATTGTAGGGACTGTAGGAGAAGGGTAGCAAATTTAATAATAGTAATAATATTTTTAATGTCAATAACAGAATATTAAATGTTTTGATCAGTTATGATCTTCTAGTCGTGTTTTATTGGAATAGAATGCGATTGTTTATGAGAGCGAACGAGCAAAGAGTAAATAATGTAAATGAGACATACCATCATGTACATAATTAAATTATGTTGTTGACAAGTTATGGGATTGTAAATGTTGAAAGATCGATGAAAGACTAGTGAGGTCTAGCAGAAATTGAATTGAATTGATTTGCAAAGCATTTCGCTGTCTTTTCAGGGGCGGATACAGGGGGAGGGTTCTGGGGGTTGCAACCCCCCCTATGGATATTTGTTTAATACCGCTTGTATAGATATGTCTGTCCGTAGGTCTCTCTTGCACTTTCAGCTCTCTCCCTCGTAAGAATAATATCATTCATTCATACTGTTTACACGACCGTTCGACTTCGAGGCCGGTTTGACTGATAACAGAAAGAACCTGCCGTTTTTAGAGTCAAAAACGTATGTGAAGCCTTCATACTTGTAAGCTCACCCAAGAAGACTCTTCCAAGCATCTTTGTTGGATGTCCAATAAACTCAAAATTTTACTGAAAATTGAGTTTTGTTGTAGTAAAACAACTCCAGATCTCTAAAAATGTCATTTTAGAGCTTGTAGATTTCAAAATTTTCTGGGGGGGCATGCCCCAAACCCCCCTAGATGTTCGCGGCTATGCCGCTCACAGGCCGCAACACAACCCCCTGTTTGACAAAAACCTGGGTCCGCCCCTGCTTTTAACTTCAATAGCTGTGCATTGAGACTTCTTTAAAAGTAGTTTCGAATTTTATCGGTCCACTTTGATGTCTTTTCAAGAGTCAAAGTATGACGCTCCGGCCAACGGTAGTACTCGGACGATCGATTTTCTGATTGGGAAAGAATGCGATTTTGACCGTGAAATTTGGTAGAGACAAACGTCAATAACATAACTTTAAGGCTATAAAGTTTAAATGTAGAAAAATGACATACCAGGAACCTTTTTATGCGATTTAATATACCCTATTTTTCGCCGTAACTTTCTGTGCACTTTATACTCATTCTCGAAATGGCTCGCAAAAATATTTGATTTACAGATCAGAACAATTTTTGGACTCAAATTCATTGTCGATAGAGCTTCTTTGTCTGTGTAAAGTTTGATTGGTATTGAAATAGTTTTGAGGCTACAGCGACGCTTCGTACTCGCGCCATTATTTGGACAGCGCGACAATCAAAAACAGCACTTCGACCACACTTTTGAACTTTCTCAATTTAAAAAAAAATGAAAAGGCGCTGGAACTTTTTAATATGCTTTTCGAAAATAGGTTACCCAAAGGTATCATCTGGCAAAATTTGAGACATTTGTCCAAGGGGTCGCTGACCGGCGATTCTCGGTTCTATCAGGCATTCACTCTTAAATACATAACTGAAGCTCAGAATGAAGAATTTTTACCAGAATGAAAAATGCCCCAATATTTCCTTTTTGCAACTGTTAGGCAGTATTGACAGCCTTTAGCAAGCTCTGACTGTCCGACTGACATGACAGCAATAAGTCAAACATACCTATCAAGATAACAATACTAATGAACCGTGGTGGATTTAGCATGTTTACATGCTGTCATTGAATCCTTTAAAGAAAAGAAAAACTTCCGTTTTGTTCAATAAAATGTCACCTAAAAACTGGTTGAGATGCCGTTTACTGAAGACCTTACTACTTGGAATCCCTCCAAGTACATATCCTTGATCCACATGAATATGTGTCTGATTAATTAAACACCATGTATTAAGTGGTTGTTGCTGTCCTGTCCCAGGTCCTGCCCCGTCCTCTGACATTATATCCATTTCAAGATGGGAGATTTTTGCCACTTTAATTAAGGTACATACCCAGGAGGAGGGGGTACATACATGTGTATCATCATGGCTCCATGTTTTCATCTGTGTCTACTTCATCATCATGTGATCTCTTGGTACCCACTGTTGAACAATAATGATTGTATATTTGTTATCTATATTTACTAAATATGTTATTTGTCAGATACAGATAAGCAGCAAATCTTAGTTTACTGTGCAACTCTCTAGTAAGAGGGTAAAGGAAGTAAACTGCTCTGGGGTCAGGAAGCCCATCTTTTTTTGCTTTTTCCCCAATATATTTGGCATTTGCCAAAAGAATTTGCGATACCACTGAATGCAGTATGACAACCCTGTACACAGGTAGCCCAACTTGAGACTATTGTTAAAAATAAATATCTATTATGTGCACTTGGTGGGCTTCCTGTGGTAGAGCACGCATCATACTATATATAAGGGCTCCTTGTGATATTACGCACTGAATCGAGTGCGTTTACATGCACCAGAACTTGGCTAGACATTTTATTGTTTTAGCAGACACAAGTATTCAAGTACCGGTACATTAAAGATGGTCACCGTTTCTGTATCACACACTAATTCCCACGGGGAGGGGGGGTACTCACCACAATATAGACCCTTGTAATAAATCCCACAATGCATGATTTTCCGCACTTGACGTCAGATTTATTCTTTCGAATATAATTCTTTTGAATAGATCTAGAATTGTAAATGTGAAGTCAAGCACGGAAACTCATTGCATTGTGAGATTTATTAAAAGGGTCTCATACTATAGGTTGGGAGTATGCCTGCTCCTCTGAACCTGTTTCCGAGTAATAAATGTTGACATTTCAGTTTCCTGTTCCCAACCCAACCCTGGGTAGCACATACCCATAGCACTATATGGGAGTACCCCCACCCCACTCCCCTCAGGACTAATGTTTAGTAGAAAATTCAAGATTATAGCATCCTACTTGTACCATTTCCTCTTGCAAAGGGTTGAAGGTTCTGTTGCTGTTTGGCTTGATAATTAGCTAAGTAAATTGGCTCATACTCCTTTAAAAATAAAAAATAAAAACGGTAAATAAGTATTTTAAAATGGGTATTGGTAATGAATGAGATTGCTTCCAATGATTACTCTGAGTTCCCAAGGCAAGTTTACTCTCACTCCAACCATCGTTACATGGACAGGATGTCACAGTTGACCGAGGGAAATTTTGTTGCAACATTCGATCTGTCCAAATAATATATTCGTTGGAGCAAGAGTCATTTTGCCTCGATGTATCCAAGTGATTGGTTAGACACAATCTATGGTAATAGATGAGGGTGATAAGACATACAGCTAATGTCCAAATAAATGTACAATAGTCTGTGGAGACAGTAGCTAGTAGGCAAACGACGAGGGTACCGAATTAAGTTGGTGTGAAGGGTATTTCCAGGGACATTGCTGAGGGGCCGATTGGAAATACAGTTTATAGAGATGGCAGTAGGCAAGAGACAAGAAGATTATTTCCATGGAGGGGAGATGTGTTAACATTCCTAGAAGTGGATGGACAGAGGATACCATAGGCCTCTTACAAATACAAGACGGTTGCTCAGATAATCCAATGGACATTGGTACCCTTGAGTGACATACCATTAATTGTTGAACAAATCCTTCATTTGGATTTATGCAAAATCTTTTCTGCTGAACATGTTGAAAGGCATCCCTAAAAGTTAACCCAAACAACAAATAAAAAGAAAGAACAACTAAAGAATTTTCTAGGAATCTGACAGAGAATTGAAATTGTTTTATTATTGTTTTACATTGTCATAATGTACCTATATGCAAGACCATATGTTTCCATTATGTACGCAATCATCAAAGCAGCACTGTAGAAGTCAAAACCAAGAAGAAAGAAACATCTTATTCATCAATCTGTCAGTCTTGGGTTTCCTGTGTCAATCAGCAGCACAGGAAGCCCACAGATTGCTCAGTTGCATAGATGATACAATCAGAGATGACAGTACCATTATTTAGCTCACTAGCAGATGAAAAACATTTTTTCAATAATATTACCTGCGTGAAATTCCTGCATTACCATGCAGAAGGACTTGCCCTAAAGTGAAATAGAATGAAAATGAACATGTAAATACTGCAGAAACGACATGTCAATTCATTTTGTTAAATTATCATAAATACCTCCACTGGAAAGACAGTCATCTACAAAAGCTTTTACCTGAAAGTTGGCAAAAACAATACAATATATCAATGCATATAGAAGACTACACACCTTACAGTATGCTCACAACAGTCGAGTCATATACTGTAGTGTATGCACTTAGGGAGGCAGGCACTTAGGGAATGCTAATAACAATAGTGGTAGTTAAACAATAATATTATTTTATTATTGTACTATCAACTTTAAAAAACTTACTTGTGGGAAATGTCTTATGATATTTTCCGTTGGTAAATCAGCCACATCTAAAATTAAATACCTATCAAGATAATGCAGAATTTGTGAGTTTACATGTATATCTATAACTATGAATTTAATAAATTATTAATCAAATCCTGACAAAGACTGGTGGTTAAACTAGAGACAGTGTTGGTGTATAAAGGGTACCGAATGGTCAAGGCGAGACTTTGCGAGATTTCGAGACAAGGCATTTTTTGCGAACCCGAGACGCTTTTTCACCGATTTCCTTTGTTTTCACAATTCGAGACTCTGAGACGGCTTTTTGCGAAAAAATGAGACTTCAAGACCCACGAAATTTGACCAAAATTTTGCGAGACTCTTGACTTTTTGTGTGGACCATTCAACACCCCTTGTATAGCAAGCAAACGGGTGTGTAGAATGAAAATTGAACACCATGTGAAAAGGCATTAAATTATCGACTGATGTCTGAGATGTTAGTCCTTAGTCCACACTTGTCCTAAGGGCTGATGCCCAAAACATCAATAAATTCCTGATATTCGAGTTTCATTATGTATATGCACACTTATATCTGAAATTATAAAATTATTACTCAGCGGAAGGAAAGGAAACCAAAGGTTCATTGATCATTGATGAAACCCGCTGAGTGAATGCTTATAAATAGAGCATCTTGTTATTAGTAGATTCCACAATGTTGACTTTTTTTACCTGAAATCATTTTTGAAATTTGCTTTGATAAAGTTGGCTTCTATATCCTGTCTAATGCACACAATGTGTGTGATGGACTGCGCTTTTAGTTTCTGAAACTGATGAATGAAAAAGCAACACATGACAATGGGAGATTACAGAAGTGACAGTACATGCATATACTGTACCAGTTATACCACAGGCAGCCCAACCATTGCTTCTGAGGCTACTAAATAATAAATAAAATAATATTTGCGCCTATTTTTGATGGGGTTTCCTGTGGTAGAGCGTGCACAATACTTAATATGTTGGGCTCCCTGTGCTTAGTAACGTCCTGGCTACCTATGTGAGTCCCATAAGATGCACTCTCTACGGTCGTGTCTTACGGGACGCACACAGGGAGCCCAACATAATACGTTACTCAGCACAGGGAGCCCAACATAATACGTTACTCAGCACAGGGAGCCCAACATAATACGTTACTCAGCACAGGGAGCCCAACATAATACGTTACTCAGCACAGGGAGTCCAACATAATATGTTACTCAGCACAGGGAGTCCAACATAATACGTTACTCAGCACAGGGAGCCCAACATAATACGTTACTCAGCACAGGGAGCCCAACATAATACGTTACTCAGCACAGGGAGCCCAACATAATACGTTACTCAGCACAGGGAGCCCAACATAATACGTTACTCAGCACAGGGAGTCCAACATAATAATAATAATAATAATAATAATAATAATTATTATTATTATTATTGTAATAATAATATGTTACTCAGCACAGGGAGCCCAACATAATACGTTACTCAGCACAGGGAGCCCAACATAACACGTTACTCAGCACAGGGAGCCCAACATAACACGTTACTCAGCACAGGGAGCCTGACATAGGATGTTACAAAGCACAGGGAGCCCAACATAATACGTTACTCAGCACAGGGAGCCCAACATAATACGTTAGTCAGCACAGGGAGCCCAACATAATATGTATTGCATGCACATGCGCTCTACCACAGGTAACCCATCAAAATAAGACGAAAATGTATTATTTAGTAGCCTCAGAAGCAATGGTTGGGCTGCCTGTGGTTATATTATATATATGTGCCTTATACACTATACTAGAGTATACTCGGCTGATTGCATGCTTATCCTACAGCATTTATTCCACAATACCACTTTTAGAAAATGTTTGGTGTGGAGAACTACATGTATAATTACCTGACTTTTCATTGCAGAAGAGTATGGGCCCAGAAAAATTCTTGGCACAATTTCCTAAACGCAAAAGAAATCAGATGTTGCATATTTGTACATGTAAATACAGCTGTCAAAGGGTTGATTAAATTTGGGAAAAATTATGTTTTTACCTGCATTTCCCTTCTCTTTGAGTACGTCCAGTCCTGCAAGGATTAGAACGATATTGTGAAGTTTAACTTGGAAGAAAAAATTGACTAGAATCACTAATAAAGGCCCAGACACACGGTGCAACTTTTCTTGCAATGTTGCATGCAACAGTTGCAGACACGTTGGATCGGTTCTACTTCTGCAACTGTTGCATGCAACATTGCATCGTGCGACACCCAAAAAAGCCTTGTTGCATGCAACGCTGCAAGAAAAGTTGTATCATGTGTCTGGGCCTTAAGATTAAGAACAGTGCAAAAACAAAGAATTTAAAGGTACAGACACACATGGTGTAACATTGCGCACAATATTGATGACAACATGAACGATTTCAGCATGTGTCATCTATCTGCAATTTGTTGTGCGCAATGTTGACAGAAGTAGGATTCCACTGTACTTCAATAAGTTGGCTCACAAGAACAATAATTATTAACATTGCAGTGCATGGACACACACTGCAACAATTACCAGCAATGATGCGCGCAATGGTGCAAAGTGTATCCTTAGCTGAAGAATCCCAATTCATGGATACTAGTAACTACATGGACAAGCAAATGGCATAACAACTAGGTTATTAAATGCAGAACCAGTTCAGTAGAATAATTCCCAGTTCTACTGAAAGACACCTGCATGACGCGGCCTGTCCAGCAAATAATAATAGTTCAAAATGAACACTTAACTTAATCTCCCAAAATTGTTCCACAATACAGTGATTTTAAAATTATTTAAAAAAGAATAGCAGAGAAATATATTTGAAGCTCATTAAAAAAAATCAAGTCGAAGCACTTTGTGATTGACAACAACCTACCACGACGTCATCTTTGTTTGGGATCTCTGGGAAGCTAAACGGATGACACAAGCTCGTAGCAGACTGCATCTGTAAACCGCACTTCACGAAGACTCTCTCGGGTATCACAGACTTAACACACCACCCTCGTATAACTATTTATCACATGTTTTAGCAGAAACATTTACGAACCGTTCCGCCATTTTGTTGTCATTTTTGACTTACTTGGCTCCCAGTCCTTTCTGGATCACGGTTGCCTCGTTTTGAGTTCCATTCAAGATGGCGGCTCAAGAACCGACAAGAAGTTACACAGACGAACAATTGAAATCCGATGCAGTTTCCAAGAAAGACATCATCAAATTTCTCCAGGAAAATGCAAACTTTGAGGTGAGCCTGTGGTATAGTATAATGCTGATGATTGGATTTGATCGTGTGACAGGTTTAATTAGCACGCTTCCATTTTGTACGGATTATTGGCTGCACGTGCAGCTGATTCATTCTTTCGAGATTGATTTTCGGAAGTTGGGCTTCTGCAAAAGTTTCTGTATGAATGCTGCCACTTTTCCAGGGCCGTGATCCCTTGACCCAAGCCCAAGGTTGACGCTCTATAAAGGTAGTGGCAATGCTAAAGATAATTATATAAACCCCTCCCTCCCAAGGGTTTTCCCTTGTATGGACTGTCTGAAAACATGAATGAATGAATATTGAATGGATAGAAAAGTGGGAATAACACTGAAAGTGGAAATCGAATGAGAGATTTCTTGCAATAGATCAGACACAAGAACAAGTCAGTGTTTCATCCAATATCCAAACACAAACACTGACAAAATGGATGAACAACCAAGGCTCAGTAGATCAGATCAGAGGTCTGTTTGATGCAGATTTTCAAATCATTAAGAATTATTAGAGAAATCCAAAGCAAAGGTTCATTAAATTGTATGCTAATTTAGATCACAAATCCAAACCCCTTCATGGTAGTGATTTCTTTGTTATGTCCTCATAAATTACTAATGAGTTTGACAGTCAATAAGCTTATATCATGTATATTTTCCCCAGTTTTTAAAAGAGATGAAATTGAATGGCAAGCTAAACAACGTAGCTAAAACAAGCAAGAAAGATCATCTGATTGCTGCTTACAATGGCTTTTTTGAGCAGAAAGCTTTCAAGCAAGAAGGAGAAGCAAGCTTGACAGAACAGTTGCAAATAGCTGAGTTGACCAAGAAAACAGCTGCTGTGGCATTAGCAGATGAAAAGAAGGCTGCCGCCAAGGAAGATGAACTCTCTCATATTAAAGAGGTACGGTTATTGAAAACTTTGTGTGTGTTGGAATTGCTGGTTTGCATGTACAATGTATGATGTCAAGGTGGCCATGTTGGTGCACGATAACATATGTAGCATACCTCGTTATATAATAATAATAATAATAACTTTATTAATGTCTCAAGAAATCTTCTAGCTGGGCACAAGTGCCCTACTAATCGGGGAGACTTAAATCTAAAATACTGTTAATATAAAACTAAGATCTAAATACAATTTATATAATTATGTTAAAAAATAAAAAATAAATAAAAAGATAATGATAAATAAATGATAGCTTCTTTCTACCGCCAACACACCACCGACACACTGGACACCTCCCATAAGCAGACACCTATACACTTGGTACATATGCTTTCAAGAAGTTCCACCCTAAATGTGTGGACCATCCTAGCCCTTCATTCATTCATTTCATTCAATTGTGTGTTACCTCATTGGCAAAACCAGTTCCTATTTGTCCACACACGTCATTGAGCATCTATCTTCAGATGAGGGTTAATTTTTATCACATTTGCAACATCTCCAAACTTCTGTTGCGATTCATGTTATTCAGATAATGTTGTGATATTAGACTTCACCACTATAAAGTACCAACAGACTCAAGCTTAAGGAAGCCGTGCATCCATATTAACTGGGAGAAACCCATTCTTAATTTGATAATAAATTATTGTGCCATGTTAACTTGAGGCTTTATGTATTTCTGATTTACTTGTATTTTCCCTTGGTAATTTGCTATTGTATTCTATTGATATAAATACATGTACATGTAAGTTATTCAACTTCACTTGTAAGTCGTTTTGCTAGTGATGATGACTGAAGTTTCATGGAAACATGTTATTCGACATGTTTCAATGTTCTACTTCAAGTTCAAATTGTTTTACACTTCTTCCTATGTGCAATATCAGAATTTATCATTCACATTGTTTTCTCTGGGATTTTCATTGGTCGAGAGATGACTATGTCACTGCAAATAACTTCCTACGAATAAGTGCTTTCGTTCTCCTCGACAATGGCAGCTCGATTTTTTCCAGAGTTAATAACTTTAATAACTTTATTATTTATATAGCGCTTTTTCTTGTGCTCAAAGCGCTGTTTATATAATTTACAGTATAAATATATAATATAATAATATATGTATAATATAATAATATATGTTGCTTTAGGTGAGAGAAAATAATGTGAAACGGGGTGAATGATAAAACAATTATTGAACTCAGTCTTTGCAAAATATTGTGATTTTGTCAGACTGTGTCTCGCAGATAATTATTTGCCTCTGCCTTCGGCATCGGCAAATAATTATTCTGCTCGCCACTGACAAATCACGATATTTTGCTCAACCTCGTCCAATAATTGCTAATTATTTATACCTTTCAGGAACCCAAATACAAGAAGATTATTCTCAAACAAGGAGACAAAAGCACATATCCCAATAAGAATGACAAGGTCTCGTGTTTGTATACTGGTAAACTGGAGGATGGTACTGTATTTGACACCAACTGCTCAGGTAAAACTATCAACTAGCTGTCTAACAGTGACACTTCATTATTTTGGAAACCTTCAGGGGTGGCAAGTACATTTGTACCATCTGCAGCTTTTTACAGGTGCCGTCTCAGTGTCTTCAAGCCAAAGTCTCAGGCTCAAATAGTTACTAAAATTGCCATTTCATAGTCTTGTCTCATTTGTACCATTTGCCTCTCCTTATACCTGGACTGTGGAAAGGCTGGATAGGCAGCTTTAGCCAATTTAATCAATCAAATCTTATAGCTGGGCACATGTGCCCTACTAATCAGGGAGAATGTTACAAGATATACAATTTATTGTCCATATCAAATGGCTATCTGTAAAGTATGGTTTGAATGACGGTATTGATATTTCTCCTGTTGGTCATCCACAGTTTTTTAAAGCTGCATTTCAGAATTGTTTATAAATTATTAATAATATTGCATTTCATTGATAAATGCAGTTACTGCTAGAAAGAACAGAAAGGGTGACATAAAGCCCCTTATCTTCCCTGTTGGTACTGGGAAAGTCATCAGAGGAGTAAGTAACTTGACATATTTAAAACATTTACCTGTGAAAGTCATTTTCATATGAGTGGGAAAACTACGGTAGCGTGACACTCAAATGGCTTCCTTTTTAAACCAATCAAAAGCATGTAGATGCATCTTATCCAATCAAACTCTTTCAATATGGCACGACATGGTACCATAACTTTTCCACTCAAATGAACCACTCTATATGGAAAATAGAATAGTACAGTGATGTCCACTCAAATGGTTTTCTTTCTGAACCAATCAAAAATGTGCAGATGCATCTCTTCCAATCAAACTCTTTCAATACGGCATGGCAAGCTACCTGTAATATATGGTTGTCACTAGGTGCTTAAGTAGCAGTCTCTCTTGCCAACATGGCAAGATGCACTTTTTGAATTCGCAATAGCCAGCACTGTGTTCGGAGTAGCCAGTCAAATGTACTGGTTGCCGGGCTTCTTATTTTGACAACCCTGAAGCGAAGGCATTGTATTAAACAAAATAACACTGCGCATGCAATTCACTTTAAAATTGGTACTTCCCTTCTTATGCGAACCATTACATAACTTTACAGACAGAGACATTATGACATTATGATTTTTAGTATATAGATGGGTTACCTGTGGTAAGGATTGACACTAAGGCCTCATGCACGCTAATACATGTTCAAAACACTTCTAAAGACACTAAGGCCTCATGCACGCTAATACATGTTCAAAACACTTCTAAAGACACTAAGGCCTCATGCACATGTTCAAAACACTTCTAAAGACACATGCACGCTAATACATGTTCAAAACACTTCTAAAGACACTAAGGCCTCATGCACGCTAATACATGTTCAAAACACTTCTAAAGACACTAAGGCCTCATGCACGCTAATACATGTTCAAAACACTTCTACAGACACTAAGGTCTCATGCACACTAATACATGTTCAAAACACTTCTAAAGACACTAAGGCTTCATGCACGCTAATACATGTTCAAAACACTTCTACAGACACTAAGGCTTCATGCACACTAATACATGTTCAAAACACTTCTAAAGACACTAAGGCCTCATGCACACTAATACATGTTCAAAACACTTCTCAAAAGACACTAAGGCCTCATGCACGCTAATACATGTTCAAAACACTTCTAAAGACACTAAGGCCTCATGCACACTAATACATGTTCAAAACACTTCTAAAGACACTAAGGCCTCATGCACGCTAATACATGTTCAAAACACTTCTAAAGACACTAAGGCCTCATGCACACTAATACATGTTCAAAACACTTCTAAAGACACTAAGGCCTCATGCACACTAATACATGTTCAAAACACTTCTAAAGACACTAAGGCCTCATGCACACTAATACATGTTCAAAACACTTCTAAAGACACTAAGGCTCCAGCTAAAAACAGAGCTGAACAAGCAGCAAAACATGCTAAAAGTTAGATTAGCCAACACAGTGTTCAGAGTTGTGGAGTTCTACCTGTGCAGAGTTGAAAAATTGGCTTTCTTTTCCTTATGGCCACAAATCGCCAACTGGGTACCAATTAAGGCGCATGCACGCTGCTGCTGTCGAGGAAACCGAAGGCTCATGGCTAAATAAAGTCTTTATTTATTTATTCATTCATCCATTCATCCATTCATTCATTGCTCATTGCTGAAGCCCGCCAAATGAACACTTATAGAGCATCTTGTTTAGAAAAAAAACCTCCTTTATTGCTGGCCCTGACAAGGGCATTGCATGATGTTGAATAATAATGATTTTGTTTATTTCTTTGCAGTGGGATGAAGCATTGTTTACCATGAGTTTGGGTGAGATAGCAGAGCTGCACATTGAACCAGAGTGGGCCTATGGAAGGAAGGGACTTCCAGATTCTGGGTAATGTTAAAGACACTGTTTCGAACCCATGATGCCTTGCACTTGCAAAGTATTTTGTAGGCTATGAAAATTGATGCAGTTTGAACCTTCATTGACCAAAGAACAATACTGTGTTCTATTTAAAGTCTATATAGTTTTAGTAGGTGCATGTTTACACAAAACATTGGTGCAAGGCATTATGGGCTATGAGACATGGTCTTTCAAATAATCACTAAGAATCACATATTCTTGGAATGTAAGATATACTGTGCAGCGCTGTCTCTCTTGTTGTGAAACTCCATCAAGAACCAATATGGCATTCAGTACCACAGGGAACCCAAGCCTTAGTCCTACCAATAAACATAAAGAAGTTGATTAGGTTCATTCAAAATGTTTCATTCAAACCTGTGTCTCTATGAATTATTGAAACAAGAATACATCTTGGGGAAAATCTGGGGAAGGACTGGACCACCAGTAGAAGGACTTGTTTTATGTGAAAATGTACATGCCTGACACAAGCATAGGCACATGCAGGCAGAAAAATCTGGGGAAGGTGCAGTGCAGCTAGTAGAAGCAGTTGTTTCATGTGAAAACATGCTTGATGCAAGCATAAGCCCCAGGGGGGGGGTACTCAGGGGTATCAGTGACGGGGAGGTGCAAAGACCTTTTTGGGGTTTGAAATTCGTGGCTTGGGACTTTTTGGGGGTTAGCAATTTTCTGGTGGACTTTTTTTGATATAAAGATTTTGGCAAGGACTTTTGGGGGGTTGATAAAAATGATATCCTACCATTCTCGATTTTATGCGGAGAAAAAATGGACTTTTGGGGGGGTTACGTTCTGGGCTGTTGGACTTTTTTTGGGTTTTGTTTTTGCATAATGGACTTTTTGGGGGTTAAAAAGTTTGGCCTCATTCGCACCTCCCCGTCACTGATACCCCTGAGTGCCCCCCTGGGGCATAAGTGCAAGCATGCACAAAAAATGAAGAAAATTTGATCCTTGTGCTTATAAATATAATATGCTTGTGTTTGCGTTGGGCCCATTTTCACAGTGAAATAAAGTGTCGGCTTGCACTTATACTTAAGATAATACTCCACAATGTTATTTAAAATAAGACAGTATAATATTTTGGATTGTATTAACACCTATTTATTGATATTTCAGGATTCCACCATTTTCAAAGCTCATCTTTGAGGTAGAGCTGGTCAACATAGCTGACTGACACTAAATAACAGCTTCCGTGGTGCTCCACTCTCGCACGGACCGTCTGAAAATCAGGCTAACCTACATTGTTTTCAATACTGTTATGTTTATGACATTGTTATTTGTACATAGTTGCTGCATGACATTGAATAAAAAACAATAAATAAATTAAAATAAATTATGCTTTTATGTATTTTGTTCTGCTGAAAGACTGCGAAATACCCTATTTAGTTATTCCTTTTCAAGCAATAATTCCCATTTTTGTGTAATAATTATTTGCTTCCTCTAACAAGAAACTTTAAATCGACAAACTGCACATCCAGCAAACCCCAAAATATAAACATCGTAATATTCAAAAGAAACAGAAATTCAAATTCAGAATTTTTCGGATGAAAAGACTTACTGGTTGGGCTTCCTGTGGTTGTAATTTGTACCTCGGGAGAGGTGGGTCAGTCAAGTGCTTTGTTCATTGATGTACAATTCCGATTACTCTTACAATATATTCATTTGAAGAGTGAAAGCTATTTTTAAATACATAATAGTGTTTCCTTTAAATATATGAAGACGTTTCTTTCAAAATTTCACAGTGAAAATTATATTAATTTAAAAATTGGCACTCACCCACCCCGGCTCGGTACTTAATTGACCGCTATTTGAATGGCAAGCTGGGACTTGCTCAAAACTTGCAGGACGTCACAAGCACAACATGAATGGAATTTCCTCGAAATCCCGTTCAAAGAACCCCGAATGACTGAAATACACGTAGCAGAAGGATTGTATGATTTAAAAGGATTGTAATGCCAGGGTGAGTATGGTTTCTGAGTTAAAATATCGTAAAGAGTCGACACGAAATAAGCTTACAGAGACAACGCAGCGAGCGAGCGGTGTTTGCTAACCGGAATATTTATTATCTTGTCGTTTGTGGCGTCGCTTCAAAGAGATAAGCATTGATGCTTAGGTAAATATATGAGTTTAGATTCGTCTTGTGGTACGCATAGTGAGCAGCAGTGGAAACAGTGCCAGGAGTGGAGTGTATTCGACGTGTTTGATTCAAGGTTTTTCGGTTGACAAAAAAAAACTGTGAATGTGTGTGCACATTTTGGCGTAAATAAAACATCAAACTGCGCCTTGACTCTTATTTAAATTATATTAAAATTAGTTGAGATCGTTTGTAGTGGGGTTGGATTTTATTGTGTTAGAACTATTATTGTCTATGATTAGTGATTATTTTTAATATTTTTTTTATTTGGAGGTGGTAACACTATCAAACAGGGGCTGACTAGCACGTTGTGTTGCGTGACATCATCAACAAAAATCCAATTATATTAAACAAAAGCCACGAGGCAAATCTCGAAGCATGAGATAAAACTTTAATCACAAACATGGCCACAGGAGTGAAGTTAATGCTCCAAAAAAACTGTATTTCTTGTAATACCATAGCAACTATACCCCTGTGATCACTCATCTGTCGTCAGTTGTTGACAGTGACTGACATACATGTATCCACTACACAATGTTACAACTTGAGTCAGGCATTACATTACTGATTATTTCTGTTACCAGGTACTATGGCTTAATCAGCCTCTTAAAATGTAATACTGAAGTCTTGTGGTTTATCATGGGAGATTGATTGATTGCGTAATGTTTGTTACTGGCTGGCGTCCAAAACCATGGGTTTAATATCACTAACCTCAAACCTTTGAATATCCTCGTGCTTCAATATATCCCTTGTTTGTCACATGATAGACTTCTATGTTTCCTTATAATCAGTTAATTACAGCATCTGAAAGGAATTTGCAGTTGAAGAAACATGAACCATGTATTTTATGTACATGTATGTCCTTGGTCGTTGTTAGATTCCAATAAAACCTGTTTGACCACAGACTATTTTTGTACAAGACATATTCTTGTCTATGACATCAGTGTTTACGTAAAAGTGTGGTCTGTAGAGATTACAACACCAGAGAGAAGTGGACATTTTAGACGACAAATTCAAATAGTACTAGTCAGACAGACAGAAAGCATGCATCTTAATTCAAGCAAACAATGTCAAAGCTATATTTAGAGTGTAGAACGGAAGTTCAGTACTTATGGAAGTGTGGCGGTATTTGTCAAAGAGCATGTTGGAGACAATAATGAATAATCTTTACTTTGAGTGAAAGTTAATAATTTTAGTCATTTGTTATAATACGGAAAATTGAAAGCATCGAAAAAACGTTGAAAGCATCAATGTTTTCAACAAAGGAATGTAAGATTAAACATCGCAGGTGACATTATATACATTCAATTAACTAAAATGATTTAATAAAGTGTAATTATGTCAGATTAGAACGGCAGCTGATTAATTCTTCCTTCAACCTGAACCCACATGTATTATATGATAATCATGCCACGAGTTCCGCTTTGGATATTACACATGCTCAGATCTGTTGACATCCGTACTTAAACATGCTATTATCATATTGACGGACATTAAAGGAAGTCCATTTTGAGGATTACAATAATTTATAAATACGAGTAAAATGTTATGAGCAGGCACAGGGTAATATTTTGGTCTTCTAAAACTGTTCTATATACATGTACATGTAGCTTAGGGTGCGTTCGATTGACTCTATTCCAGAATAGGAATACACGGAATAAACACTTCGATGCTTTTATTTTAGCACATTTAAAATTCCAAACTGTTCCTTGTAACTTTATTATGATACAACAAGGAAATGTTTCATTTTACAGTGGACAGTAGCTGTGTGACAGTGATTCAGGGATGTTATTCCGTGTATTCCTATTCTGGAATAAGGTCAATTGAACGCACTCTTAGTTAATTGTTGCTTTCTTTGTAAACCATCATGATCAGGCCATGTGCGTGTTCAAACATGCTTAATCCCTCTTGGTGTAAAACTGATTATTAGTATTTCTCCATTCAGGACTGAAGGGAAAATAGCCAATTCTACATCTGTATGTGTTGCTGCACCGGATCCTAAAAAGATTTGTCAAGACTTGGACTTAAAGGCAACACAGATCACACAAATATCGTCTGTTGTGGTAAACGATGTCTCTAATTCATCTCCAACGATCTACGGGATGCTTATTGTGCTTGGGTGAGTCTACTTACCATTAGGTGGATTATTGTATCTTTGTCAGTCGTCCTCATTGCTGCCATTTATTAAGGTTGTACATTACGTACACGAGGAAATCGTTACAACCAGTGAAATGAACAACATACACGTGTACATCGTGATTAACTTCACACCTCTGTCAGATGTAACCAATCCAGAAGTATAAACCAAAAGAAGTTGTTGAATGACTTATGACTAATATTTCTTGTTCTCGTAGTTACAATGGTAAGAATCCCAATGGAGTTCACGCTCGGCAAAAGAGTAACTACATATTAAAGAAGAGAGTTTCTGCATCTGGAGTCAAGCCATTTAGACAGTATTTGGCATCATCTGATACCGGCAAACAGGTATTGGGATATATATTCCACAGTAACATTGCCATACATTCCACGTGTACACCGATTATTGAAAGTGAGCGGCATAAATGAGACATACATGTATGTAGTGCTTCTTCCCGTCTGACATGGCTCCCTTCAAGAAACACAGGATGAACTATAGGATTACGTGTTGTTCCATGAAATACTTAGAGCGTCCATTCTTCTGTTAACCAATCAGAAATTAATACAGCTTACCGAGCAACCAATCGGCGATAAACACGCACTCCTAGCGTATACTCCAGTTGGTTCTGTCATTACACTTACATACTTTGTACATGCCTTCAGCGTTACATGTTGCGTGACGTTTAATGTTAAGTAGGAAGATCGTTATTTGCACATGGTATGTCTGAGCCAATTGCACAAGCCGAATTTGTTTCTAATAAATGTTTAGCCACACTTCAATATTGTATCTGTGACTAATTAGTTTGTCATACTCGTAGGTTCTTCATTCCAATAAATCCCACAGTGTGTCATACACCATAGACAGAGGCCAATCTGTCGTTGTAGAGTACTGTAAAGATGAAAAAACAGATATGTTCCAGGTAACAACACAACTTGCAATATTATTTGTCAAATAGTGTGGAAGACTGGATTCCAATGGTGACCACAAAGTAGTGATAGCTTATTTGGATGGATGCCATATTGGTTTTACTCTAGATGCCTCATCATTTCAACTGCTGGTTGCACCAACAGCTTCCTAAATAAGCCTAATCTTAACAGAGCACGCCATGTTTGATTCTGTCTGTCCAAACAATCCATACAATGATGCTTTGTGGTCACGGTTTGAACCCAGTCTTCTACGAATTGAAGGGAACAAGAGCAACGTAAGTGATCTCTTCTGATCAAAATATAAATTCTCCTTAAGATTCTTTGAATTTCAAAGGAGAATTTGGGTTTTGATCACAAGTCACTTACTCCATTCTTGCAGGGAGCCCTTCAGTTGCAGACAAGAACCTATTAAATCCCTGTTTACAGAGGGAAACTGATCTGAACACAACTATTGTACATGGACTAGATTAGTAAATTACAGACCGTAGGGTATAGATTATGTATGACTGTGACAAATGTACAACAGTGCCGTACTGGCCATGATGTATTCTAGTTTTGAACTAATCATAGCTGTGACTGTGGTGTGACCATACACAATGTGCCATGGTTTCATACAAGTCGTACAAAACTTGCTCTAATAATAATAATAATTTATTTTTCTCTAAACCAAGGATTTATACTGTGTTTAACCGGTGTTTAACAGACTCAGACGTGTCTAGATTTGTTGTAATTCTTGAGCTCTGTTAGCTAGCATAAAAGCAATTTAGTTGACAAGAGTTCATATACAATTATTGTACTAGCCTCCTCCGCAGGCTACTCCAATTAAACTCCAATTGGGGATCCTGTGATAGAAAATAGGAAGAGAGGGAGGACTAGGGATACAAAAGAGGAAGACTGCCTCCTTCCCAGCCTCTCCTCCTACCTACAGGAAGCCCAACGGAAGGAGTTGCCTGCGGAGGAGGCTAACATTGTACCACTTTCTTGGGATTTTGTGATGGTTATATATACGTTCTAAAATGTATATGGCACGCCCAAGAATATTTACATTGTATGGTAATAAAACACTGTGTAGTAAATAAAGGTGTGACTAGTTTCATACTTTAAATAAAGGGTCATTTCACAGTATTTTGGACAAAAATAATAATAAATGAAATAGGTAAACAATGATTAAAATCCACTTCTTCAATAAGCAGAATAGCTCAAGTTTATGATTAAAAATAATAATACATCATTGTATGTGCTATAAACATTCATTGAAAAAATGAACTCTGATTACGAGAAAAGGGTTCAACTGTGTTACGGAGGGGAAAATGCATTTTTCTCTTTACTGCAAGATATATGATTAACTCAACCATTCCATCTATGTAGCCACATTGTATCAGGCATGTGTTATCATAAAATAAGGGATATTTTTTAGAAATGATTGCAAGCAGGAATTAGGAACCCAAGCAAAATGCTGTTTTCCCCTCCGTAACAATATTAGGTAAAAAAGTTATCATTATAGCTACATCTTTGAGCTTAAATCTCTGGCATTTTGATTCCTTCCAATTTAGAGGGGGAGTGTACAGATGAGCCACATTTGCCTTCAATGTCTTTTTGTTTGCTTGAAATATTATGGCATGAAAAAGTGTTACGGAGGGGAAAATTTGTTACGGAGGGGAATATATGTTATACAAAAGGAAAATATATGTTTGATATTTCAACTGTAGTTTACACATTTGTGTTTGAATCAGCCAGTTTGTAAAGTAGTATTGATTTAACAGTCACCTATAGCCTTTATAAAGGCGTACAATTTCTTTGTGCTTTTCCATGTTTTGGGTACCCTGTGTCTATAAGTTAAGAAAATAGGGCATTTCCTCTTATTGAAAGCCAGACTATTTCCATTTCTTTTTAAAACTTGTAAAATACAAAGTTTGATCAATCCTGCATAGTATGACATGCATTTACTTTTATTTTAAAAGTGGATTATCATTTTAGTAGCTGTGCACTGTAGCTGATGACCTTAAGCTACTGTCCAGAGTGTTTAATTATTATTAAGACAAGGTACATATACTTTATTCAGTATGTTAATTGAAGAAACATGCCCTTAATCCAAGAGTATACTAAAAAGTCTTATCTTCAAGTGTTTAGTAGTGTTTTCTTTGGCAATTTACATGACGGACAAAACGTTCCCCTCCGTAACTTCCCCTCCGTAACACTACCACCCTTGACATTTAGCTATACAGAGAAACAGCATTGACAGATAGTATTTTTCTTTTCATAATTTTAGAATGTCATCTAGTTGAGAAATAAGTAAAATCAAAAGCAAGGCTTTAAGATATTGCAACTTCAGAGAGTTTTCAAGATGAAAAATGTCAGCAAAAAATTGCATATTTTCTGTTCCCCTCCATAACACAAACTATTTTTCCTGCTGATCTATACAGATATATGTGAAATCTTATTTAGTCATACTCTATTTGTAGTATATATGGGTCTGTATGATATCATGAACAAAGTGCAGAAATTGATTTCATAATTACATAGTAACAGTCAATTAAAATAGTTTGTCTTCCCCTCCGTAACATTTCAAATACCGTGAAATGACCCTAAAAGTATAACTTGTACTTTCAATCTAGATTGGTAGATCATCAGACAGTAAAATAGATTTTGTAATACTGGACACCATACCTGGCCCAAAGCGTCCTGGTGTAGTCCCAAACCTACAGAAGAGTACGATATCACGGTATGCTTGCCGTATCACTGTAGATCGACAGCCTCCACACACGGCTAGAGTATTTGCTGCTGGCTTTGATGCAACTAACAATATATTTTCAGGGGTAGGTATTGCAATACAGACATATATGATCTCCATCTTTCTCCATATTGGGATACCTGTGGTAACTTTTCCACAGGAAGCCCAACATCTAGTCCTAATTATTTCCTCATTGATTTTTATTCAGGAAAAAGCTGCCAAATGGCAAAATGATCAACATGTGATGGATGGTTTAACTACTAATGGTGTTTTGCACATGAATCCTAAAGGAGGTTCAAACTGTCCTGCTGGAATCTGGCGCGAAATCTCTGTCTGTGGAAATGTTTATACCTTGCGCGAAACTCGGTCTTCAACATCAAACGGCAAACCTGTAAGCTCTTAGATATATATATACAAAAACTTTTACAATACCATGCAGTTTATATATAAAGTATATATATTATAGTCTTTCTCTTACAGGTTGTCTATGTCTTTCTTGATTATGAAACTGTTGATTATTTCCATAGTTTCATTATTGATTGTGTATTTGTGAATAGCATGCTGGAATATATCCACAAACAATATGAAGCAGGTTTTATTCTTTCAGTATTAAAGTGTTTATTCCAGGGACAACCATATTGAGAACGACTAGACATTTTAGAATGTCCTCAAAAAACTCTTGGTTAATGAATTTTGTTAGATAACAACACATTTTGTCATTGCAAAACTTAGGGAAAGGAAACAATATTGAGCGATGTTTCGGAGTCATAATGATGCCATTATCAAGCTACTGAATGGAAATAATAATAATATTATTATTATTATTATTATTCTTTCTTTCTTTTTATTCTCAGATGTGCAATGAGTCTAATATTCTGATGGATGGTTCACTAATTGACTTGTGTGGAGCTGTTCTCATGTGGAGAACGGAACAAGGAATGAAGGAAATACCGGTAGGAACAGTTGATCATTACTTTATGTTAGTAACCCTTTCCCTCAACCTTCAGGCATCTTCTACTGTCATGTTTACAGGTGGGAATGTGTGACAGGTGGGAAGAAAGCCTTTTGTTGAAGTATAAACAAAACAGTATTTCCTCCATTGTTTCTTTTGTTGTTGGCCTGGTGGTTGACTGATGTCTAAATTCTCTCTAGTCTGAGGGCATGATTGATGCCATGAGACGACGCCTGAATGCAATGAGACCTCAGTGTCCAGTCGGTCTTACAACGCTCGTCTTCCCAACATCATCAACGGTTTGTATATAGCATTTCTCCTCCTTTCATTTACTCCCACTTGCCATCCACTTTCTTTATCTCATTCAAATTCCCAGTACCTACATTTTAATCCATTTTTCTCATTTCCATTTTTCCCCATTTTTCCCCATTTCCATTTTTCCCATTTCCATGTTTCTCATTTCCATGTTTTCTATTTGCAGTTTTAAAAGTATATATCATTATTAAATCTCTTAATAGGAAAATGAGACATTAAGTCGGCAACCTCATGTTTACATCAAGTGTGGTCATGTGCATGGTTTTCATGGCTGGAACAGTCCAAATAATAGAGACCAGAAAAGCAGAACCTGCCCAATATGCTTACAGGTAATTGTATAGCACATAATATACAGTATAGCACAGCATATATAGCTAATTGCATAATCGTTGTCGGGTCGAAAATCATAAATCATAGAAGCTGAGACCGCAATGATGGATAGGAAATCAGTTCATTACCGCATTACAGATATATTCAATGTTCTCGTATTTTGGAAGGTATATGAGCTATTTAGCTAAGATCCTACAAGTCTGGATAAAAAGGTCGATGATTTGATGATGTTATTTGAGAGCTTTAATTTCCCAGAATTCCTTTTGGTCATAGCTTTCATGATTTTCGACCCAACAACGATTATGCAATTAGTTATATAGCGTCGGTCCATACCATGTGAGATACATGTAACAGTCTAAATTTTCATTTAATTTTTCTGGGAGTGAAATTTGTGACTGGGTATTTGGGGTCAAAATTTTGGGCCATATTTTGGGGGGGGCTCATTTTGTTTTTTTTGGGGGGGGGGGGGGGGGGGGGGGGGGGGGAGGGAGTGGTGAGTACCCTCCCTGGGGTGAGTTGACCTGTTGTTGATATTTGATGCTACCATCTGCCGTCTTTAGAATGATCCATTTTATTTGTAGATGAGCAATTACGTGCCCTTACAGATAGGGCATGAAAGAGCCTTCTATGAAGGAGAGATTGTACCAACACATGCCTTTGTCCCGTGTGGACATGTTTGTTCAGAGGCAACTGTCAGGTAAGACTGTTAGTCATTATTATCAGTCATCATCATCATTTCCATTATCATCATAACCATAGTTACTTGTAATGTTTTTACAGTCTGAGGATCTCAGAGTGTTTGTTTGGAAACTCTCAGAAAATGAATATTGAGCAGATTGCTAGGAATATGTCTGATGGCATTATTTCTACTTATTTCAGAACATGGTCACAAATTCCAATCCCTCACGGATGCGATGCATTTCAAGCCATCTGTCCGTTCTGCGTTCTACCGCTTGAAGATGAAGATGGCTTTGTCAAGTTGATATTTAGCACCGAATCATAAACAACTAAATATTACAGATACAATTTACATTAAATATTGTTGTTGCATAATATTATATATATTATTTATATCGGGTACAAATCTTATTCTTACTGCTATTATATGCTGTCAGTATTTTTACTGTGCGAATAGTACCTGTACTCTATTACTAAGAACTGAATTTGTATAAAGAATGAATCTATATAAACTCTCTTATGCTTGTGATTTGCAAGAAAGTGTAAATAAACTTCACGCTGGAGTTTGAGACGATCTGAATCAGTGTTGTTGTTTTTATTTGACTATCCGACTTATTTATTTATCCAACAATAGACATCTTATTCATTTATTAATTCACTCATCTATCTATCCATTCATTTAGCTGTTCTTCCATCCATCCATTCACTCATCCATCTATCCATTCATTTAGCTGTTCTTCCATCCATCCATTCACTCATCTATCTATCCATTCATTTAGCTGTTCTTCCATCCATCCATTCACTCATCCATCTATCCCTTCATTTAGCTGTTCTTCCATCCATCTATTCACTCATCCATCTATCCATTCATTTAGCTGTTCTTCCATCCATCCATCCATTCACTCATCCATCTATCCATTCATTTAGCTGTTCTTCCATCCATCCATTCACTCATCCATCTATCCATTCATTTAGCTGTTCTTCCATCCATCTATTCACTCATCCATCTATCCATTCATTTAGCTGTTCTTCCAACCATCCATCCATTCACTCATCCATCTATCCATTCATTTAGCTGTTCTTCCATCCATCTATTCACTCATCCATCTATCCATTCATTCTGTTGTTCTTCCATCCATCTATTCACTCATCCATCTATCCATTCATTTAGCTGTTCTTCCATCCATCTATTCACTCATCCATCTATCCATTCATTTAGCTGTTCTTCCATCCATCCATTCACTCATCCATCTATCCATTCATTTAGCTGTTCTTCCATCCATCTATTCACTCATCCATCTATCCATTCATTTAGCTGTTCTTCCAACCATCCATCCATTCACTCATCCATCTATCCATTCATTTAGCTGTTCTTCCATCCATCTATTCACTCATCCATCTATCCATTCATTTAGCTGTTCTTCCATCCATCCATTCACTCATCCATCTATCCATTCATTTAGCTGTTCTTCCATCCATCTATTCACTCATCCATCTATCCATTCATTTAGCTGTTCTTCCATCCATCTATTAATAATAATAATAATAATAAACTTTATTTCACGAGGGTACATTTAACAGTTTTCACTGATGAACTCATGGCCCTCAAATAATAATTTAAAATAAATAAAATATTACATACTATAAAAACTATATACTTTGTATAATACTACTATAAATACCCAATCCCACTTCACTAAAATTTAGGCCCAAGTTACAATACCCTTAATCTCAAATATTTGTACCCATTCCCACCACTCCAGATCCCATATAACCCAACACCCTTGTATACTTAAACCCCATAATTATATACCCACACACGTTTATATACATCGTAAAATTGTACTGGTCGTAATTAAAATATATCCTAATAAGAATCTATAAAATATGAACTATAAGACAACCCACCATTTTAACCCAATTTCCAATGAATTTTAAGTCTGAGCTAATAAAATTATAAGAGTATAATATAAATGTAACTTAGCTCTTCATGTAGAAGTATTTACGGATAGCTGACTTCAAAGCTTTAAGAGACGGTTTTGTCTTAATTTCTGCAGGAATAGTGTTCCATAACTTGGTGCTAGTCACTCTAAACGTCCTCCCCCCTTCACACTCCCTTTTTTATTTGGGACAAACTAAATTATATCCTGAATGTCTAGTTAATCTAGTGTGGACATCTGAATTTCTAATTAGCATTTCATTGATGTAATTTGGAGAAAGACCATTGTTCCTATTCACTCATCCATCTATCCATTCATTTAGCTGTTCTTCCATCCATCCATTCACTCATCCATCTATCCATTCATTTAGCTGTTCTTCCATCCATCCATTCACTCATCCATCTATCCATTCATTTAGCTGTTCTTCCATCCATCCATTCACTCATCCATCTATCCATTCATTTAGCTGTTCTTCCATCTATCTATTCACTGTTCTTCATCCATCCATCTATCCATTCATTTAGCTGTTCTTCCATCCATCCATTCACTCATCCATCTATCCATTCATTTAGCTGTTCTTTCCATCCATCCATTCACTCATCCATCTATCCCTTCATTTAGCTGTTCTTCCATCCATCTATTCACTCATCCATCTATCCATTCATTTAGCTGTTCTTCCATCCATCCATCCATCTATCCATTCACTCATCCATCTATCCATTCATTTAGCTGTTCTTCCATCCATCTATTCACTCATCCATCTATCCATTCATTTAGCTGTTCTTCCATCCATCCATTCACTCATCCATCTATCCATTCATTTAGCTGTTCTTCCATCCATCCATTCACTCATCCATCTATCCATTCATTTAGCTGTTCTTCCATCTATCTATTCACTCATCCATCTATCCATTCATTTAGCTGTTCTTCCATCCATCCATTCACTCATCCATCTATCCATTCATTTAGCTGTTCATCCATCCATTCACTCATCCATCTATCCCTTCATTTAGCTGTTCTTCCATCCATCTATTCACTCATCCATCTATCCATTCATTTAGCTGTTCTTCCATCCATCCATCCATTCACTCATCCATCTATCCATTCATTTAGCTGTTCTTCCATCCATCTATTCACTCATCCATCTATCCATTTATCTGTTCTTCCATCCATCCATTCACTCATCCATCTATCCATTTAGCTGTTCTTCCATCCATCCATTCACTCATCCATCTATCCATTCCATTTAGCTGTTCATCCATCCATTCACTCATCCATCTATCCCTTCATTTAGCTGTTCTTCCATCCATCTATTCACTCATCCATCTATCCATTCATTTAGCTGTTCTTCCATCCATCCATTCACTCATCCATCTATCCATTCATTTAGCTGTTCTTCCATCTATCTATTCACTCATCCATCTATCCATTCATTTAGCTGTTCTTCCATCCATCCATTCACTCATCCATCTATCCATTCATTTAGCTGTTCATCCATCCATTCACTCATCCATCTATCCCTTCATTTAGCTGTTCTTCCATCCATCTATTCACTCATCCATCTATCCATTCATTTAGCTGTTCTTCCATCCATCCATCCATTCACTCATCCATCTATCCATTCATTTAGCTGTTCTTCCATCCATCTATTCACTCATCCATCTATCCATTCATTTATCTGTTCTTCCATCCATCCATTCACTCATCCATCTATCCATTTATCTGTTCTTCCATCCATCCATTCACTCATCCATCTATCCATTCATTTAGCTGTTCATCCATCCATCATTCACTCATCCATCTATCCCTTCATTTAGCTGTTCTTCCATCCATCTATTCACTCATCCATCTATCCATTCATTTAGCTGTTCTTCCATCCATCCATTCACTCATCCATCTATCCATTCATTTAGCTGTTCTTCCATCCATCTATTCACTCATCCATCTATCCATTCATTTAGCTGTTCTTCCATCCATCTATTCATTTAGCTGTTCTTCCATCCATCTATTCACTCATCCATCTATCCATTCATTTAGCTGTTCTTTCATCTATTCACTCATCCATCTATCCATTCATTTAGCTGTTCTTCCATCCGCCTTCCATCCTTCCATTCACTCATCCATCTATCCATTCATTTAGCTGTTCTTCCATCCATCTATTCACTCATCCATCTATCCATTCATTTAGCTGTTCTTTCATCTATTATCATCTATCCATTCATTTAGCTGTTCTTCCATCTATCTCATTCATCCTCATCATCATCTATCCATCTATTCATTTCGCTGTTCTTCCATCCATCTATTCACTCATCCATCTATCCATTCATTTAGCTGTTCTTCCATCCATCATTCACTCATCCATCTATCAGCTGTTCTCATCCATCTATCCATTCATTTAGCTGTTCATTTCTGTTCTTCCATCCATCTATTCACTCATCCATCTATCCATTCATTTAGCTGTTCTTCCATCCATCTATTCACTCATCCATCTATCCATTCATTTAGCTGTTCTTCCATCCATCTATCCACTCATCCATCTATCCATTTATTTAGCTGTTCTTCCATCCATCTATTCACTCATCCATCTATCCATTCATTTAGCTGTTCTTCCATCCATCTATTCACTCATCCATACTCATCCATCCATCTATCCATTCATCCATTTTAGCTGTTCTTCCATCCATCTATTCACTCATCCATCTATCCATTCATTTAGCTGTTCTTCCATCCATCCATTCATTCACTCATCCATCTATCCATTCATTTAGCTGTTCTTCCATCAATCTATTCACTCATCCATCTATCCATTCATTTAGCTGTTCTTTCATCTATTCACTCATCCATCTATCCATTCATTTAGCTGTTCTTTCATCCATCCATCATCACTATCCATTCATTAGCATCTCCATCCATTTCATTTAGCTGTTCTTCCATCCATCTATTCACTCATCCATCTATCCATTCATTTAGCTGTTCTTCCATCCATCCATTCACTCATCCATCTATCCATTCATTTAGCTGTTCTTCCATCCATCTATTCACTCATCCATCTATCCATCCATTTAGCTGTTCTTCCATCCATCTATTCACTCATCCATCTATCCATTCATTTTAGCTGTTCTTCCATCCATCTATTCATCATATTCTATCCATTCATTTAGCTGTTCTTTCTTCCATCTATCTATTCACTCATCCATCTATCCATTCATTTCGCTGTTCTTCCATCCATCTATTCACTCATCCATCTATCCATTCATTTAGCTGTTCTTCCATCCATCTATTCACTCATCCATCTATCCATTCATTTAGCTGTTCTTCCATCTATTCTATCCATTCATTTAGCTGTTCTTCCATCTATCTATTCACTCATCCATCTATCCATTCATTTCGCTGTTCTTTCATCCATCTATTCACTCATTAATCTATCCATTCATTTAGCTGTTCTTCCATCCATCTTCCATTCCATCATTCACTCATCCATCTATCCCTTCATTTGGCTGTTCTTCCATCCATCTATTCACTCATCCATCTATCCATTCATTTAGCTGTTCTTCCATCCATCCATTCATTCACCCATCTATCCATTCATTTAGCTGTTCTTCCATCCATCTTCCATCCATCTATTCACTCATCCAAGGAAATGTTCATTTATTTCCCATCATTGGATTGATGGGTGGATTTGTTCCCAGGATTTGTTCCTTCGTGTGTACATGAAATTGACCCATTCATCCAAAATGAGATAAAACCCATCCATTCATTTGCAAAATAACTATCAATACAAGCATATATTGTTTTGGGCCGGTCACACATTCCCGCTGGAAAAGATGGGGTTCCTGTAGTATTGAGGCTGCAAAGGGACTGAGACAAAGTAGAGGAACGCCTTGTCGAAGTTAGTGAAAATTCACACAGTTTTGTACTTTCGTCGATTTTCGTTGATTTTCTGCAAACTGACCTATAAATTACATAGTAATAATGCAGAAAGGAAACTGGGAACAATTTATCGACGGTTAGTCGCGATTTTATCATAGTTGTATACAAATCGCTCTTGGATCTATCGTGAAAATGTCAAAAAAAAGTATTTGAAATCACGATGTCAAGTGCTGATATCCATTTTCTCTCTCAACGATATTCTGTAATGATTCTTTCTAGAACGTAATTGCACTATCATTGGCATCACATCATAAAATAGCTTGTTGGAAAACTGTATGCAATACTCGTTTTAGCGATAAATCAAAACACAAATCATGATGATCGATGTAATGTGTGTGTAACTTTATAATTCAGAGCACATATTACAATCTGGCGTTATTGATGGCGTTTTGCTGGTCACAAAAAGAGCAGAGTCTATTTATACGCAAGGAAATCTGTGTACAGTTCCAGAGGTACGGTACCTACTAATATATACATTAATATAATTTAATGTATCCATTCTCAAAGCGAACATTTCTTGTAGATGAGGCAAATGATAAACCGCATAGTGATTACACTTCCTGGTTTCTCGTCATTCTGCTCCAATCCATTCTAGACAGTTTTGACCCCCTATTAAGCGGACCCCCTCTGTTGCATTGAGTGGGTATTTCATACCTGCCAACCTCCCGAACCCTCAAATCTTGAGACTGGAAAAATAGGCTAAAATAGCGTGCTGTGATACCAAAATCAAAATGGCGGACAACCCTAAACATTTCCGAACCCCCCCCCCCCCCCCCCAAAAAAAAATAACTAAGACACATAAAAAGACACGTATTCTTATTGAAAAAGATCGTTACGTTGTATTACACAATTTCACCGTAGTTCATGGTCGTGACGTGATTAGCCGGGAGATTTTGTCTTCAAACCGGGAGAGTTGGCAGGTCTGGTATTTTAAAAGTGTCCCCACTCCCACTGTTGAGTGGACAGTACATGGACTAGGTCCCAACATTTTCTGCACACATTTATTATATTAGCTGATGTGGAGTCGAGATTGTTCTTTTCATTATCAAAAAAAAGACCTGTATTGGAGAAAACTAACAAGTTAGAGAACACTACAGTCAACTGTGTTCAGTAAGCAGGGACGAATACGATCCCACAGTGGCCCAGCTCGACATATTGGAATATCAACTTACAAGCTTAGAAAATTGACGATTAACTAGTACTAAGGGAAAGGAGAGAATTAAACATTTTGAAGCAATCCCAAAATTCAGCCAATGTTAGAGAATGTCTGGTTTACTTCTCTAATCAATAGGTGAAACAATCATACAATAATAATGGTATGAATGAATGAATAAACCTTTATTTAAACAGGGTTGTCCTTTCAGTGTATATAATACACTGTTATCAATAGGAGCCCTAATCAATAGTTATAAATAACAATAATAATAATGTATATAATAATAGTGAATGTAGAACTGTTAAACTAGATTGACATTTGTGAACAGTACTATGTACATTTCTAAGAAACCTCTATAAATGGGCACCCTGTGTTAATATTGGACACCAGAGCATCCCCCGAGGGTTTCCCATCCCTGTTATAAATAAATAAATAAATAAATAAAATGGCTTTTTAGGACCACCACACTGGGTCTCAGCGCTCTTACAATAATTTGAAAATGAACCTTAAAGTCTTATCATTTGTTCATACCCCGTTGAACAAATGCAAGGGAAAACTCACATGATTCCCATAAAAAGATGTGTGCAGAATAAATGGTTGGGCTGCCTGTTGTAAAGAATGGCTCCATAGCTTGCCCTTCCCCCTCCCCTACAGTTCTTAAAGAATGGCTCCATAGCTTGCCCTCCCCATAAAGAAGCTTGCCCTTCCCCCTCCCCTACAGTTCTTAAAGAATGGCTCCATAGCTTGCCCTTCCCCCTCCCCTACAGTTCTTAAAGAATGGCTCCATAGCTTGCCCTTCCCCCTCCCCTACAGTTCTTGTTGCAAATGCCCCATATTTATTTGTCTTTAATTTGCTTCAGAGTTGCATACCACAATTTGTTCAGATATTCAACGCATCCACAGGAGAACAAGGTATTATTTCCTGGTGTATTTCCAGCTATTTCCAGATGAAGTAATCCATTTTAATTATGTTATTGTCCATGGACATGATAATTTTAGAAGAGAAGTTGTGCTCAAAAGGATTTGTTCTACCAGACATCCATGGCAAGCAGAATCACTTCACCATATACCACAAGACATACTGCAGGTAATATAGCCATCAGAATCACTTCACCATATACCACAAGACATACTGCAGGTAATATAGCCATCAGAATCACTTCACCATATACCACAAGACATACTGCAGGTAATATCTAGCCATCAGAATCACTTCACCATATACCACAAGACATACTGCAGGTAATATAGCCATCAGAATCACTTCACCATATACCACAAGACATACTGCAGGTAATATAGCCATCAGAATCACTTCACCATATACCACAAGACATACTGCAGGTAATATAGCCATCAGAATCACTTCACCATATACCACAAGACATACTGCAGGTAATGTAGCCATCAGAATCACTTCACCATATACCACAAGACATACTGCAGGTAATGTAGCCATCAGAATCACTTCACCATATACCACAAGACATACTGCAGGTAATATCTAGCCATCAGAATCACTTCACCATATACCACAAGACATACTGCAGGTAATGTAGCCATACTGCAGGTCACCATATACCACAAGACATACTGCAGGTAATGTAGCCATCAGAATCACTTCACCATATACCACAAGACATACTGCAGGTAATATAGCCATCAGAATCACTTCACCATATACCACAAGACATACTGCAGGTAATATCTAGCCATCAGAATCACTTCACCATATACCACAAGACATACTGCAGGTAATATAGCCATCAGAATCATTTCACCATATACCACAAGACATACTGCAGGTAATATAGCCATCAGAATCACTTCACCATATACCACAAGACATACTGCAGGTAATATAGCCATCAGAATCACTTCACCATATACCACAAGACATATTCCAGGTAATATAGCCACCACTATCATTTCTACCATTGTCACAGAAATGGTATGTTGAGATTTCAAAATTGTTTTGGTTCCAAATGTTTCAAACCAGTGTAGAACTTATGTGAAATTTGTAATTCATAAGAACATTGATGTAAGTGACTTTGATCAAAATCCCAATTCTCCTTCAGAATTCAAAGAGTTTACAGGAGAATTTAGCTTTTGATCACTGAGAGATTACTGTCTTAAACTATTACTGAACAGACCTCTTCAATTGGCTTAAAAGGTGAATGTACAAATAACAAACCCAGCTTGAAATAATCCATTGTCCATGCAATCTTTTTTCCAGTGTTTATTCCACATCAGAACACAACAACCAAGGACTGATAATATGTAATCTACCTTATGGGGTACTCATTGCATCTCATGCATCCAACCAGACAAGTACAGATGCTGTCAGGGTAGTGGAAAATGCTTGTAGAATACTAAGGACTTGATTAAACTCATGGATTTACTGGTAGGACTTACTGGTAGGACTTACTGGTAGGACTTACTGGTAGGACTTCTGGTAACATCACAGTGAATGAAAACATGGTGGCAGGCAATTCCTCTTCCAAAGTGAAAACATTTGAAAATCACTCTCGATAATTCTGTAGACCCATTTACATGACAATATTTCTAGCACGGCACTCGACGTGAAATGTGTCATTTACTGTAAATGGAGCTTGTATCATTTTAGCCATAACTAAGCCAGGAAATGAATGTACCGCAAATGCATATGCCACTCCAAGGAGTTCTTGGTGGTTGGTTTTTCATTTTTAATCTGACATGTCAACAAACTGGAGTGATTTGGGTTAGAGTAAACAATGCACAGTAAAAATGACTAGAATTGTTTGTTTTATTATAGTTTATTTGAAGTTGTGCAATTAATTTATTTTGTGATTTGAACTGAATATTTAGAAATAATTCACAATCATTGTTGTTGTTGTTATTATTAAATAATATCTTATTATTAATGGTGGTGTGTATAAAGGCAAATTACATCTTGAAAATTGAGGGGGTCCCTCTCCAAATACAAAGCATCTGACTGAAAACTATCTAAAGGAGAATTTTGCAATGAATTTTGCATGAACCCATAATTACATTACAAAAAGCTAGTACCATCAGTCCAAGATAATAATAAATAATAATTTATTATTACCGATTTAATACTTTACTGTGTGTGTTTGCATGACAGAAACCAGTCAAATGTCTTGACTGACTGATTGAATAATTTAGACAACAAGAGTTTACAAGAAAGGATCCGAGCAATATTACAATATAAGTGATGTCTGCATGATCAAAAACTAAATTCTCCTTTGGACTCTTTGAATTCCACAGGAGATTTTGGATTTTGATCACTTGTCACATTATGTAAAGCTTTTGCTATAATTGATTTGTGATTAACATTAAGTACACTAAGCAAAGAGACGAGGAAATCTGTCAGCTTGGATGGATAACATTCCCACAGAAGACGTGTTGAGCATCGAGATCTGGCTGCACATAATTAGTGTTTAAACCAAGACTGTCATATAGTTACATCAACTGGGTCTGTGTTTATCCAACGGCTGGGATATCAAAAATATACAATTAGCACACCTGTCATGTGACTATTAAGGGTGCATTCGATTGACCCCATTCCAGAATAGGAATACACGGAATAAACACTTGCCATGGATGCTTTTATTTCAGCACATTTAAAATTCCAAACTGTTCCTTGTAACTTTATTATGATACAACAACGAATCGTTTTATTTTACAGTGGACAGTAGCTGCGTGACAGCGATTTATGGATGTTATTCTGTGTATTCCTATTCTGGAATACGGTCAATCAAACGCACCCTAAATTTCACATCTGAAACCTTGAAAAGTATTCTTCAAAAATTTACAAATAATTAATGAAAATACAATAGAAATCATAAGTGTGACCGGTGTTATAAAAAGGATAAAGATTCGTACTAATTTACATACACTTTAAAGTTGGATTTTCTTGGCCAAACTCATTTAAATCTTGCATATATTTTGAAGAAAATATGAAATGAAGATACAGATTTTTTAAGCCCATCAATAAACATGATTTGGTGATTTTTTTATCAATAAATCATTACAGATCGTGTTTTGCGTGTCATGCTTTTATACCTGATAAAACAGTCCCTGCTTGTTTATTAAACACCACATAACATTATTGGAAAGAGCACGTGAAAAGAGAATCAGAAATGAGTAAATGTGAAAAGCTTGAGAAACATTTTTTGATTTCATTGTAAAGCATGTTCAGGCATTTATGGAGAACGCGCTATATATATTAACTAAACAGTATTATTATTATTAAACTTCATCTTTTATATACCTGCACAAACATTCCTCATCTCTTCATGATTCCATTATGCATCAAGAGCTTTCTGGATAGCATCTTTGATTTTCTTCAATTTGGTTGGGTTATTTACATACCCATCACCACCCTATAAAAGAAACAATTATTAAATGTGTGAACTCATAGAAAATTATTATATTCTAATTGGAAAAATGATGACACTTTTTGCAATCTTTGATTAAATGAATATTATTTGTTGGAATAGTGTACAAATTCTCATCATGTCCTTCGGTGAAACAGCAATCATAATTATAATCAGTGCCTCAGGGGGCCATACATAACTCTTATTAACTGAGTGTTAGGTCCATTCTGTACCATCCCTGAACATGAGTAAAGCTCGGTTTCTTTCAGAAATGAATGCCAGGTTGATGATACAAGCATTTGCAACATGGACTAAACACACTGCACAGTGTTAGACTGAATGTGATGCAGGTTAATGTTTGAATGGATGATTCAGATTCAACTGTGATAATATTGTTCAATTATGTTCAATAAATCTGTTTACTTACACTCTTTGCATGAACAACAGTGCCGTTCACTGAAACTTCAAAGAGTCCAGTTATATTTGGTGTTGCATGATAAGACTGTAGAACATCATGATAATAACAAATGATAATTACTGGTAAACATCAACCACACTTATATAAGATCACCATTTGTAACATTTGCTGTAGAAAGGTTTGGTTTTGTAAGAGTTGGAAACCCCTGGGGGTGGGACCGGTTTACCCCAGTCTAAAAGTAACAAGAATCGGTACAAAGGATGGTTTTGGGATTTGACATTTGCAGTTTTCATGCATTGAGATGGGGAGAGGGGGGAGCTAGGGAATCTTGCCAGTATGTACATGTGTTTGCAAGTTGCTGGCAGGTATGTCAGTGAGGGAGTTGAATAATAAAAAAAATATTAATACAGTTAGCAAGTATTTCACACAATATGGGCAAAGAATGTTTTGGGTTTTATTTTACTCATGGTAATTTTTGGGGGTCTAATTTTGGTCCTTTGGGTGTTTTCGTTTTTTCTCTTCATAAATAAATACATTTACAATATATTCCACCATACATCATATACAATGTAGATTCATTTATTTTGCATCTCCCCATCATTATTTGTCCAGGAATATCTTCAACAACTTACCATTTCTAGTTGATCTTCACCAAACTCCTCGATGAGATCGTTCTTTAAGAATTGATACTAGAAAAGCAACAAAGTACCGTACACATGACAAAATGTTATTGCAATATTCGCGAACTGAAACAGAGACACATGGAAGCCTTGAAAGCCTCATCAGTTATACGAACTTGAAGTTAAACTGAAGCATTACAAACCTAGCATGGCGGCTGGATAACTGATCCGATCCAGAACGGCAAAAGTTACAATGGCACGAGTGTACATTGCCCATAGCAATGTCTAGTTTATATATTAAAAATAACCTAAAATAACCTACTAAAATATAAATCAAGATAAATACCTTGGGCCCGTAGCCTCATCCACCACTGAAAAATGTAAATAATAATAAATTACATTTATACTGCGCAAGCTCCATGTGAATACATGTATGCATTCATGAGCAAATTTACAATAAATCGATATTAAAATAAACAAAACATAAAAGTATAAAGTAGTTTGTAATCAGAATCCAAATTCTCCTTTGGAATTCAATGACCCTATAGTTTGACCCCTATATGTATATATTTATATTTGTACAAGTAATAATTGAGCATCATTCCCAGGCGGTCTCCCTTTGTAGCATCCATTGTACATTTAAGTCAGCTAATAGACCATTTAACATTTGATGTTCCAGGGGCAGATCCAGGGATTTTTGAGAGGGAGGGTCTAAATGTATACTAAGCATAACAAAACAATCAAAAAAACACAATCAATTGAACCTCAGATATGACAGGGGGTCCGGATCCTGGATCCTTTTTAATTCCCTTCAAACTTTCCACTTTTACTAACTTTAGCATGCTCTTTATGGTATTTTCGTTTGTCTTCGGTGAAAATTTAAAAAGTCACGTGACAGGTGACACAAGCCCATTTGGCATACATTGTTGTTTTCCAAGACTTTTCAGAGATCCGACTCAGACACAAAACATCAAGCCCATCTGAATGTAACGGCTATACGACTGATTATATAATTAACGTTAGACATATGATTCCGTTCACGAACGTGTCACACAATCAACCGCTTGTAATCAGATATCGCTAGACAGAGACACTCTTATGTTGTAATAAGACGGAATAACGAAGAACTGCAGAATAACTGAACGTAACGATTTTACAGGAGAAAGAGGTAAATTACCACCTATCAATTACATACCTAGCTAATAGTTTTGATTATCTATATATGCATAGAAAATGATGTAATTTATAGTATTTCTCGTGAAGTATTGATCGGCCACGTGCCTAGTAAGTGAACTTGCTATTGTATTAGTTAAACCATTGTAATCCTTAGTTTTCTAATCTTTATTATTATTATAATTTAGTTTTTACGTGACTCAATAAAGAAACGAACGATGAGCCTCAGTATTGCTTGCTCCTAAACCCTTCTCCACGGCCAACCCGGGGAAACAACGGTGACCTTGAACGACCTTGAGTTCCCCAGCCGTAATACTGAAATTTTCTACAATAATTCATATCACAATAATTCTCTAAAGCACTGCAGAGAATCAAGTTCATAAGGGCCTTACACAGCACAGGACAGGGGAGCAGTTGTCCCCCCCCCCCCCCCCCCCCCCCCCCCAGCAAGGCAAAAAAGATTACTTATTTAATTTTTGCTATTTTTTTAAATACATACTGCCCCCCTTGAATTTTGGGTTATGTATGGCCCTGTTCATGAGAACTACATTTCAGTTTTACTTTTTTTTGGTGTATGACGTCACTTGCAAGTGGCCCTCAGGCCACTAGCCCTGGCCTCACGAAAAGTGAATATAGCGCTATACATCGGATAAGTCTTATCCAACAGACAAAACTGATGCAGTTATCCAATAAATGTTATCCGTTGGATAGGACTTATCCGGTGGACAGCGCTATTCACCTTTCGTGCAACCAGTTGATCGATCAACGAGAACGGCCATCATCCCGGCCATACCAATCGATAAAAATCGATCATCGGAAAGTAATCGAATTCATCGATATTCATCGATAATAATCATTTGATTAGTATTGATTGATATCGGTAATCGATGATAATCGATACTCACAACCCAAGTGTCCTTGATTATATCGATTATTATCGATTCATATCAAATATTATCAATTCCAAAAGTTCACCACGGCGAATATGATACGTGATCTAAATAATTTGGTGAAGCACAATCACCAACTGTATACGGTAAAGGCTTGTTTCCATAACCCAAACCGCCCTTGGCCGACCAAACAATAGAACGAATCTATTGTGTTACTGCATCGTTCTATTGTTTTATATTAATGAGGTCCTTTTGAGGTATGCCATTTAGCCTCCACCACTGTATACGTAGCGAACAACAGAGCGTCAGTTCATCTACCGCACTATCAACAAATCTTTACCATGTCTGAAGGATTTCTGAGCATCGTTGAAAATCGATAGAAATCGATGAAAATCGATACTCACACAATTTTACGTGATCGATTTTCATCGATTTCCAATATTAATCGATTGATTGGTATCGATTATTATCGATTGTTATTGATTATTATCGATTATCGGAATTATCGATTGGTATGGCCGGTTTTGTCTTGGTTACCAAATGTTGTAAATTAATACTCGTGAGTCAAATACACAATTCCTTACCAGTATACAACGTGAACTTGAACTTTGGCTGGCATTGTGGAAATAGAACGAGAACGTGTGTTGAACTAAACTCGCTAACAGCGTGTGAACACACAACAAACCACTTGGAACGCCAGACCTCGTGTCACGCGACGTCACCGTGACATTTTTGGATAGTAAGGGTGGGGTAGTCGAGTTAAAATATTTCTTCATTTAAAAAAATGAATACAATCGATCTAAACTAAAATTGAATTACACATTGCAATTCTCGAATAATAATATTAAAAAAAATTAAAGTGAAATCATACAAAAATACTCTACAAGGGAATAATTACGATTTTAATTAAAATCAAGACCTTCTCTCCCCTCCCTAAGTGAAAATATTCCAAAGTACCCGTATGAAGATCCCATGATGCACTAGTAAACAAAATGCGCGCGATTTTTCAAACTTTCTTTGGGGTTCTTTTCGTCCGCTCGATTCTGCATGAAATCCTGGCCTGTAAAGTTTACGATATGAATTCCTTGGGATGTACGAGTCCAGTACAGAATAATGGATTGCAGATCTATGCAGTACTTAATTTACATGAAAATCCACGAAAACTTCTAAGGTGAGGAAGGAAAACAAAACTTGGAAACGTAGCAGCAATAAGCGCGCGCTTTTCTTCATTGCAGTGAAATCTACATTAGATTGATCTTATACACTCGCTGCAAGCTGTAGATTTATATATTTTGGTTATACAGAGTAACCACACAGCAAGGCGCCTGATCTGTTATGACGTTGACTCGATGACCGACCCAATTGATATATTTGCTAGTAAAATAGAGCGAAAGTGTTGGGAAGAGTAAAACATTCCAATAGTACACCTGTCTTCTATTAGTAACTTATTAAAATATTAGTAACTAAATATGACACTCAATTTGAATGAAACTATTTCAAAAGCTGTCGAGTAATCAGTATTATAAACTAATTAGGGCTGTGTTTGTTTACAATTTTTTTAAGTGAAACGACATACAGGTCTGACAGGAACCGTGGTTTCACTTTGCACTACTACAATTTGTTACCCCTGTTTCAGTGTAAATTGCCATATTTGTTATCCTGTTTCAGTGTTCGAAGGTTCAAAAACCTGATCATGGGAGTGGCACATACCCATACCACTTGTATGCAGAACCCATCCTTACCCCTGTACTTTAGTAAAATAGTGCAGCAGGGACCAGACAAAGGTGTCCGTCTTATAGAGGTGTCCAGCTTACATGTACATGAGTGTGTGTCTGTCTACAGGGAGTTGACTATTGATGTTATAATGCATTTTTACGGTAAATGGTCAATGTTTGGCATCTATAACTTCTAATCTAAACCCAAAGGGTTAAATTTATGTTGCTAATCTTTTTTTTCTAACCAATTTCAACTTTGATATTTTCATCCAGCAAAGATAAGAAGAATTTTTACTGCCATTTTGCCCTACCCCTCCCTAAGCAAGTTGTAGTCTTTGCTGTGGGGGAGTGGGATGGTCATCTTGGCTCTAGCAGCATCTCTGTTGAAGTGTCTTTGGATTCAGAGCACCCACCAAAGAAGATTGGTATGCTGTGCAAAGATACACGTGCGCTGTGTTGGGAGAGCGATTGGGAAAAGACATTTATTGAAAGAAGTATTGAGTTGGAGGATGAGGTACAGGTGTTTTTTGTTGTCAAGGGTGATGCACCTATCACCACACTTTCCAGAGGGGGTTACCCCTGGGTTGTCCAGGGAGGATATGTTGGGGAATACAAGGCAGGGGACTAGATGTAGCTTTGACTTGTAAGATTTCCCATTCCTGGAGAAAATCATAAAGTTTTGACAGCTGAACTCTTTTTGCAATCCCCCTGGTCAGCCTGGAGTATGTCCACTTGGGGAAGCCTCTTATGACCTATGAATAATGTACTCTTAGGCCCTGTTTACAACGAGGCAGGATAGCCCTAGTGCTAGATTTGCCCACTACATATAGGGAGGGTCACACTAACACTTGCATACATTGTATGTTACTGGGGTTTTTTCTCTTTTTTTACATGGGTTACATTGCACTATATAAGTATTAAAATTATTATTATTATTATTATTATTATTATGGGTTATCTCATCACTAGCTCTGGCTCTACTTGTCTTCTTGTAAACAGGGCCTTATTTCTGACAGCTTACATAGTACAGTTATGACCCACAAGCGCTTTTGAAAGGCTACCCTTTTACCAGGATTTCCCCAAAAAGTTATCTAGTACTGTAGGAGGAGAATAAAAGAAATATGGGGATCTTTTTTATTCCCAAGTTATCATTTTTCACTAAATGTCCTGAGCAAATTACAGCCAACAAAAATATGAAAAAAGCCAACAATATCATTCCAGTATCCCCACCCCACCCCACTCCCCATTTTATTAGACCCCACACCCTTCCCCTAATAATTAATGGCCAATGATTCTCTACAGGACAGAATGGCAAAACTTGTACTTAGCGTTGATACAAATGTCAAGAAAGGCGAGAACGAAAATAAAAAGGCAAAGAGATCTCCATTTTCTCCAACTCAGAACATCAAAAAACAACTTCAGCAAACACCCAAATCATCTAAGACTCCACAAAGTAAAAACACTAAACTAGATGACTTTTGGGGTGTGGACAGCCAAGACACTGAAAATAGCCCTACGTTTGTACAAGGAACTCCTCTTGCACCTCCATCTCTCAGTGAAAGTAGAAGGAAACGAACTCCTAGACCTTCAACTGGCACTGTGTAAGGACTGAAAATGTTAACCAATAAACTAGCAAGCAATAGATACAATATGAGCAGCCATACTGTTAGTCTCCTATGCAGCCGTTTTTAGTTCCGTCACGCAAAGCTCCCAGCCCAATGCTCCCAGCCCAATGCTCCCAGCCCAATGCTCCCAGCCCAATGCTCCCAGCCCAATGCTCCCAGCCCAATGCTCCCGGCCCAGAGCGTTGTGTGACGGAACTAAAAATGGCTGCGTAGGAGACTACCATACAGTATGGGAATTACAATGTCTAGACGTTTTACTAATAATTCCCATACAGTACAGTTGCGAATATTGTATCAGACTCATCCTATGCACAGATGTATAAAATCATGTTCTACTATAATTTTCAAGATACCAAGTTTGGCCAAGAAAATCAAAATTAAAGTCTATGCAAATGAAGACGATTTTGTATCAGAAATATAAGCTCTGCTACGATTTCTATTGTGTTTTCCTCATGAATAATTATTAATACTTATTATAATATTATTATTAATACAATCGTCAATGTTTACAAAATATGCTGATTCCCATCACATCCAACTGAAAATTCTCCATAAATTTGCACAATAATTTGTCAAATTGATGATCATTATGGTGATGATGAAGATCAAAATGATTATAAAATTGATAACACCGGTCCATATTATTCCGACTTGTCCATTTAAATCCGACCTTTGGGGTCAGGATACTAATGATTAGGGCTTTTCCGCTGAAACCAATAACGGTTGGGTATTCACGCGAGGATGTCCTAATGACTAGGTAATCCAGAGGATTGTCACTACCGATTCACCCAATGATCAGGGGAATTGACTGTAAAGACCTTTCCATAAGCTAAACGATTGCAAATTCCCTTACAGATAGGGTAATAAACAAATGAAAAACTGGTCACGGTACTGAAAGTAAATAGAGAAAGAATTACTGTGTAAGTTAATTATCGAGTGTAATCATGATTACGAGGACTTACCCAAACTGTTATTGAGCGTCTTCCACGATAGTCGGCAACCAAAAGTCGGCAACCAAATTACAATTTCCACCAGATCTAGAAGTCTTTTGCCTCTATTCTTCTTGCACATTGTGAAAATAAAACGGGCTCACTTCTAAGATTATTTTCTTAGACGCAATTTGACGAGCGTCTTCTAAACTGAGACATACATGAAATGTTCGTGCTTCACCGGCCTACGACTATCGGCATGCATGCGGCGAAACATTGATCTGATTGATTCTGTAAACCAGCATTGCGAACTTTACTAAAAACAGTTTTATTTCCGCCAAGTTGAATACGATTGAGAGAGAATTTCCCAAAACGTTTTTGACATGTTTTGAAGGCTTTGCGTGGTTTGTAGTTGATAGAAGCTTATCGTCTGATCAAAACTGTCAATCAGCGAACGCCTGGCTATATTATCGTATGTCAAATTAAATATATACTCGTACGTTAACGGCAGACGAGAACGATCCAAAAAGAAAAGAAAACAGGATCGGACTTTAAGAAAGTCTAGTTTATTCTTGTAAATCCAGAGTATTGCTACATAACATAAAAACGTGATGCTACATGTACATCGATTTCAAACTATTTTCGTAGCCATCAAGTACTGACAGTACTTCATGTAGCCCTTTTGATTAGGGATTATTCACTGCCAGCCCTTTCGATTGGGGATTTTTTGCTCGATATCCGGTCCCAGTAGTTATTCTCTGATCAGATGTATCACAAGACCTTGGTCAAGTACCACATGTAGCCCTTTTGATTGGGGATTTTTCACTGCCAGCCCTTTTGATTGCTTGATTGGGGGCTGGTGAGATCGTTTTAAATAAACCGATATAGAACATTTCTTTAGATATTGGGTCTGTTTGAGAAAACACGATAATATGCTCAAGCGTAAATTAGTCCGCAGAGTTGTACCCTGGGTGCCAGAGGTTTTGAAACAGAACACGATCTCTGACGTTTCGAATACTTAGTATTTGTTTTGATTCATTCGCTGCACCAAGTGAAACGTGACACATGCAAATTAGTTCTGGCAATAAAACCGGTTTGACAGGAAGTGAACTCTAAAGCGAGGCTGCCCGTTGGAGATATCTCGAGTGGCCAGAGGGTTTGTGGAGTGAACTTTCTCAACGATATAGTACGAAATTACTCTCTAATCGTGTTCTGTTTCAAAACCTCTGGCACCCAGGGTACAACTCTGCGGACTAATTTACGCTTGAGCATATTATCGTGTTTTCTCAAACAGACCCAATATCTAAAGAAATGTTCAATCAAAAGGGCTGGCAGTGAAAAATCCCCAATCAAAAGGCCTACATGTGGTACTTGATGAGTGTTAAGCCAAGGTCTTGTGATACATCTGATCAGAGAATAACTACTGGGACCGGATATCGAGCAAAAAATCCCCAATCGAAAGAGCTGGCAGTGAATAATCCCTAATCAAAAGGGCTGGCAGTGAATAATCCCTAATCAAAAGGGCTACATGAAGTACTGTCAGTACTTGATGGCTACGAAAATAGTTTGAAATCGATGTACATGTAGCATCACGTTTTTATGTTATGTAGCAATACTCTGGATTTACAAGAATAAACTAGACTTTCTTAAAGTCCGATCCTGTTTTCTTTTCTTTTTGGATCGTTCTCGTCTGCCGTTAACGTACGAGTATATATTTAATTTGACATACGATAATATAGCCAGGCGTTCGCTGATTGACAGTTTTGATCAGACGATAAGCTTCTATCAACTACAAACCACGCAAAGCCTTCAAAACATGTCAAAAACGTTTTGGGAAATTCTCTCTCAATCGTATTCAACTTGGCGGAAATAAAACTGTTTTTAGTAAAGTTCGTAATGCTGGTTTACAGAATCAATCAGATCAATGTTTCGCCGCATGCATGCCGATAGTCGTAGGCCGGTGAAGCACGAACATTTCATGTATGTCTCAGTTTAGAAGACGCTCGTCAAATTGCGTCTAAGAAAATAATCTTAGAAGTGAGCCTTTTATTTTCACAATGTGCAAGAAGAATAGAGGCAAAAGACTTCTAGATCTGGTGGAAATTGTAATTTGGTTGCCGACTTTTGGTTGCCGACTATCGTGGAAGACGCTCAATAACAGTTTGGGTAAGTCCTCGTAATCATGATTACACTCGATAATTAACTTACACAGTAATTCTTTCTCTATTTACTTTCAGTACCGTGACCAGTTTTTCATTTGTTTATTACCCTATCTGTAAGGGAATTTGCAATCGTTTAGCTTATGGAAAGGTCTTTACAGTCAATTCCCCTGATCATTGGGTGAATCGGTAGTGACAATCCTCTGGATTACCTAGTCATTAGGACATCCTCGCGTGAATACCCAACCGTTATTGGTTTCAGCGGAAAAGCCCTAATCATTAGTATCCTGACCCCAAAGGTCGGATTTAAATGGACAAGTCGGAATAATATGGACCGGTGTTTGATGGTCTTTGCTGATGATGATGATGTTTAGTGTAGTGCCATTGATGACAGTGGCAGGTGATGATGAAATTAATGTATTTTTATTTATTTATTATTTATTTTTCAATTTGCCAAAAGGTAGGTGAAGAAACAATAGGACACAAAGTCCCCTGCAAGGCTCTCCACCCAACCAAACCCTGATAAACCCAAACCAACCCCTTTACAGCCATTAATCAATCTACAATCTACAAGAAAGATACAAACATAAAGAAACATACAAGAACAATTCTATAAATATTAATCAACATTTCTATCCATTTTAAATCCACTTTTCCATTGGATATTTTACGATGTAAGTCCATCAGGAAAAAGAAGAAAGTCCCTGCACAGCTCTGAGTTTTCACACACAGCGCCAGTTAGTAGCCCAAGGACTAATGTCTTGTCCAGTCCAAAAGTATCATCTCCGCCATCTACACCTTGCACACCGTGTACTCCATCTGTTTACAGAGGTGAGTTGTGTGTTTGCTGCAGACTTTCTTTTTGGTTGTTCTGAGTACTCACAGAAAATGGAGATCTCTTTGTCTTTTTATCTTCTCTTGACATTTGTGTCAATGCTAGCATATTTGATGGCTAAAATAAATATTGCCCCAGGAGTAGCATAGCTAGCTACTTGTCTAAATAAGGGCAGCTGAAGGACTTGGTCATATTGAGGATTTTGATCATTAGAAGCTTGTAAACAGCAAAGTCCAGTGGCCATGCACTGTCAAAATCAGCGCCACATACTTTTGTCGTTAATCACAAATATAACATGTCATTGATCAAGGTATAGTTTAATCATGTGCTGTACACATGTATTTAACTAATAGAAGATGACTCTCCGTGGTTCTGTACAAAAATAATGCACGCTGAGGTCTTGAAAGCTACTAGTGGATGCACGAGCGGAACGAGAGTGCATTCAGCAGCTTTCAAGACCTCAGAAGTGCATTGTTTTTGTATAGAAGCACAGAGAGTCATCTTCTATTCGCTTTATAATATAAAACTAGTTTTAAACAGGCTTTCTGCTTTGTTTTCGCTGCTCCTTGCTTCTATAACATAATAATGCATGCTCAGCAACCAATCAAATCGCGCGTTCTTGGGAGGTACACATAGTTTATATTATAAATATGAATTAAAAATGATAACCTACTATACTGGCATTTCGATAAGTTAAATAAGGGCCCTCGTCTCTTATTAAGCCCCCCCCCCTCAAATATGCTTGAAATGAATAAGCACCAGGGAGGGGGGTTCAATAGAGGATTAATGGTATATTAAGTAACATCGTCATTGTGCAGGTCCATCAGGGCGTTGGGGACATGCCATGTGTACTATTAACAACAACCAAACAGTTCTGATTGGTGGACAAGGTGCCAAGCAACAAATGGTGAAAGATTCTCTGTGGGTCATCTCTACTGACTCCGGTAAATCTACTAACTCATCCATGCTAATCCCACCTCCATTAAGTGGCCGCGGCCACATTTTTGCCGTCCCTATGAGGACTCTTCTATTGTAAAATTTTACCTCTATTACAGTGAGGGCACACTAACCGGGACCACTTGAGCAAAACTGACCAATCAGATTACAGCTGAAAATAATCACATTCCAACAAAAGTCATCTGCGCCAATCAGCATTATAGTCATAATGATGATTGGCGCAGATGACTTTTGTTGTAATGTGATTATTTTCAGCTGTAATCTGATTGGTCAGTTTTGCTCAAGGGGTCCCGGTTAGTGTGTCCTCACTGTAAGCGGCCACCAAGAATTTAATACATCTTATTCACGCGTGCTGGTTTTCGAGATCAGAATACTAGGATCTTTCACATATGACCACTGCTGTCTGAAAAAGCAATTATTCATCAATATTTTTCCCGAGAAGATATCGTAAATGACATTTATAGAGTTTAGTATGGGATTTTGCTGTCAGCACGCGTGAATAAGGTGTATACTGTACAGTTCGGAGGAATTATGTGATTTTAAAAGGATATACATGGAGAGTATTTTTGATACTGTATAAACAGGCTGCATTATGTGCACCACCAAACGTGTTTGAATTCAAATAAAATGACGTTCTACTATGCCACGCCTTATGCTAATTCCTGTCAAACCTCAATTAGCGGTCACTTGCCAATTCCCCAAGGGTAGCCACTTAATAGAGGTTTGACTGTAATCTTAAAACATTCGAATGTTGGTCTTAGGGGAGGTAAACTGGACCCAGCCGTCATCAACAGGAGGGACAGGTGCAGATAGAAGAATGGGTCACTCTGTCTGCTATAATCCTGAATCCAAAGTAATCTATGTTTATGGCGGTTCAAAGAACAAGAGATGGTTCAGTGATGTCCACCAATTGGATACTAAAACATGGATATGGACGGCCATCCAGGTAACAAATTAAAGTCCCTAGTCTGTGAGATTCATCCCTAGTCTAGTGAGCTTCATCCCTAGTCTAGTGAACTTCATCCCTAGTCTAGTGAGCTTCATCCCTAAACTTCTGTGAGCTTCATTCCCAGTCTAGTGACTATATCTCAAGACATATACTACAGTGAGTGCAGTGTAGCCATGAACAACTGTGTTTTCCTTGAATTTCAGACAGTAGGAAAAGCTCCAACAAGAGCGTACCACAGCTGTAATCTATTCCGTGGTGAACTGTGGGTGTTTGGAGGGGTTTATCCAAACCCTGACCCACAGCCTGATGGCTGCAGTAACGACATGTTTGTCATGAGTTTAGAAGCCAAAAATTGGTACACTCCTATTATCAGTTCCTTGAAGCCCTTGCCAAGATCAGGGTTAGTACTCGTGGACACTAGTGAATTACAGTCTATTCACAGATGTACTTCATTTCGATGGGCACATGTAGATTACATGTAACTCTCTTTGAAAATTTATTATTTTCATTACTAGACATTCTTCATGTTTGGTAGATGACAGACTGGTGATGTTTGGTGGCTGGGATGCTCCAACCTGCTACAATGATCTTTTCTTCTTTGATCTCAGTAAGTGAAAAGTGAAAAATTCAATAGATAGTGTCTGGACACTCTTAGATTAGTGTCTCTGGACACTCTTAGATTAGTTTCTCTGGACACTCATAGATTAGTGTCTGGACACTCATAGATAGTGTCTGGACACTCATAGATAGTGTCTGGACACTCATAGATTAGTGTTTGGTCACTCATAGATTAGTGTCTGGACACTCATAGATAGTGTCTGGACACTCATAGATTAGTGTTTGGTCACTCATAGATTAATGTCTGGACACTCATAGATTAGTGTCTGGACACTCATAGATTAGTGTCTGGACACAAATAGATTAGTGTCTGGACACTCATAGATTAGTGTCTGGACACTCATAGATTAGTGTCTGGACACTCATAGATAGTGTCTGGACACTCATAGATTAGTGTTTGAACACTCATAGATTAGTGTTTGGTCACTCGTAGATAGTGTCTGGACACTCATGAATAGATTAGTGTCTGGACACTCATAGATTAGTGTTTGGTCACTCATAGATTAGTGTCTGGAAACTCATAGATTAGTGTCTGGACACTCATAGATAGTGTCTGGAGACTCATAGATAGTGTCTGGACACTCATAGATTAGTGTCTGGACACTCATAGATTAGTGTCTGGACACTCATAGATAGTGTCTGGACACTCATAGATAGTGTCTGGACACTCATAGATAGTGTCTGGACACTCATAGATTAGTGTTTGAACACTCATAGATTAGTGTTTGGTCACTCATAGATAGTGTCTGCACACTCATGAATAGATTAGTGTCTGGACACTCATAGATTAGTGTTTGGTCACTCATAGATTAGTGTCTGGACACTCATAGATTAGTGTCTGGACACTCATAGATAGTGTCTGGACACTCATAGATTAGTGTCTGCACACTCATAGATAGTGTCTGGACACTCATAGATTAGTGTTTGGTCACTCATAGATTAGTGTTTGGTCACTCATAGATTAGTGTTTGGTCACTCATAGATAGTGTCTGCACACTCATATATAGTGTCTGCACACTCATAGATAGTGTCTGGACACTCATAGATAGTGTCTGGACACTCATAGATTAGTGTTTGGTAACTCATAGATAGTGTCTGGACACTCATAGATTAGTGTTTGGTCACTCATAGATAGTGTCTGGTCACTCATATATAGTGTCTGGTTACATGAGGTGTTTAGCAATTGGTTCAACTTAAGACTGAGGAAGGATTTAAATTGACATCAAAATCTCTGGTACAAAGCATAATATGCTTACAATATTATTCTCCTTGTTGCAGCTATAATGGAGTACACACAGCCCACAACTACAGGCACTCCTCCTTCACCACGCAGCTGGCACTCAGCTATAACTCTACCTGGGAAAAGAATGCTTATACATGGTGGATATAATGGCATTAAAACCTTAGCTGATGCATATATTTTTGATATTGGTGAGTATGAATATTATTACATCATTAGTGAGATAGCAATAAGCTGCAGACTGCAACACTTTTGGCAACTGCATGCAAACTCCCCACAGGGAGCCCAATATCATGCTGATCCCACATGCTCTTAACACAGGAAACCCATCATATATATGTTTATTTATTATTATATTAGACCTAGAAAAAATGGTTGGGCTGCCTGTGGTTTAGCCTCGGCGATTTGATCATTAGGGTAATATCCCACCCATATATCTTAGACTGCATCACATATGCATAAAACTCTGGATGCGACTCATGCCACTAAGCCAAGGGATTTGAACTCTTCTAACCAACACTTTGGCTACGGTCGACTCATTTCAGTGCAACTTTGCGCAAGCCACTAACTTGACCTCAAATATAAGGCCTTTGAACTCACAAATGTATTTGTTTTTGTAGCATCTCTTACTTGGACTGGTATAAAAACCCCAGAAAGTCTGTACCCAAGAGCAGGCCATTCAGCAATATTAACACAGAGCAGTGATGAGGAACAGATTACCATATTTGGTGGTGGAGATAACCTAGGGGAATACTTTAATGACTTTATAAGTTTTTATCCCCAACCTATAGAATCTAGTTAATTTAAGTGATAGTGTTTTGGCCATTTTGGGTCGTTTTGAGTAAATTCACAGGAAAACAAGACTTGGGTCAGTGAACAGAACTCGTGTTTTTCATATTTTCTGTGTGCAATCATGAGATTGTCTGTCTATCATTTTTATTAATCTTAATACTATTTAATATGCTATTTAAAAGTAGTTCAACTGACAGTGTATTAAAGTAAATATATATTTTTTAATCTTTGATTACTTTTGTACTTTGTAAATCAAAATGCAATGTATTATTTTTGAGGATGATTTTCATTTGAAGTGGGTATACCTTGGTTAAGAACCCCATGACTGTGTCAATCACCTCGCTCTAAGTTCCAAAGATCTCAAAACCCTTGGACTACTGCCAGAACAATTAATTCATAATTTTATGATTATTTTGACAATTAGCGACACAGACTGTGTAAGTATGTCAAGGTTTTACACCGAAGTCATTTTTTAGATTGTCATTTCCGCTAGTACCATCTACCGACTTATTGAAAGTACTCTTGCATAGAATCCTGATAGATTTGATGAAAACAGAACACAATATTGCCAGCTTGTTTAGACGACATGCAAATGAAAACACACTTATATGTTCAACATTCTTTTATTTTCTGTTTTATACAAGTTTGTTTACAAATTATGTTCTATGTACATAATCACACCACACGAACCAGGGGTACAAAAGTCTCTACCAAAAATATATCATATTAAATACATTGTTTATCACTAATGTGTTAATCCCATATCTCATTCATGTACAGTTTCTAACATTCCTTCTCCATTGGAGAAAATAAATAACTGTGTCTGTATAGTATTTGTGTGTATTTATATCTTTGCAGTAAACTTGGGATGCTTTCCATTTGGCTGCACCAGTCGATCTGTTAATCTTAACAACATAACTCAAGCAGCCGCCCATCTTGTACATGGACAGGCTGCTCAAAGAGAAATACCTTGAAACGACACCCCAGTTGTATGAAAGCATCAACCTTTCGTTCAACCGGGGGCAGGTTTTCAGATCCAGGCATTCCATGGTTAAATCAAGGGACAACTAGTCTGTATAGCAAAATGTAAAGCACCCTATAACATGAGAACTAATGCAGTCTTGTGACATGGATGATGTGATACGTGTGGGAATTGTAACATCTTCAAAACTAAGCTCCTCCATTTACACTGAAAATATGACCAGCAAGGCAACAACTAAGCAAGAGCAAAAACCTATTCAGCCATGGCTTTCTCCATTACACTGACGTATGACACATTGCTTATATGTCACTGATAGGTACTAGTGGTTAAACTAGTAGAGACTGTTGGTGTACATATATATAGGTTGTTCAGATGTGTTACTGTTAGAGTGCAATTTAGAAAAGTGTGAAATAGTACTATTTCTATTGTTTCATTAGTGCTATTTAGTACTAATTAGTTAATTAGTTTTCAAGCTTTTCTAAATTGCACTCTTTCTGTCACCCTTGTTAAATAAAGTTTGTTATTTATTATTATTTATTTAATATCAATTAAACAAGTGTGTTAAATTTTTACTGATGTTTCAGAAAAATAGCCAGGCTCCAAAATATTAGTAAATTGAGTGCTTTTTACATACCGTAAAATTCCAAAAATAAGCCCCTTTGAAAATAAGCACCTTTGAAAATAAGCCCCTTTGAAAATAAGCCCCTTTGAAAATAAGCCCCTTTGAAAATAAGCCCCTTTGAAAATAAGCCCTAATATCAGGTGATTCTATTGTTCTTCTATTGTTCTAAGACCAAATAAGCCCCGGGAAGTATTTTCGGAATTTTACGGTAGTTTCATTCCACACACTTAGATATCATCTTTACACCCTATGCATAAATCGATTTCTGCAATTTGCATAAAATAATAATAAACTGAAAGATTATCCACAGTTTAGAAATACCCCAAAAGTGCATTAATAAAAATAAAACCATCAAGTAATAAGCGTTTGAATGGTGTAAAATACATGGAAATGAGACATTTGGGCCCAAAGTTTGATTTCTGGCACAAATGTTTGTAATGTCAAATCGCTAGAACTTTTCAAGATTTCATAGTACAGCCCTAAAATTAGTTGTGTTCATTTTGACAGCACTCTTTAAAGAGATGGTCAGATATTGCTGTAACATATTCCCAACTACAAAGTAAATGACATTTGATGATTCTACCATCTATGCATAGGGTGTATACAATTCTGAATTTTTTTGTTCAGTTGAAATTTCAATAATTGAAGGACTAAAATTGATCACACAAAAGAGGAAATTTCCAGAAAAAAAATTATGTCTCGGCAGGTCCTCCACAATTTGAAAACATGCACAACATACATTGCTCTTCCATTTGCACAACATCATTTTTTTCCTGGTTCATTGATGAGACAGCAGTGCCTTGCCAAAGTTACCATATAGCGGTCCAACAGAAGTTGATACAATTGCATTAAGCACTAGAACTGCATGCTGTTATATACCTTAAAATGCCACTTGCCATGCACTATCCTACCTTGCTGCTATATTTCAGTATAAATAGGATTCCAAAAAATAGATTTGTGTAACACCAGTAGCACACAAAGTGAGAATGTCATGACAATGAATGTAACTAAATTGTAACGTATTTGAGAATGAACGGCATGATTATGATTAACAATATAATTAATGTAGTGGAGTTATTCTAATCTTTTCATTGCATTTATTCTACCTCAATGGACAATACCTTATGTTCAATAACATCAAACTTTTCTAATCTCTAAACCAAAATTGCAACAACTATGACATCTTGGCCGTCACGTCTCCCCAAAATTCCATCAGTTCTTTCAGCGAGTCTTGAACTTTAGCCTTCTCCATTTCTACTTCTTTACATAGTTTCTGTTCCTCTTTCGATGTGCACGCACCAAGTCTCTCGCCACACACAGAGGCTGACTGTGAGCAAGGAGGAATGCGTGACATTGCCTCTACTGATGTCAAAAGTTCTGACGTAAACTTAGCGCTCTTGAATACCTCTGATAAAGAATTCTGCCAGTCCATAACAGGTGCCGACAAGGGCTGCCCCATGAGTACGTGTTCACTGACTGTCGAATGACCCATTAGTCTAGGGAAGCAATAAGGTATTGTTCCATTGGCTTTGGCCACTGCAAGATTAACAGGATCACCTAGTGCTGCCTGTAGAAATAAAAATTATCGAAATTTAGTCTATTTATCATTATACACCGACGCAGCCCATACTATTGCCTACATTTTAGCTTGAGCCTATTATGCAAAACCAACAACCCTGCATAAGTAATGATGAAATACAAGGTTATGCTAATGCACCACAGTAGGGGACTAATACAAACAAAAGCATCAGCATTAATGTTGGAATAGATAAATGTCTCAGTTGATCAGGTTCATTTTTAAAACATTGGCCAAAAACTCTAATGTCCACATTTTTATAGAAGTTGATATACATATTTTATAACCAGGACAGACAGCTTCTAAAACAGACAGCAGAATTATGCTGGTGCTGGCTTCTACTTACCGTATATCTGGGTGCTTATTTCAAATTTTGTGATCAAGGGGGGCGCTTATCGAGAGGGACGCTTAATATAAAAACGTGATTTGAACTCAGAAACATAACTTAATAATACAGTACTACATAAAGGAACATGCTGTAACTGTAATAAAACGTAAGTTGTATGCCATATTCTGTAATAATTACTGTCACCATATTTCTTAGGGGAGGGGAGTGCTAATCGAGGGGGGGGTGCTTCTTTCAAATTTTGTGGGCAAGGGGGACGCTTAATCAAGGGGGCGCTTAATCGAGGAAATAAGGTATTACCCTTAGTTGATATCTGAACTGCAAGGCTATTAGGTACAGTACATGACTGTAGTAAGCCAATAATGTCACGACATGATGATCAGTTCAGTCTTTCTGTTTACCATCCTCCTTGATCTACCAAGAACATTTCTATCTTTGTCTTCTTTGATGAAACAATTATTTATCACTGTAAAGTGTCGCTGATAAATTATGTACCTTGTCATACATACAACTGTGCCAGTAATTATAATCCCATACCTTGTCACACACCATATCACATAATGCTATCAGCTGTGCACCTACACCTTCTGCTGGCTTGTTGATAGTTGCTATTATAGGCTTAGGGTAGTACTGTATTGTCTGGATCAGATATCTACAAATACAATGATATAATTCAACAAAGTGTAATCTTCAATATGCATCATCACTATGATTATTCAAGTCTTTAAAGTGGCATAAAATTGTCATAAAAACTTGTACTTGCATCGTAGAATGTTTTGTTTATATATATATTTTAGGAGTTAGAATATAGTCAAAAGTGTATGGCCATTCCACAAAAAGTAATGAGTTTTCCATTTATAAATTTATAATTTAATTCAATTTAAGGGAAAACATGTGAAATTGTCAGTGTGCCAACTCGCAAGCTTGATAAGATATATCACATTCAGCAAGATACTATTTTTTGATGTTGAGTAGCAAGTGTTATGTTTCATTTTATCTCCAATAATTATAGAATATAATAATTATTCTATGTTAAAGTGCTGATGCATATTAATAAATAATTAGTGACAATTAGTGTCTTATGATTACTGAATTTACTGCATATTGAATTGCTACTCCAGTCATTACGATCAATTATTAAGAGTCTTTTTGGAAGCCCAAACCAGGCAAAACTAACATATTGTAAGTAATATTACCATAATATAGTCAACGTAATTTTATAAATACAAGATTTATTTTAATCTTGGATTGTATGATATGCAGTATTCTACAATAAGACAACCCTTTTCGGAAAGAGCTCAGTGTATAGTATGTAATAACATAACAAGGTTTCCTACCTTATTTTATCAATGTCCTTTCTATAATTCTTAACTTCGCCTTCCAAAGGTATAGTCATAATAGTCTCTAAGTCCACACCACAAAATACATCATCACCAAATCCACTAATGACTACAGTATCAGACTGATCAACAGCAGCCTCTTCTAGCGCAAGTGTTAATGAATCAATGATCCTGAGATTAACTCTCATTTGCTTTCCTGACGAGCGACTAACAGTAATGTGAACACAGTCTTTCAACTTTTGCACAGAAACCTCTTTGCAGACAAACTCCCGGTCGATATTACACTCTTGCGGCTTGCGGCCACGCTTTTTAGGTGTCACAACAACACTTGGTGGAACAGTGTGGTTTTTATCAAAGATATCATCTGCATCAGAAAAGAGCTCATCGTCATCATCATCATCACAAATGCTCTCATTTTCCGAAGTGAAGACTCCTTCAGTTTCTGATCTTAATAAACTACAATGTACTTTATCCAAATTGTCGTGGTAGTAAGCTTTAAATACTAATCTATTGATCCCACACAGGCCCTGGCATTCATGTCCAAGAAAAGCTTTCAAGTCAAGTTCGTAATCGACCGCTGCCTGGTCAGATGATGTCCAACAACTTGTCCCGTCCTTCCATTGCACTAAGTATTCATAATTTCTTGCTGAATTCAGTCTCATGCCTAATACCCTGTCAATTCTATTTCTGTGGCGCCTCCTAGAATGCAAAGCCTCTGAACTATCCTTGGAAACAGTGTCACTAGATTCTACATTTTCTGTTCCATGTCCAGTTCGTGCAGCTCTCTTCATAGCTTTTTTCTTGAGCTTACTTGCAAGAAGTTTTTCGGATTTGTTTACTCTTGTAGCTCCAAGTGGTCGTTTTGTCAACTGGTTTGACTTCTTCAACTTTTTGAGCTTCTTGAGGTGTCCGTTAAATTTGCCCTTCTCTAAACAATCTTCCTCGTCAGTAAAGGAAAACACATCTTTGGATTGGAGCTGTTGTTTCTTTAGCAAATCTAGCTTTGAAGGTCGACCACGTTTAGGTTTGACGAGCTCACCGTTTGTGCACTTTGCATTCATTTTTGCAAACTTCGCTTTTACCTTAGTTAGATGCTTCTCTGAGGAACTCAACAAGTTGCCTAAATGTTCCTCGTGAGATTGGTATAGAGCTCGTTTATGTAAAGATTTCAACAACGGCCGCACCCAAGGTTTTCGTACGCCGTTCTTTGTAGTATGGTCGCTGCTAAAATTACTGTCGCTCTTTGACAAAGATGGATGTTTTGGCTTTGGGGGCCGTCCTCGTTTCTTGGGCGAACACTCACTACTGCTCTCATCGCTACTCACACCCTGCAGAAAGCTTGCTGCGCGAAGTCCGTTGAGCAATTTTCTCTTCTTCTTCTTTGGTTTCACGTTGGGTGACGTTAGACATGCATTCGTGGCACTCATAAAACAGTCGCCATGTGGCGAAGAACTAGCATCGTATAAACTTCCATTTGACTTTCCTCGCGCACTGCTCGTCGTGTCGACGGCATTTTTGGGAGGTCGTCCTCTTTTCCGCGGAGTTTCCCCACCTGAACTTTCCGTATCCGAGTGAGAAGTATAACAATTTCTTTTCAAATTCTCTGGCAGCGTCCTCGAAGGACTCGACCTCAAGAAAGCCTTCGTTGGCTGAGTGGCGTCTTGTCTCGAATCTCCATTCTCTTCAACATTCGCGTCCATATCAACTTCACAACACGATTTACTCCTACCACTTCGCTTAATAACCTTCTGTGCGTTCTTTTTGAGTGGCTCAGTCCGGCCATTTTTGCATATCTTTCGTTTACTTGTAGACTTACACGTACTGCTTCTTTCACCAGATGTTTCTTGGTCGTCTTTCTTCGATCGAATTCGTTTTCGATTCAACGTAGACTCGCTCTCTGAGTCCGTCTCCAAAAAGCGAGCTGGCAGTTTAGAAGTTCGTCCACCATGAGTCACAATTCCAGCTTTAACCTTGCGAAATCCATTGAGAACTCCGCGTCTTCTTGGTTCATTCTTTGCTTGATGCTCTGGCGGCCATTTAATGCCACTCAAACAATTGTTGTCACAGTCTAGTTCTTGCGAAGCTTCTTGCTTGATCTCCGAGCCCTGTGGCTCCTTCAAAAGTAACTCCTCTTCTTTCTTTTGAGTCTCGTGACCAGCCGAAGAGTCACTTTCTTTCATCCTAAGTCTCCAACATGAGAAAATCGTCACCAAAACAGAGATCTAGAAGCAAATTAAACCCTTTATTTTATTATGAATGGTGCACGCTATACAAGTGGTTTGAGCGCGTGCGCCACTATTTAAACTCCGAGCATGTAAAAACGCGCAACACCGCTGACACCTTTAATGAGCCAAAAGCAATTTTTTTCTCTTTTCACCGTTATTTTTCATTATTATTATAATATTATTAATGCAAATCGTGTACCTTCCATTTCTTTGCGATTAATAGCGTTTCTGTGGTGCATTTTCAATCCCAGGATATATCTCGAGGGATGTTATTTTGGCCACTCAGCAAAAGGAAACCATAGTGTGTTCTCTTGGAGGAACACTGAGAGGTCTGGAGTCTTTCTTTGACGCCATCTCAACACAATCGACTTTGAGTCGAATAGAAAGATCTCCATTGAAGTCTTCCATGGTTTGTTTGAACAAACGAGAAGTTAACTGAAAAAGTAAAAGATAAATGGTGAAATAAAATACAGCACCGAATAATTATCGCGTGTTCAAGCGTGCGAACAATTAGATTGCGTCATTTGTGCATATATTCAGCCCATAAGCTATAAAGGTGAACATATCCTACCAAAGAACGAAATTTACTCTAACTACCAGCTGATTCTGGCAACTGATCACTTCCATCCCGAACTAGGAGTAATATTTTTACTTTTTAAGTCATTTTCCTGCCAAAAATGAACTTTTTAACACTAAGAACGACAAAAGCACCGAATCAAAGCAAACGTCATCCCATTGATTTGAGCTGAAAGTGTTTGTTATCAGTTGACTGGTTCATAACATGGCGGCCTGGTTGTGCAAGGCCGAGCGACGACTGGGATGGGGATGCGTAGGCGGATGTTTTTTTTTACGTGCGCGCGCATGTCGGCGCGCGAAACCAGTTTGAAAACCATTCGTATCCGAAATACAGAGATCATTTTCTGTTGATAATCCTCAGATTTCAACTGTCAGCAAAATTACTTTGTGTTCATTAATTTGTGCCATCTTAGTTAAAACCGGAACCATATTTTCGTTGATGGCGGTAAGTTAAACAATATCTCTATTTTTGTTTGTTTATTTTTCGCGGCTGAGAAGCTTACCACCAAATGTGCCATTGTCAGGAACAAACTGTAGAGTCAATCACTTATCTGCTTGAAGTCATTCTGAACGATGGATGCTCCAGAGTGACAACAAATTTGCGCTTCACGGGAGGACGAAATCTTTGGCTTGATCTATACGGTTGTCTAGTCAAGAAGCATTTCAAAAACGCGGAAAAAATTGCTGAAAATATATTTGGCAAGGTAAAAAGTCTAAACTGTGAAGTTTTTGCCATTCTAACGGCGTTACGGATTTCTTATCATTTCAGAGTAAAAAAAATGAACAGTTCCTTTTGTCTTCTTGCAGGAAACGAACAATAAAAAGATAGGTCATAAATGCCTTCAAAAGTTGCACGGCATAATCCGAAAAATAGAAAACAGCATTGTTGCCAAGAGAAACCGGAGTTTCTGCCGAGCCGCTGCATGTGTTCTTGCTTTGGCGAAAGCAGTAATGCCCAAAGAAGTTTATCAATTCGAAGTTGATATTATATTTTGCGTTTGTATTAACGAGAGAGAAAGACTTCAAAATTTGCTCCTGGAGAGTCGTGTTATAAATTTTATTTCTAATCGTCAGAAAGGAATGACACCAATTCACTTTGCCGTAATCTGGAACAATAACGATTCCTTACAAGTTCTTCTGAAGTTCGTGGATGGAAAGATTATCAATCAAAAAGATTATTACGGCTTAGCTCCACTCCACTACGCAGTAGAGTGCGCACATGTCATGTCAACACGTTTGTTGCTAGAAAGTGAAGCAGATGTGAACTCGAGGCTTCAAAGTAACACGACTCCCCTTCACCTGGCCGCATTTTACGGCTTTCCTGACCTTGTCTTCCTTCTTTGCGAAAATGGTGCCGATGTTCATAGCGTGAACGCCAACGGAGACACCCCACTACTACAAGCTACGCGTTCACGAAGGGAAATCCGAGAACGCCTTGGCATTCATTGCACAACTATTTCTCTGCTGCTTCGTTACGGCTCATCTCCAAATGTACACAATTTTCGTGGGAGAACTCCATTGTATTATGTGTCATTGTACTGCAGCGATGTCAACTGTGCTCACATGTTGTTGGCTGCGGGGGCTAAGCTATCTCTACAAGGAAACGATTCTTCAGGTGTTTCAGTAGGAAATTCAAAATATCGGAGAATTTGTCAGTTTCTAGAAAAGACACGGCAAAACTTGCCAGTGCGTCTGGAAATTGCATGTGCTATTGCTGTTAGGAAAGCTTTAGGAACTGCATTTGCCCTCAGAGTAAAAGGTTTACAACTGCCCCGTGAGATAGAGAAGATTTTAGTATTTCAAAAGCTCCCAAAATTGATTTAACTCGTTTTTTAACGCTTAAAAGCGTTTCTTGAGCCGGAAACCGATGAGGCCTGTATAAAATGTTATGCCGCCTAGAAGCGCCGAGCTGCCACTTCGACTCACTTTTCGTTTGTCTGTTTTTCCGCTGTTCTTATCAGTCTAACCAAGACTGACCATAATGGTCTCTTGGTCTAACATAATAACATTAAAAATGGATGAATCATGTAAATATACTGATATGTTTATTCCCTATATACGAGTGAACCGGTATTTACATATGTGACTGAGCTGTGTGATTTACCTCTGTCAGCTTCGGGGAAAATTCGAGCAGTGTAATAAATAATAGTATATCAGGATTTCTGACCCTAAAAATTATTTACAAAAAGGAAATAATAGATCAAATATTAAGTAAGTCACTTTAATGTAATTTCATGTGATTGTATTAATATTAAAATGCCTCAATAAATTTCCTGACACTGTAATTGGTTGTATTTTTGTGGGGTTTAATTTTTTCCTTATTTGAGTAGCAAAAACAAACAGAGGCGAAAGAGGATACTGAATAAACCACCTATTATTATTGCATTCAGTAACGTTCATTTGAATATTCATACCCGCTTCTAAAGCTAGGAGCGGGAAATTCAGACAATCAACAACATGAACCGCCGAGAGACGAATGCATGCTGGGCCGAAGGCGACCGCGCCATGCACAAACGGCCCAAAAGTAGCCCCCTCGCAGCCGTTTTTAGTCTCGCTCCACTCCCTTCGGTCCCTTCCACTCCCCACATGAACCGATTCATCCACCATTGTGGGGAGTGGAAGGGACCGAAGGGAGTGGAGCGAGACTAAAAACGGCTGCGAGGGAGACTAGCCCAAAAGCAGTGACGAGAAATATGTCGACAAAGCAAGAGCAGACGGCTTCTCCAAAAAGTACAACCATTACTTTTCACCAAGCCGACGACAACTCCTTGAATCGTGGATGTTGTGATGTCAAATGGCTTGTACGGACTTTCGAGGGTTGGTTAAAGCTACTCGAGTGGATTGCGACGCTCCTTTCCTTCACTACAATTGTTGGAAAAATGCCGCAGGTTCACCGCCATTATCCAGAGTACAACTTCATGGTTTTTGTCGGTACAACTGCATGGGTGTTTGTAAGTGTCCACATTTTATTACGAATCACTCACATCTTTGAGAAACTGCCTCCAACGTTGATACACCCAATTGGTCGTATGATTTGCAGTCTTGTTGGTGTGCTGGGGTTCGTGATTGCATCATCTGTTGTTCTGGCCTACTCATACACCTGGCACTTCCTTGAAGCCTCGGCAGCATTTGGCTTCATAGCTACTTTCTTGTTTGGAGTAGAAAGTGTTGCCCTTCTTGTCCAAATTAGGCGAAGACAGCCTCTATCGGAGCCGCCCATGACAAGGGTCGAAGTTGTGAACACGCAATTGCAACAACAGTTGCTCGGTGACAAAAACGATGCCCACTGAGAAAGAACTTCATCAATTTTCAAAATAAACTTACGGCTGATTTATAGAGGCGTTTTCGTATGAGTGGAAACATTACCGTACGCGCGTATTGAAAGAATTTGATTGTATGAAATGCATCTGGCACGATTTTTGATTGGTTCAGAATCGAAAGGAAGCCATTTAATGATAATAATAATAATAATATAATAATATTTACCCAGGGTGACCTAATCAGCACAAAAGTACTGTTATCAAAAAGGGCCCTGCATTACAACAATTAAATTAAATTAATATAAATTCTAAAATATTCAAATTCAATTTGAGTGTCACGGTACCGTAGTAAATTCCCACTCGTACAAAAACGACTTTACTGCGGGAGTTCGAGGTTGGCAAAAAAGTTAACAATGGCCTACGTCACCGTGAACATCGCTATAGAGTGGTTATATAATATATATAATAATAATAATAATTTATTACTTAAAAACGTATTTCAAAAAACTCAATGCTTTTTACAACTGGATCAAGAAAATATATAGAATAAAAAGGTGCAATAAACAAACATGGGTCATGATGAGAATACAATGGTTTCCTAGCAATTTATGATAATAATCGATTTATATAGCGCTATTTCTTATCCAATAGCACTTTACAATAATAAATAATAACGATGATAATAATAATAATATGGTTTTTCTCCTTTCTATATTGAACCATACATAGCTTACATAAATTCAACTACAAGTAAGCATGCAACTTGAATAAATTGCTGTAGGGAAAATAATCCCGGCAATAAAACAACGATTTATGTGACATCGGAGATGTTGAGGTTTTTCTGTGTTGTGATTGGTTCATTCGAAACATTATTATTGGTTCAATAAATACAAAGGGAATGGAATGTTGTTCGAAAGAGAGAGCGTTGCGTGACGAAAAAACGGCTGCGAGCTCGAGGGAGGCGGCGAATGTTTTGAAAGTCGTACCCAAACACTGGTCATGTCTTCCAGAACCGAGCGTCAAACCAAAAGAACGACGGTGGTAATGGCAGAACGTCGCGAATATCGTGCCTTCTGTGGGTGCTGTGATCTTATGTGGCTTGTAGCAACAGTTGAAGGCTGGTTGAAGTTGCTTCAATGGATAACCACCTTTCTTGCTTTCGTTATCATCCTAGCTACGTTTGATGTTCCCATCAGATCCTACTCCAACTACCCTGAGTACAACTTCATGTTGTTTGTTGCTATAACTTCGTGCGTCTTTGTGACCATTCATATCATACTGAAAGTTCCGCATCTTTTCGAAAGGCTACCGCTTTTTCTGTTACACCCGATGGTTGGAGTGGCTTGCTGTACTTTAGGTGCTATTTCGTTGCTCGTCGCTTCTTCTATTGTCCTGGCCTATTCCAGTTCGTACGGCCAAGGTGGCCTTAAAGCATCTGCTGTCTGTGGCTACATTGCCATGTTCCTGTTTTTCTTCGAGGCTATTTATATCTTCTGTAGGGGAAGACGTACAGCGAGAGGGGACACAACGGAGACTAGAATCACAGAGGGCACTGAGAAAGCTGCATCGAAAGAGCCTGCAAAAACAGAAGATACGAAAGACAAGAAACAAGAATCAATGCATGAATTTCCTCGATAAAACTGATTTCTATTTATAAAACTGGCATCAGACATTCTGTACAACTGTGTACCATATAAGGGTGGTGGACAAAGGGCTCTATTGCTGTATACATTTATCCGGCAAAGAAGAAATATAAAGTATTAAGCTTAAAATTATTACACTAACAAGATGATGTAATATCGCTAATATTATTGTAGCCCAATTGTCACCGTGTGTTGCTAACTGAAAGTGAAAAATCTATATATGAAAAATTCTGTTATGTAAATATCGACCATATTTAAGAGTATAATACATCGACTAGTACGTAACAGAAATACCATGCCTTGTCTCTGTTTAGTTGTCTTATCATCTTTGACCATCGAAAACTACACAGCCCACGAGTGAAAGGCATTGCAAACTGACTGACCAAGCTCAGGGGTCGCTCTCTTTGGGTCGCTCAGGGATGACTGGGTCGCTCAGGGATGACTGAGCAGGTGAAAGGGAAGGAAACTGGGAAAGAGGTTTCTGATCTTCAGGCCCAGGCTTACTAGTAAAAGATCAGTAGGTCAATCTCGTTCCTGACAGAACTGATTCTTCGCTCCCCAAGGGAGAGCCTGCTACAAGGGACAAAGAATTCGATTGCCGAACCCAATCAAAAACAATCGAACGATTGGATTCGATTGTCGAACCCAATCAAAAACAATCGAACGATTGGATTCGATTACCGAACGTTCGATTGACTACGCCTGTATTGAGTTGTATTTTTTTACTGCGCGTAGATTAAATACGCGACGCAAGAGTATTAACGGTTTGAGATGCTAAAATATAATCACTAGATACAACAACAACTACTGGAAAACTAGACTTGTGGTGGCCCTTTGAGTTTGCGTCCATTTCCGACACCAACCCCGCCGTTACATTGGTCTTCCTGTGTCGTTCAATCCGCGCTTCCCAGACCCATGAATCAGGCCACAAAGTGGCTCGGAAATCCCGCAAGCGCGTTGTACATGTAATTTATAGCACAGTAATCAAGCCGTTTTACAAGAATCATGGCGACCAGAGAAGTTGTCGAAAAGAAGGTCGAGCAGGCAGTGGAAAAGAGAGTTAAGGCAGAAGTGCGGCATCAAGTAGAAGGTCGAGTATACCGTGTTTACTGTGGTTGCTGTGACTGGCTGTGGATCGTAACGACAATCGAAGGCTGGTTGAAACTGTTAGAATTCATCACGTCCTTCCTGTGCTTCGTCGTCTTGTCGTCGTATCATGAAAGTAGTAAATCTTTCTTCGAATTCTTGATTTTTGTGGCGACTATTTCTTGGATTTTCGTGATTGTGCACATCTTTTTGAAGATCACCCACATCTACGAGAAGTTGCCCTACGTCCTCATTCAACCCATAGTCACGTTTGTTTTGCTTGGAGTTGGTATCCTCTCGTTTCTCGTTGCTTCGTCAGTGGCCCTTGGGTATGCTTATGGCAGACCCATCATCATAGCTGCCGCTGCATTTGGTTATATTACGATGTTTTTGTTGGCTGGTGAGTTGGTGTGGAAGTTTATTCGCTACAGACGAGATCCACCAACAAGGGAGGCACCAAGAACCGAGGATGTCAAGGCAGACGAGTTTGCTTATTGATACCAAACTATGTACATTTGTATTCTGTAATCACAATTACAAAGAACAAGGGAGTACGCAAGGTGTAACCTACAGATTGAATATTTACGTTTGTCTATATATAGAGCGAGCGTCACTTCCGGTTGCAAATAACTTGTATAAACTTTTTTCTAAAAAAACTAATAATAATATGTCATAATCATTTAATTTCAGTCTATTGAAAAATTACTTTTTAAGGGTCAACATATTGGGACATATACACTATATGCTGTATCCTAATTTTGTTTTGGTATTTTAGGATGTTATATCCTGAATTTTGGCTAACCTCGGTATAAGAACCTTACATACAAACACTATAAGACTACTGCATGTATCGCTAATTTTCAAAATAACCACAATAATTCATAGAGATATGGATTTATCAATCCAGTACTAGTACTGCAAAGGGTTTAGAGATCTTTAGAACTTAGAACGAAGCTAGTGAGTTGATACACGCAGTGAAGAGAAAAAAGCAATTAAGTCAGTTGTGAGGTTTTTACACCGAAGTATAAACCCTAAATTTTGATTTATTAATCGTTTGGAAATAATCAAACATTAGATAATAATTATTATCATCATCCATTATAAGCACAGAGAATTCCAGTATAAGTAGGATGGATGTAAATAAAAGAGAAATATTAACAATCAAAATTGATTGAATGACAAGTTGTGTGACAGGCTGACAGTTGATTGTTCAGAAAACACTGACTCAACCACAGGAAGCCCAAGTTTTACTTTTTGAGCAATACAATCCCTCAATTTGGTATCATCAAAGCCGATAACCCTTGAGCTCCAAGAATGCAGAGAAAAATTATATTCCTTACTGAATCGAGTCATTGGGGCTGCGAGAAAATGAGGCGAGACGAAAAGACAAGAGGGGAGTGAGGCTTCTCCCCTTGCATCACTCACCTCTCATATTTGGCCTCACCTCATTCTGTCACGGCCCCAACGACTTGAATGAACTATGATCAATTCTTCTCGACAGAGTTTTGTGAAGAAGTAGGGGCTATTTTGCGGTCTACAGCAAACTTTGGACACCTCTAACTTTGTCCTGTCCATGTAAGCATCTGTATTGTTTGTAATGTGGGATCCTTGTGTATGCATCTTTGGAGTTAAAATACAACATCTGGCGACAAGGATGCTCAAGATCTTTCCACATTTACTAATTATAGAATGCTTTTGATGGTGTTGGATCAAATTTAAAAAATCATTGTTATGCTCATTGTTATCTTTCTTACACATTAATTTTTTTATTTTATTTTCAAGATTCGCCCATAAGGCAGGACAAAGTTAGAGGACTCACCCTCCCCCCATAAGGCAGGACAAAGTTAGAGGACTCACCCTCCCCCTCCCAGTATTCGACTGCAAATATCCCAGCTAGAAGAAGGTCTGGAATAGGAATAGGAATTTACCCATGTAGTAATTTTGCTCTGGTCTACAAAATATTATATTTGATGTCTTGGTTTTGTATTTCCATTGTGCAAAATTATTGGCAAGGAAAGATGACCAATGGTCTATTATTAGAGATGATGTCATAAATGTTACATCTTACTCCAAATAAAGCAACTGAAATAATATGGAAATTATTATACAGAATTATTATATGAAACTAGACTTTGAAATCAAGTATTGAGAAGCTTTTAACCAAATGTTTTAATATAAAATTTATTTTTTATTTGCGGCTTGCCCGATCACACCACTCTTATACCCTTCCCCCCTCCCCCCATAGGATAACCGGTTTATATAAAGTGAAATGTGAGAGAGCGCCACAAAGAACAAGAGCGAGCGATACAGGAGTCAAAATGGCTCCTCGAGACATCAACGAAGTAGGACTTCAAGGAAGCGATCGATTGATCAATATAACATTTGAATGGGCGAAAGAGGTTCTTGGAATGATGTTAATTGCCGAGTTTGTGGTGACTTTCCTGTGTGCTTGCTGTGCCTCGTCAGTTACTACATGGGTTGGTTCAGGTTGTGCAGGCAAGATAGGATTCCTTGACTTTGTTGCTTGGACTGCCTTTCTCAACATCCTCATCGACATGGTCATTCGCATCCTAGGATTGTGGGATCGACTTCTGTGGGTCTTCCACCACCCCGTGGTTCACATGGTTCTGTGTGCCTTAGCTGTTTTTGGTTTCTTGGTCGGGTCGTCTCTAGCTGCTTCGTGCTCTCGTGCTATATATGTCTTCAACTCCGGTGCTGCTTCCGCCGCTTCTGTGTTTGGGTTCTTTGCCCTTATTCTGTTTGCGGTTGAAACCTTTCTACACTTCAAAAGATATAGAAATATGGAGTCAGAAGGCCGTAGGCAAACGACGTCAGATGAAGCTAAGGCTGATGTTATTTGAAAGCCCCAAACACTACTACCACAACTACACTACTAGCAGTATAGCAACAACTAGTGACTGCAGTAAAAGGTGTGCCGACGTGTAAATTGAAAGAAAACCCTAGCATACTTTATCGAATTTGAGATATAGAATGAAGAGAAGAAATCCTAACTGCAGTGACCACTCTTTTCACGGCTAAAAGTAAAACTGGGCTATACTTTCACCTTTGAATTGTACAGAAAAGAATGGCAGAAGTTGTGTTTTGTGTACAGATGTACTTAAGTGTGTACAACACTCAACAGCTTTATGGGTAGTTTTCAATTATTTGGCAATTATTTGATGGTCATTTCATAGACTTTTTTATGTAACACTATAGACTAACGAGTGGAGCAAGGCAGAATGTTGTTTGAATACAGGATTGAGTTTCAGAAGATGCAGGTGTCCATGATAATGAAGTTCTGCTGTATTTGGAATTTCCTTTTAATTACTGTTGACTACCAGTATGCCTCTAGCTGTGCTTACAATCAAACAATATTCTGTTATGCTCCCTGGGGCCTGTTTCTCGAAAGCCCCGTAAACGTTTTGGGCCCGAAAAGACACCCCAGAAATCTGAGACACCTACTAGTCACAAAAGCTGTTTTGTTTTTTTACATGTTTTTCATATGAACAAACTTTCCAAGTTTCATGTCTGTAAACTACTTTGCCGACTTTGCTTTCTGGGCTTTCGAGAAACGGGTCCCTGGACTCGAACTGCAACCACATGATCAAAGTCAGGATTTAATATTGAGAACTGACTAGCGTGCTCCCAGTTACACAAAGCTAAGGGTATACCCAGTAGTACTGCTGTATTTAGGATTTCTCAGAATTATTTTGATTGACTCAAATGGTGACATTTATGCGAAATGAAATTTATGTTGTTTGTGTGCATCCTCGTAAACTCAGGGGCTGTGGACCTGGGTTTCTGAGTATGGTTTAATTGTGTGAAGATGTTAATTAATGTTGACCATGTCACATGTGACTGAAATGTAAGTTAACATTACTAACTTGATTTTGTTGTATTTATAAATGTAACAAGACGCTCAATGAGCGTACACTCGGGCTTATGACAAGGACAATGTCAGTTGCGTGAGGAGAGACCTGACAATGACTGACAGTTGCGTGACGAGGGAGACTATGTATAGCTGAGCGAACAATAACTATTTGACACGTTTGTGGCGATATCAATATGCAACCTCAAGTGACCTCAAGTACGTTTAAATATGTAATACAGACGTACCTACACGAATCTTTATGAGTCATCGACATAAATTGTTTCTCGTCACGCAACTCTCATTGTCATATTAAATACCCGACTATACGCTCATTGAGCGTCTTCTTCTTCAACAGATCCCTAATCTCTAATGACGTTTTGATTTTGATTGTATTTTTGCCGTTCACTGACTTGTTTTCAGCGTGGAAATTCTGCTTTAAATAGCACTGTGCCGCGGTTCTAAAATTAATGCGCTTTTGTATTGTGCAAGTATATAAATAGGCTATTAAAACAACTTTGGCATGACCCCAAATTTCGGACATTGAGCTTGTTTAGCTTTACTTTAATTGATGAAGTTTTGAAGTATGATTTCTACGATTTCTTTTCCTTCTGAATTTTTCAAACGTCGAATCGAATAAACATCCATCATTATATATCTGAGAAATGTGTTTCGTTTTATTGCCGGAACTTTTTAAACGTTTTTTCACGGCGCGTGACGACAGTCAGGCAGCAAGCAAAGCGATATTAGCTATCTAAACAAAATCTACTGAAAAATCAAACCCTTGCTCTCTAGCTTCAGAGACATAATACGAAGCTGCTCAGTAACGGATTATTAACGACATGTTGCTTTCAAAACTAAGATTCATAATCTACTTGAGTCCTGTGTGTCGTTTGTCTTTTCTTATCTGCTGAGTAATCTTGAAACTCGATACGATTAAATACGTCGCATACTTTCGTCATTCTTGAGCCGAACAAAACTACTACTACTACTACCGAAAAACGCATTTTATAACTCGGGCTTCCTTCGGAAGAGCCCGAGTAATAAGTTCCTTTCAAGAATAGTATTGTCCCTTATAGAGGAAAATAGATACAGGGTAGCCTGAAGTGACTCAGCTAGTATCAAAACCCATCAAATTGACAAGGCATGGTGCCGTTTTCATAGTAACTGGTTAAATGTACCAAAATGTATGTGAGTGATCTCTAAATTCTCCTTGAGATTCTTTGAATTTCCAAGGAGAATATGGGTTTTGATATTTGCTTGTGAGAAAATTAATTATATAATCACTTCAGCTAAATATTAACCAAGGAAATTTAGTAATCACTAATATATAATGCAACACTAATGTGCGGCATTGCAGAAAAATTATGTAAATTAAGGAAATTGACACAACTTCATTCATCGTTTTCTAATAAATTGACTGAGCTTGCATATTTTTTTTCACAATACCGCAACTCACTCCAATGCAAGAGGTAGAGTATACAATGGTACACCTGCAAAACAGCCACAAAGTTTTGAAGGTTTAAGTAGCATTAAAAAAAATAAACTAAAATAATGTCTGTGAAAACAAAAGAAAAGGTTTGATGATGTTCTGGTTGAATAACAGCTGCTATGTTTTTATCTAAAGAGAAGCAAGTAGAATCATGGATTGTAAAACATCTTTTTACGATCCGTGGTAGAATCAAACATTTTGCTTCATTTCACAGCATGGTATATATATTGCTAAAATAAGATAATTAGGGTTTAATATGTACTTTCAAAGTACATGTACTTCAAGAGTTACTGATGTGTGTTAAATTTTGTAATATGTAGAAATAAATGAAATGTTAAACCATATAATATTATTATGAGTATTATTATGAGAGGGTTACGGGCGTAGCTTTTCAGGTTTTGGGTAATGTTATTCTTTATTCCAGGGTACACAATACAGGGACCTTGGAGATGGGGGCCCCCACTTTTAGCCAAAAGGGTTGTCATAATGCATGCGTTGTTGTCTGATATACACCTATTCCAAAAATCGTTGTCCGCGCCGAAAGCAACAAGCAAGAAGCTGACGACCGCAAAGGGCATTGGGACTTTCTCCTTATTCAATTATTCATTCGTAGACATTTTGACGACATGCATTTTCAAATGGCCGAATAGTTCCAAATAATTGCTATTCAACGCTTGTAGGAATAACTTCTCAAATACCACGGATAAATAAATTAATTAGGAGATTCCCAAAGTCCTTTGCGGTTGTCAGCTTGTTGCTTGTTGCTTTCAGCCCGGACAACGATATTTGGAATAGGTGTATACTAGTAGTCTACTAGTATACAAGCAAGCATCAAGAGTTCCAGACTTCCGGTATGAACGCAATGCATTGTGAGATTATTACAAAGGATTCTATACACAGGGAGCCCAAGCTATATTTTTGCTCACTTGGTGCTCACTTTTCCTTTGTAATAATCTCACAATGCATTGCGCGCGTACCAGAAGTCTGGAACTCTTGATGCTTGTATATCCGCTGCCCCTCCGCTTCAAACCGAACAACCACAAGCAAGATCTACTGTTGTATACAGTAAAACTTTGCCATGTTTATCTATGTAGTTGACCAAAATTTTATTTGGGCTTCCTGTGGAAAATTTAAAGTGCGTGAAAGACTGGGTACCATACAAAGAACGTCGAAGTTCAAACATTTGTCGTTGTCGAATTTATCTCAAAATGACTGGGTTTTTATACTCGCCGTCAGGAACCTTTCATCTTATATCGTCCTCTGAGGAATGGAGAAAAGAGGACGTCTTGAATTACTTGTCAAACGCCAGTGGGGTAAGTTTTTATTCAACTTTCAAGTCGATCACCACGAAGTTGCTACTTCAACTGTTTCGCGTATCACTCTCTCTCTTCTAGGAACTGTTATACCCACACAATGTGTATCACTCTCTCTCTTCTAGGAACTGTTATACCCACACAATGTGTATCACTCTCTCTCTTCTAGGAACTGTTATACCCACACAATGTGTATCACTCTCTCTCTTCTAGGAACTGTTATACCCACACAATGTGTATCACTCTCTCTCTTCTAGGAACTGTTATACCCACACAATGTGTATCACTCTCTCTCTTCTAGGAACTGTTATACCCACACAATGTGTATCTCTCTCTCTCTCTTCTAGGAACTGTTATACCCACACAATGTGTATCACTCTCTCTCTTCTAGGAACTGTTATACCCACACAATGTGTATCACTCTCTCTCTTCTAGGAACTGTTATACCCACACAATGTGTATCACTCTCTCTCTTCTAGGAACTGTTATATACCCACACAATGTGTATCACTCTCTCTCTTCTAGGAACTGTTATACCCACACAATGTGTATCACTCTCTCTCTTCTAGGAACTGTTATACCCACCCACAATGTGTATCACTCTCTCTCTCTCTAGGAACTCTTATACCCACACAATGTGTATCACTCTCTCTCTCTTCTAGGAACTGTTATACCCACACAATGTGTATCACTCTCTCTCTCTTCTAGGAACTGTTATACCCACACAATGTGTATCACTCTCTCTCTTCTAGGAACTGTTATACCCACACAATGTGTATCACTCTCTCTCTTCTCTAGGTATCACTCTCTCTCTTCTAGGAACTGTTATACCCACACAATGTGTATCACTCTCTCTCTTCTAGGAACTGTTATACCCACACAATGTGTATATCACTCTCTCTCTTCTAGGAACTGTTATACCCACACAATGTGTATCACTCTCTCTCTTCTAGGAACTGTTATACCCACACAATGTGTATACCCACACAATGTGTATCACTCTCTCTCTTCTAGGAACTGTTATACCCACACAATGTGTATCACTCTCTCTCTTCTAGGAACTGTTTATACAATGTGTATCACACACAATGTGTATCACTCTCTCTCTTCTAGGAACTGTTATACCCACACAATGTGTATCATCACTCTCTCTCTTCTAGGAACTGTTATACCCCACACACTCTCTCTCTTCTAGGAACTGTTATACCCACACAATGTGTATCACTCTCTCTCTCTTCTAGGAACTGTTATACCCACACAATGTGTATCACTCTCTCTCTTCTAGGAACTGTTATACCCCCACAATGTGTACACTCTCTCTCTTCTGAACTGTATACCCCACACTCTCTCTCTTCTAGGAACTGTTATACCCACACAATGTGTATCACTCTCTCTCTTCTAGGAACTGTTATACCCACACAATGTGTATCACTCTCTCTCTCTTCTAGGAACTGTTATACCCACACAATGTGTATCACTCTCTCTCTCTCTTCTACCCAACAATGTGTATAGGAACCCACACAATGTGTATCACTCTCTCTCTTCTAGGAACTGTTATACCCACACAATGTGTATCACTCTCTCTCTTCTAGGAACTGTTATACCCACACAATGTGTATCACTCTCTCTCTTCTAGGAACTGTTATACCCACACAATGTGTATCACTCTCTCTCTTCTAGGAACTGTTATACCCACACAATGTGTATCATCACTCTCTCTCTTCTAGGAACTGTTATACCCACACAATGTGTATATCACTCTCTCTCTTCTAGGAACTGTTATACCCACACAATGTGTATCACTCTCTCTCTTCTAGGAACTGTTATACCCACACAATGTGTATCACTCTCTCTCTTCTAGGAACTGTTATACCCACACAATGTGTATCACTCTCTCTCTTCTAGGAACTGTTATACCCACACAATGTGTATCACTCTCTCTCTTCTAGGAACTGTTATACCCACACAATGTGTATCACTCTCTCTCTTCTAGGAACTGTTATACCCACACAATGTGTATCAATCTCTGTATCACTCTCTCTCTTCTAGGAACTGTTATACCCCCACACAATGTGTATCACTCTCTCTCTCTCTAGGAACTGTTATACCCACACAATGTGTATCACTCTCTCTCTTCTAGGAACTGTTATACCCACACAATGTGTATCACTCTCTCTCTTCTAGAACTGTTATACCCACACTGTGTATATCTCTCTCTTCTAGGAACTGTTATACCCACACAATGTGTATCACTCTCTCTCTTCTAGGAACTGTTATACCCACACAATGTGTATCACTCTCTCTCTCTCTCAATTCTACTCTCTCTCTTCTAGGAACTGTTATACCCACACAATGTGTATCACTCTCTCTCTTCTAGGAACTGTTATACCCACACAATGTGTATCACTCTCTCTCTTCTAGGAACTGTTATCCCACACAATGTGTATCACTCTCTCTCTTCTAGGAAACTGTGTATACCCACAGGAACTGTTATACCCACACAATGTGTATCACTCTCTCTCTTCTAGGAACTGTTATACCCACACAATGTGTATCACTCTCTCTCTTCTAGGAACTGTTATACCCACACAATGTGTATCATGTGTATCACTCTCTCTCTCTCTCTCTCTCTTCTAGGAACTGTTATACCCACACAATGTGTATCACTCTCTCTCTTCTAGGAACTGTTATACCCACACAATGTGTATCACTCTCTCTCTTCTAGGAACTGTTATACCCACACAATGTGTATCACTCTCTCTCTTCTAGGAACTGTTATACCCACACAATGTGTATCACTCTCTCTCTTCTAGGAACTGTTATACCCACACAATGTGTATCACTCTCTCTCTTCTAGGAACTGTTATACCCACACAATGTGTATCACTGTTATACCCACACAATGTGTATCACTCTCTCTCTTCTAGGAACTGTTATACCCACACAATGTGTATCACTCTCTCTCTCTTCTAGGAACTGTTATACCCACACAATGTGTATCACTCTCTCTCTTCTAGGAACTGTTATACCCACACAATGTGTATCACTCTCTCTCTTCTAGGAACTGTTATACCCACACAATGTGTATCACTCTCTCTCTTCTAGGAACTGTTATACCCACACAATGTGTATCACTCTCTCTCTTCTAGGAACTGTTATACCCACACAATGTGTATCACTCTCTCTCTTCTAGGAACTGTTATACCCACAACTGTTATACCCACACAATGTGTGTATCACTCTCTCTCTTCTAGGAACTGTTATACCCACACAATGTGTATCACTCTCTCTCTTCTCTAGGAACTGTATCACTCTCACCATACCCACACAATGTGTATCACTCTCTCTCTTCTAGGAACTGTTATACCCACACAATGTGTATCACTCTCTCTCTTCTAGGAACTGTTACCCACACAATGTGTATCACTCTCTCTCTCTCTTATACACAATGTGTATCACTCTCTCTGTCTATACCCACACAATGTGTATCACTCTCTCTCTTCTAGGAACTGTTATACCCACACAATGTGTATCACTCTCTCTCTTCTAGGAACTGTTATACCCACACAATGTGTATCACTCTCTCTCTCTTCTAGGAACTGTTATACCCACACAATGTGTATCACTCTCTCTCTTCTAGGAACTGTTATACCCACACAATGTGTATCACTCTCTCTCTCTCTAGGAACTGTTATACCCACACAATGTGTATCACTCTCTCTCTTCTAGGAACTGTTATACCCACACAATGTGTATCACTCTCTCTCTTCTAGGAACTGTTATACCCACACAATGTGTATCACTCTCTCTCTTCTAGGAACTGTTATACCCACACAATGTGTGTATCATACCCACACTCTCTCTCTCTTCTAGGAACTGTTATACCCACACAATGTGTATCACTCTCTCTCTTCTAGGAACTGTTATACCCACACAATGTGTATCACTCTCTCTCTTCTAGGAACTGTTATACCCACACAATGTGTATCACTCTCTCTCTTCTAGGAACTGTTATACCCACACAATGTGTATCACTCTCTCTCTTCTAGGAACTGTTATACCCACACAATGTGTATCACTCTCTCTCTTCTAGGAACTGTTATACCCACACAATGTGTATCACTCTCTCTCTCTTCTAGGAACTGTTATACCCACACAATGTGTATCACTCTCTCTCTTCTAGGAACTGTTATACCCACACAATGTGTATCACTCTCTCTCTTCTAGGAACTGTTATACCCACACAATGTGTATCACTCTCTCTCTTCTAGGAACTGTTATACCCACACAATGTGTATCACTCTCTCTCTTCTAGGAAACTGTGTATACCCACACAATGTGTATCACTCTCTCTCTTCTAGGAACTGTTATACCCACACAATGTGTATCACTCTCTCTCTTCTAGGAACTGTTACCCACACAATGTGTATCACTCTCTCTCTTCTAGGAACTGTTATACCCACACTGTGTATCACTCTCTCTCCACACCCACACAATGTGTATCACTCTCTCTCTTCTAGGAACTGTTATACCCACACAATGTGTATCACTCTCTCTCTTCTAGGAACTGTTATACCCACACAATGTGTATCACTCTCTCTCTTCTAGGAACTGTTTACCCACACTAGTGTATCACTCTCTCTCTTCTAGGAACTGTTATACCCACACAATGTGTATCACTCTCTCTCTTCTAGGAACTGTTATACCCACACAATGTGTATCACTCTCTCTCTTCTAGGAACTGTTATCACAATGTGTATCTCTCTCTCTCTTCTAGGAACTGTTATACCCACACAATGTGTATCACTCTCTCTCTTCTAGGAACTGTTATACCCACACAATGTGTATCACTCTCTCTCTTCTAGGAACTGTTATACCCACACACACTAGGAACTGTTATACCCTTACAAGTGTGTATCACTCTCTCTCTTCTAGGAACTGTTATACCCACACAATGTGTATCACTCTCTCTCTTCTAGGAACTGTTATACCCACACAATGTGTATCACTCTCTCTCTTCTCTAGGAACTGTTATACCCCCACACAATGTGTGTATCACTCTCTCTCTTCTAGGAACTGTTATACCCACACAATGTGTATCACTCTCTCTCTTCTAGGAACAATGTGTTATAGGAACTGTTATACCCACACAATGTGTATCACTCTCTCTCTTCTAGGAACTGTTATACCCACACAATGTGTATCTCTCTCTCTCTCTTCTAGGAACTGTTATACCCACACAATGTGTATCACTCTCTCTCTTCTAGGAACTGTTATACCCACACAATGTGTATCACTCTCTCTCTTCTAGGAACTGTTATACCCACACAATGTGTATCACTCTCTCTCTTCTAGGAACTGTTATACCCACACAATGTGTATCACTCTCTCTCTTCTAGGAACTGTTATACCCACACAATGTGTATCACTCTCTCTCTCTTCTAGGAACTGTTATACCCACACAATGTGTATCACTCTCTCTCTTCTAGGAACTGTTATACCCACACAATGTGTTATACCCACACAATGTGTATCACTCTCTCTCTTCTAGGAACTGTTATACCCACACAATGTGTATCACTCTCTCTCTTCTAGGAACTGTTATACCCACACAATGTGTATCACTCTCTCTCTTCTAGGAACTGTTATACCCACACAATGTGTATCACTCTCTCTCTTCTAGGAACTGTTATACCCACACAATGTGTATCATCACTCTCTCTCTCTCTTCTAGGAACTGTTATACCCACACAATGTGTATCACTCTCTCTCTTCTAGGAACTGTTATACCCACACAATGTGTATCACTCTCTCTCTTCTAGGAACTGTTATACCCACACAATGTGTATCACTCTCTCTCTTCTAGGAACTGTTATACCCACACAATGTGTATCACTCTCTCTCTCTTCTAGGAACTGTTATACCCACACAATGTGTATCACTCTCTCTCTTCTCTTCTAGGAACTGTTATACCCACACAATGTGTATCACTCTCTCTCTTCTAGGAACTGTTATACCCACACAATGTGTATCACTCTCTCTCTTCTAGGAACTGTTATACCCACACAATGTGTATCACTCTCTCTCTTCTAGGAACTGTTATACCCACACACCCACACAATGTGTATCACTGTTATACCCACACTCTCTCTTCTAGGAACTGTTATATACCCACACAATGTGTATCACTCTCTCTCTTCTAGGAACTGTTATACCCACACAATGTGTATCACTCTCTCTCTTCTAGGAACTGTTATACCCACACAATGTGTATCACTCTCTCTCTTCTAGGAACTGTTATACCCACACAATGTGTATCACTCTCTCTCTTCTAGGAACTGTTATACCCACACAATGTGTATCACTCTCTCTCTTCTAGGAACTGTTATACCCACACAATGTGTATCACTCTCTCTCTCTTCTAGGAACTGTTATACCCACACAATGTGTATCACTCTCTCTCTTCTAGGAACTGTTTATACCCACACAATGTGTATCACTCTCTCTCTTCTAGGAACTGTTATACCCACACAATGTGTATCACTCTCTCTCTCTAGGAACTGTTATACCCACACAATGTGTATCACTCCTCTCTTCAACCACACAATGTGTATCACTCTCTCTCTTCTAGGACACAATGTGTTACTCTCTCTCTTCTAGGAACCCACACAATGTGTATCACTCTCTCTCTTCTAGGAACTGTTATACCCACACAATGTGTATCACTCTCTCTCTTCTAGGAACTGTTATACCCACACAATGTGTATCACTCTCTCTCTTCTAGGAACTGTTATACCCACACAATGTGTATCACTCTCTCTCTTCTAGGAACTGTTATACCCACACAATGTGTATCACTCTCTCTCTTCTAGGAACTGTTATATACCACACACAATGTGTATCACTCTCTCTCTTCTAGGAACTGTTATACCCACACAATGTGTATCACTCTCTCTCTTCTAGGAACTGTTATACCCACACTTCTGTGTTATACCCACACAATGTGTATCACTCTACTCTCTTCTAGGAACTGTTATACCCACACAATGTGTCTAGGAACTGTTATACCCACACAATGTGTATCACTCTCTCTCTTCTAGGAACTGTTATACCCACACAATGTGTATCACTCTCTCTCTTCTAGGAACTGTTATACCCACACAATGTGTATCACTCTCTCTCTTCTAGGAACTGTTATACCCACACAATGTGTATCACTCTCTCTCTTCTAGGAACTGTTATACCACACACAATGTGTATCACTCTCTCTCTTCTAGGAACTGTTATACCCACACAATGTGTATCACTCTCTCTCCACTGTATCACTCTCTCTCTTCTAGGAACACCCACAATGTGTATCACTCTCTCTCTTCTAGGAACTGTTATACCCACACAATGTGTATCACTCTCTCTCTTCTAGGAACTGTTATACCCACACAATGTGTATCACTCTCTCTCTTCTAGGAACTCTCTTCTAGGAACTGTTATACCCACACAATGTGTATCACTCTCTCTCTTCTAGGAACTGTTATACCCACACAATGTGTATCATCTTCTAGGAACTGTTATACCCACACAACTCTCTCTCTTCTAGGAACTGTTATACCCACACAATGTGTATCACTCTCTCTCTTCTAGGAACTGTTATACCCACACAATGTGTATATACCCACACAATGTGTATCACTCTCTCTCTTCTAGGAACTGTTATACCCACACAATGTGTTATACCCACACACTCTCTCTCTTCTAGGAACTGTTATACCCACACAATGTGTATCACTCTCTCTCTTCTAGGAACTGTTATACCCACACAATGTGTATCACTCTCTCTCTTCTAGGAACTGTTATACCCACACAATGTGTATTTCTCACAAAATGGACATCCAGTTCACCTAGAGAACAAAAGTACAATATTCATCTCTGATAATGATGTTCTTCGAGTGCACTACCGTCTTCTTGGAGGCAAAGGTGGCTTTGGGTCCATGTTGAGGGCGATCGGTGCTCAGATTGAAAAAACTACGAGCAGAGAAGCTTGTCGGGACCTTAGTGGAAGAAGAATGCGCGATGTTAATGACGAAAAAAAGTAAGAAATCTTAATTTTTGCAATTTTGGAGAAGTTATTGCGAATGAGAACTGGGCTGTCTGTGGTAGTACGTATGTATGACGCTGATGACGTCATGTCTGCTCTGGGATTTTTTTTGATGGGTTTCCTGTGGTGAGAATTCTCCTCCCAAAAAGTGTTTATAAACAGCACTTGCTTTGCTTCCAATATGAATATTGTTGTTGCTTACAGGATCACAGAGTGGGTAGCTAAACAGGCTGACAAGGAGCGTGAAATAGCCAAGCAAAAACAAGAGAGATTACAAAGAAGAAGAGCCACACCAAAGCACAATTTTGATGATCGAACTTACACAAAGCAAATCCAAAAAAACTTGGAGAGAATAGATGATGCTCTAAAACAAGGTAAACAAAATAATAACAGTCAAACCTCCCGTAAGCGACCACCCAAAATGTCAAGCTGGTCGCTTATGAGAGGCAGTTGCTGAGAGGTTCCAACTATAGTGATTTGACTTGGAACTGAACTGTTGGTATTTTGGAAAACTAGTTGCTTAGGAGAGGTGGTTGCTTACATGTACAAGAGTGGCTGCAACGGGAGGTTCAACTGTATGCAGATCTATGCAGTATCATGATCATCATAATTATCATCATCGTCTTTGTAAGGAAAGCTGAAATTGGTTTTCAAGCAGGTCCTCACTACTGTTGATCAAGCATTGAATCTTCCCCAACTTTGTGTTTGTCTGAAACTTATCATCTTCAGACATTAGAATGCTCCATATACGTCAAACATATAAATAATAAAGCTGAGATTTGGCAAGCATGTTTCACTAGAACCCTCCACAATCTTGTAAAGTCCTAGCCTGCTCTAGTAGAGGGGCACCTAAATTCTGTTTCAAGAACAGTGAGGAATAAATTGATTGATTGGTGTTGTTGTCTAGGATTTCAAGCTTCAACGTCTACTACAGTGGCATCATCTTCAGGAATTAAAAGAAAAGGTCCTGCCCATGACAAGATACCCAAAAAACATAAAATGTGGTATGTTCATGATGTTTCAATGATATACAATGGTTTTTTTATTACTGAGAGAGAAACATTTGACTTAAATTTATGACCCTCCCCTCTTTTAAAAATGTATGCTCTATAAATCTGCTATTAAATACCCTGTGTCTAGGCCCACGATACCTTGTGTGTACAAAGTATTTATGTACAAATGTACATGTAGGCTGCGAAAACTACAATAACATAAATATTTCAGATCAGAACAAAATCTGAATGATTTGATGTCAGTTTGAGCCATCCTAAACCAAAAAACAATTACTGTGTTCCATTTAAAGTCTATATTATATAGTTTTAGCAGGTGCATGTAAACACAAAATATAAACATTGGTGTATTGGCATCATGGAGTCTTTATTCTACAGTAGATTGTTCTCTTATCACTAATGTGCTATTGACAGGATGGATATTACTTCAGAGGAACTAGATGACAGTGATGAGGACATGAACATTGACCCAAGTCCCACCAACAAACCATCAACAAGCACAAGCACATCGACACCATCCACATCAAAGTTAGAGCAAGCTGAATCTAGTTCAGATGATGGCAACACAAATGAAGAAACACCACTCTCAAAGGTGACTGAGAAACCAGCTCTTCCTCATCATTCAACAGAGACTTCTGAAGCACAGTCTTCAAATTTGGCCGAGGAAAAAAGTCCACCTGAACTTACTGTAAAGAATGATGCAGACACTACAGCATGTACAAATGAAGACAACTCTAAAGAGAGCAAGGTACAATATTTGAAATTTAAAAGTGCTGTGCATTGTAGATTCTATTTTGCCATGCATTCTTACAGATTCACAGATGATGCCACTTGACTTCCATCTTGTAGCATATCTTTTTGTTTTCACCACATTTTGACGCCATTTGTGAATCGATAAGAGTACAAACTCATTGCAAAATGGAATCTATTTGTTTTATATATTTTGAGAAAGGTTTGATTTTGTGATGTCATCTGTGTGTACTCCAATAACACATGGCCCTCAACCAATCAGAGTGCACATAAATATGCCAATCATTAGCACCAGGCCCCGGTTGCACGAAAGGTGGTTAGTGCTACCCATTAAAGTGCTTATGAAGCTTATTTTATTTTTTTGAAAATCGATTACATATGAAGTGAATAGTGGGATGTTTCAGTATTTTGTGATTTGAGCTTCGCATTTGCGAGTTATAAAGGTTTGAAATCGTGATATGCTAATTCGGTGACGTCAAAGAACGCTTTTGCTGTAACTTATTTATATTTTTTCAAGTATTGCTCTTTTCTGAAATAGAAAAAAAAGTTTAACATCTTTTATGAAGTTGTAGAATAACTTTTTGCCAGTTTAAAAATGTCAGTCATTTGCAAAGGGGCGCTTTTATATAATAAATGATGCCTCCTTTGACGTCACTGAATTACCATATCACGATTTCAAACCTTTATAACTCGCAAATGCGAAGCTCAAATCACAAAACACTGAAACATCCCACTATTCACTTCATATGTAATCGATTTTCAAAATAAAAAAATAAGCTTCATAAGCACTTTAATATTGGATAAGTCCTATCCAACGGATACAATTTATTGGATAACTGCATCATTTGTATCCGTTTGATAATCTTGACTTATCCGGTGGATAGCACTAATCACCTTTGTGCAACTGGGGCCAGGTTGTTTATTTTATTTGTTTATTTATTTATAACAACTTTATTTGTAAGATGACAATGTTTACAAAAAGGGTGTCAACAGGGGGAACTGAATCCCCATATTAAGTTAAGTTCCAGTTGAGACTGGGGTAGACATTTCTCTGCAGGCCCTTCCCCCTCCTTTCCTCAGCCCCCCTCCCCTTCCCCCTCCTATCCCTTCCGATCCCTAGTCCCTCCTATCCGTACCGTTTGGGCCGCCACGCAGGCTATCAGCCTGAAGCCATTGTTCATGGTCATGAAAGGTCTTTTAGAAATTGTGACAAATTAATGATGACATTTTTTCTCCAGCCTTTTTGCATAGATGACTACAAGATTAGTTCAGAGTTAGAATCCCTTGGATTAGATCAGCTGAAGAAGCAACTTATGGCCCTGGGGCTAAAGTGTGGTGGTACTCTCCAAGAAAGAGCACAGCGATTATTTTCAACAAAGGGTAAATCTTTGAAAGATCTGGACCGTTCTTTGTTTGCAAAGCCAAGTAAAGGCCAAAAGAAACTAAAGAAGAAGTAACATGGAACGGAACTTCCTTGTACTTCAATAGTTTTATTTACTTGAACTTTATTTTGGAAATGGCAGATACATGTATCTATATTTGATGTACATGATGCTCCTATGAGAATAATGATGTGTTTATAACATATAATCAATGGTACTAACAAGACTAACAAGGGCAAGCATCAGTGGCATATCTATAAGCACTTCAAAGTTATACAATACTTACCACATGTACAGTCAAGTTTACTTATGCGAATGGTGACGATTGTCCAAGAAAAACTCAACAATTCTAGAATATTCAAGATAAAACATTCTGGACATCACATTACAGTGCGACTACACCAACCAAGGCCACCCAAACAAATTTTGAATCAAATGTTGTAATCACATTTGTGACGCTGAATAACAGAATGATGTCGAATTCTACAATTTAAACTGTTTCTTGTTCACTCTTGATCATATATACATAAAGTAAAATACAGTCCTTTGCAAAAATTCTGGCCGCTACGATATATCCGATATATCAATTTATTGGGTGCATTATGGGTAATTAAATAATACTATTTTGAGCTGATTTCTAACTTATTAAATGAAGCAAAATTTACAAACAACAAACGTAAGACTAAAATAAACATTATACCAAATATTTCTACCAACGGTTTGTTGGCGTTAACCCGGAATTTTCGATTATTTAATTATGACAATAATCATTATTACCCATAATGCACCCGATATATTGATATATTGATATTTCGTAGCGGCCAGAATTTTTGCAAATGACTGTATATGCTTTTAAAGCATTTGTGGAGATTCTATTGTTTAAATACTCAATTGTGATTGGATAATTTGTATGAAAATTTGTTTGGGTGGCCTTGGTTGGTGGTCACACTGTAATATGACAATAGTAAATACTTACAGGTATTATGATATTTTAATTCTGTAAAAAGAACAGTGTGTGATCATTTCCTACAATTTGCATCGTGTGATATTTTTAAATGAAGAATTCATTTTACCAGTTGATTTACAATAAATAAATATATAACCTTCAACCACATAATTATGTACAATATACAAAGCAGATCTTCTGACAGTAAAACTCTGTCAACAAGAGTACTGGTTGGTAGTTGGAGTGATATTTGGGAATAACGAAATGAGAGAAACCATGTAACTACATTGTATATATTGTCTTGACAGAGTTTTCAAAAAAGTAGGGCATTGTTTCTTACCTGACTTTGCATCTAAATCCATGTACCATAATTAGTTGTAGCGACACATGTATTTCTATTGTTTCATTAGTGCTATATAGTAGTTCTAAATAACCCTAAACATAGACCTAGAACTAGACATAGACATAGACCTAGAATTATAACTAGACCTAGACATAGACCTAGAAATTATAACTAGACATAGACCTAGAATTATAACTAGACCTAGGCTAGACATAGACTAGAACACTAGACCTAGACCTAGAATTATAACTAGACCTAGGCTAGAACTAGACATAGACCTAGAATTATAACTAGACCTAGGCTAGAACTAGACATAGACCTAGAATTATAACTAGACCTAGGCTAGAACTAGACATAGACCTAGAATTATAACTAGACCTAGGCTAGAACTAGACATAGACCTAGAATTATAACTAGAACTAGACCGTACCTAGACATAGACCTAGAATTATAACTAGACCTAGGCTAGAACTAGACATAGACCTAGAATTATAACTAGACATAGTCATAGACCTAGAATTATAACTAGAACTGCACTTAGAATTAGAACTAGACCTAGAACTACATGTAGAATTAGAACTAGACTTGGAACTAGACCTAGACCTTAGACCTAGTGAAAAATGTTGCACAGATTTAGTACAATGTACATGTAATAAAATACAGTCCTTCTTGTAGGATTGTTAATTCACACATTAATTTGTTAAGTTGTCCAGTGGATAGGTGATATTTTTCCTGTTAGTATGATCTTTTATAAGATGCTCAGTTCTCATCCATATTTTACAGGGTTTCTTCACTGTGCACTTGAAGTCCAGTAGAATACAACACTCTGTAGCGGGTTTGAATGGCATGTATTCAAGCTTTCTCTTACTTGATGAGCAGTGCAACTATAAATTTATATGGAGATATTTCACAATAATATAAGGAACATAGATTCTCTCATTACCACGGTTTGCATAGAGTTGTTTTCATATGAGTGGGAAACCTATGGCACAGGGAACTTTATGGTCATGGTACAGAATCGAAGACATTCTATTCAACCAATCAGAGTGCGCAAAATCATTGCTCAACCAATCAGAATGCTTGGACATGGCATGATCATGGCACATTACTGTCACCGCATGGCATGAACCGTAACTACTTCCCACTCATACGAAAACCACCCTAACTAGCGGTACATGACCATCACAATGAACGTAGTGAATGGTAAGTGAGCAATAGACTTCTGTCTATCATAAGCATCAAACATACCAATATGGTGGTCTCTGGAGTCTAAGGGGTCCCTGCAAGAACAACGTAAGCGATCTCTGATCAAAATCTAAATTCTCCTCGAGATTCTATGAATTTCAAAGGAGAACTTGGGTTTTCATCACAAGTCACTTACTCCATTCTTGCAAGGGTTTCGTATGAGTAGGAAACCTGTGACACTCAAATGGCTTCCTTTCTGAACCAATCAAAAAGCGTGCAGATGCATCTCATCCAATCGAACTCTTCCAATACAGCAAGGCGTGGTGCGGTGATGGTGCAGTAACTTTCCCACTCATATGAAAATGACTATTCCTGGAGGGTTTGTACATTTTTTTTAAATCTTTATTTAACATGGCCTAAGTACACTGTACCTTATTAGGTGGCATGACCTCTGGAGTGATGTTTTCTGGAACATTTTCTTGGTCACTGTCATCTTCAATACACATGCTTGCTTGTAGTGGTAAAGATGTCTAGAAGAACAAAATTCACTTAGGTTTCAGTTGTTAGTCCATGTAATTGGCCAGTATAAGGTAAAGGTAAGGTAGACTTTATTTACAGTTGAAAATGTAGCATGCATGCATAGTAGGTCAGAGCATGGCCTGCCACACTCGCCAGGCACTTTGTGCCCTCAAACGGTTCAATGTAATGGAGTGTAGAAAGACAGCACTGCCATTTTACGTGGTCATCCGAGCCATGCGGAGGTCTACCATTTGCATATTGTTGGTAGAAGGAAATGCATTCAGGTCTGTAGACTTACGTTTTTAGTGGATCTGTGGGTTTTCTCAACACCATCTTTAGTTTTTGTGGTTTGATGCTTGCTTCTTCTTGATATTTGTAGAAATGCTTTTAGTTTCAGTAGTATTTTTGTTGATCATTCCAACCTGCAAATTATTTATTGTTCAGAGTAATATTGATAATCATTTCTCACCAGTAATTTGCCATTAAAGTAATAAATGAATCTTTTAAACTTACTTCCGTTGTCCTGTTAATTTTAGTTCTTTCTGTAGGTCCACTCTCCACCAAGATTGGTGAAAATTCAGGCTGGAAAATTATTGTAAAACATACATTTTGTGATAAAGTGTATCATTGTCTATGCACAATAACTTTTATTGAATTGATCATTGAATAGAGTAAGTGACTTGTGATCAAAACCCAAATTCTTCTTTGAAAATCAAAGAATCTCAAGGAGAATTTTATATTTTGATCAGAGATCACTTAGGTTGTTCTTGCAGGGAACCCTTCAATTTCAAACCTTGTTAGGTACTGCATGTACTTTTTCTTGGTCAACTGGTGTGCTTGTTTTAGGTCCACCTTTACTTGTGTCCTGCTCATTGCAGCATTCTTGCTCTGGTGTAAGGCTGGGTTCAGATGCAGTGTCTTTCTTTTCATTTTGTTCAGCAGGCATTTGATCTAGGTGTGGTAACACTGAATATGGTAGTCAAGTAGAAATAAACATTGGCAATTACCTACATGTACAACAATATTAATTTGATTTTCCATGTTTAGAAGGTTGACTTACACAACAGAAAGTATGGTTTCTTTTTATATCTTCCAAAAAACATTTTCCAAAATTTGAGTTAAACACTTGGGTTGTGACTTGTCTGCGAGTGCGGCTTATCTGCTGGTGTTTTATGGTATCAGGGGCTCAAGTTCAGATTCAAGCAGATTTTATATGATTGTGAAAAACTTATGGCACAAAATAATGTGATATATGACAGTCACATGCCATATATGATGCTCTCTAGGACTTCAAATGTATCCATGTTGTGTGTGTGAAAGTAGACGTTTTTGTCAATACAGACCGCATGTTCACTGACAAATAATGTTCAAAATAACCATTGACATCCGTAACGGCAATCTATGTCTGTTCACCTGTTTTCATGTCATGGACTTCAATGGTCATTTTCAACATTTGTCAGTACGCATGCCATCCATGTTGACAAAAACGTCTGCTGCTTTTAGCTCTCAGGTGCTATGTCTCATGACTTTTCACTGTCATACAAAATCTGCTCTGATACCATGCACCCATTATATTTTCTATCACTAATATTATAATACATTACCTTAGCTTATAGCCTTAGCTTTTTTGGAAAAAAGGTGTATTTTTTAACTGTTACATCCTCATTAAATAAAGTAAATATTATTATTATTATTAATTATTATTATTATTACCTTTTATAGGAGATAAGATCTCTGTGAAATAATCCTGTACTTGAATATTGTCACCACTTTCATTAAAGGTCGAGTTCTTAGGTAGCAGGGTATCTTCAGTGGATTGACTGTCCCTTCCTTTGTCTCTCACCTTGTCAACATCATTGAGTGTACACAATGACATTGATTGAGCTGTCAAAGTATTGCTTCGTGTACTGACACTTCTGATGCTGAGTGCTGTGCCAGCAGACATAGACTTTACACTGTAGTTGGTTGAATCCTGGTGGGATAATCTCTTCCATTCTGCAGTTCTTTTTACCTGCCTGTCTTGTTGTTCTCTATCATCTTCCTTTATTGGGGCCACGTGTTGTTGTTTTCTCTCATTTAACACCCTACTTTTAATTTTTCTGTAAATGCAATTGATGGAAATTTGAGTATTAGTAATTAATAGTGTGTCCACACTGAAGATACTGTATGAGAGACATTTGAGTTGTTATCGCTTGAGTGGGAAACTTACGATACTTCAGTACTGTCTGAGTTATGGTCATGTACCCTGCAAGCAGAGTCTCCTTTGTGCTGCTTGCAGGGTCACGGTACGGAATCGAAGATATCTACTCAACCAATCACAGCATGGAAAATCATTGCTCAACCAATCAGAATGTTTGGACTACTTCCCACACATATGTAAACGACTCTATATAACTGCATTACTACATTTACTGTCCACGTACAATTGACCACTAGAGAAGACACAGTTGGGTTTGCAATAGACTTCCATCAATCACAAATATGCCAAATGTGGCTTATTTGATGTAGAGGCTAATCAATTGCAAACTACGAGTCCCATATTTTGCATTGGGTGGTTGCATGCATGGTAATGCCAATAAATAATAAACTGTCAAGCTGACAAGCTAAGAAAATATATCTATCTGAAAACATACCTACAAAGAGGTGTCGGCTTCCTCTTAGGAATTGCTGGAGTATGAATTCCTGGAAGAGAGATGGAGTAGGTGATACTTACAGTGCATATAGAGAAAGTACTCTTGAGTTTTAATTTTATTATTAGTAATGATGATGATAATAACAATAATAGTAAGCAATCTGTAGTTCAGTAATACTAATAGTTCAGGCTAAAGTAATCTAATAATTATTGTCAAAAGAGAAATACCATCAATTGACCATATGGAAATGAATGAATGAATGAATAAACTTTATTTACAGAGAGTAAAAACACACGACAGTTACAATTTAAAACAATTGTGCTGATAACCCAGTGGCCCTCTTGTCAATTCTATCACTTCTCACGCATTCGACCAGTAGCCCAACAGAAGGAGAGAGAGATGTCTATCCAGAGAGTGCATGGTGTCAAGAATTAGACTTTAATTGCAATAAAAGGGCAATGTATTTACTTGATGGATATTGGGTGCCCTGCCTACTTGGGGTGCATTGTGTTCTGCTCAATGTCCCGTCAATTGGGATGTTACTGATGTTTCTTAATGCAAGGCTAGATCCAATCTTGCTTGGTTTCAATGCACTTCTCATTGGGTTAGCCACACTCAGGCTACTCCCCTCGAAACTAGAACAAAAATTACATGGACTGTAGATTAAAAAAATTATAGATAGGCTGATGATAAGTTGTCTTGCAGTACAATACAACAAGCAAAAATATATTATGTAGGATGGCAATAGCTGTCTGAATGGAAGTGTGTGTACTTTAGTCTTGTACTTGCTGACCAGTGATAAGGCAATCATTCTTGGAAACCTAGCTAGGGGACTACTCAGTGGGGCCATGGGGAGTATAATAACAAGGATTTGCATAAATACCTTGGTAAAGTTTTACCAGAGGTGTATGATCCTCCTTGAGCTTGAGAGTTGAGTTTTCCATTATCGCCATCCAAATTTGTTTCTATGCATGGTTCAATGTTATTAAAATATGTGCATGAATACACGCATCAAGAGTTCCAGACTTCCGGTATTATTACAAAGGAAAAGTGAGCACCAATTCTAGACACAGGGAGCCCAAGCTATGTTTTTGCTCACTTGGTGCTCACTTTTCCTTTGTAATATTCTCACAATGCATTGCGCGCGTACCGGAAGTCTGGAACTCTTGATGCGTGTATATAAATGAATCAAAGACAATTCTTGACTGGACTGGGAAGTAGCATGTATGAACAAATAAATGAATGAACAAATGAATGTACAAATGAATGGACAAATGAATGAACAAATGAATGAACAAATGAATGAACAAATGAATGGACAAATGAATGAACAAATGAATGAACAAATGAATGAACAAATGAAAGAACAAATGAATGGACAAATGAATGAACAAATGAATGAACAAATGAATGAACAAATGAAAGAACAAATGAAACAAATGAATGAATGACAAATGAATGAACAAATGAATGGACAAATGAATGAACAAAATGAACAAATGAATGGACAAATGATGACAAATGAATGAACAAATGAATGGACAAATGAATGAACAAATGAATGAACAAATGAATGACAAAATGATGAACAAATGAATGAATGACAAATGATGAACAAATGAATGACAAATGAACAAATGAATGAACAAAATGAACAAATGAATGGACAAATGAATGAACAAAAATGACAAATGAATGAACAAATGAATGAACAAATGAATGAATGAATGAACAAATGAATGAACAAACAAATGAATGAACAAATGAATGAACAAATGAACAAATGAATGAACAAATGAATGAACAAATGAATGAACAAATGAATGAACAAATGAATGAACAAATGAATGAACAAATGAATGAACAAATGAATGAACAAATGAACAAATGAATGGACAAATGAATGAACAAATGAATGAACAAATGAATGACAAATGAATGAACAAATGAATGAACAAATGAATGAACAAATGAATGGACAAATGAATGAACAAATGAATGAACAAATGAATGAACAAATGAATGAACAAATGAATGAACAAATGAATGAACAAATGAATGAACAAATGAATGAACAAATGAATGAACAAATGAATGAACAAATGAATGAACAAATGAATGAACAAATGAATGAACAAATGAATGAACAAATGAATGAACAAATGAATGAACAAATGAATGAACAAATGAACAAATGAATGAACAAATGAATGTACAAATGAATGAACAAATGAATGAACAAATGAATGACAAATGAATGAACAAATGAATGGACAAATGAATGAACAAATGAATGGACAAATGAATGAACAAATGAATGAACAAATGAATGGACAAATGAATGAACAAATGAATGAACAAATGAATGACATGAACAAATGACAAATGAATGAACAAATGAATGAACAAATGAAATGAACAAATGAATGAACAAATGAATGAACAAATGAATGAACAAATGAATGAACAAATGAATGGACAAATGAAAATGAATGAACAAATGAATGAACAAATGAATGAACAAATGAATGAACAAATGAATGTACAAAATGAACAATGAATGAACAAATGAATGAACAAATGAATGAACAAATGAATGAACAAATGAATGAACAAATGAATGAACAAATACAAATGAATGAACAAATGAATGAACAAATGAATGAATGAATGAACAAATGAATGAACAAATGAATGAACAAATGAATGAACAAATGAACAAAATGGACAAATGAATGACAAATGAATGAACAAATGAATGAAAATGAATGAACAAATGAATGAACAAATGAATGACAAATGAATGAATGAAACAAATGAATGAACAAAATGAATGAACAAATGAATGAATGAACAAATGAATGAACAAATGAATGAACAAATGAATGAACAAATGAATGAACAAATGAATGAACAAATGAATGAACAAATGAATGAACAAATGAATGAACAAATGAATGTACAAATGAATGTACAAATGAATGAATGAACAATGAATGAACATATGAATGAACAAATGAATGAACAAATGAATGACAAATGAATGACAAATGAATGAACAAAAATGAATGAACAAATGAATGAAATGAACAAATGGATGAACACAAATGAAAATGAATGGACAATGAATGAACAAAATGACACATGAACAAATGAATGAACAAATGAATGTACAAATGAATGTACAAATGAATGAACAAATGGATGTACAAATGAATGGACAAATGAATGAACAAATGAATGAACAAATGAATGGACAAATGAATGAACAAATGAATAAATAAAATGAATGAATGAATGGGTGGGTGGGTGGGTAGCACTAGCTGGATGGTTGGATGAATAAAATACACTAAAACCAAATGTGCCCATACTTTGCTCTTTTCCAGTTATCTGCAGACTCTCAGGGGTGGGCACCTGTGGAGTGTCTGGTGTAAGGAAATGAGTTTTCCTCATAAAGTGGATTGGCCTTGCCTTTGAATACGTCACCAGAACATTTTTTCTTAGCCCAAACAAGCTGCTAGATAGTCTGGTTGAGTTGCTGATGGAATTCGGCCTATTAACAGTTCTGCTTGGTGAAAGTCTTGTGAGATTTGTTAAGGACGTCTTCTTTGTACGTGTCTTCATGATCAACTGTAACAGACAAGACACCATCACATGTGATCACTCATATGGTCTTTTTAAATACACTTTACAGTGCGACTACTGTAACCGGGGCCACTTAGACAACGAGAACCAATCACAAGTTAGACGAAAACAAAGCCAATTTCAAAATTTGTGTACCTCAGCCAATCAGGAGAGAGCATTCTCGTTATCTAAGTGGCCCCGGTTAAAGTCGTCGCACTTAAAAACCTCTCAACAAACGTCATACACCCCCCCTCCCCCTCTCCCCCCCCTCCCCCTCTCCCACCCCCCACCCCCAGGCTACATATTAAACTGACACTGACAGTCTGTCATGATACCGTAGATGATCAAACAGTATTTTATACTTTGCCTCATAATATAAACCCTCTGCATAAATGCACAAATCATATGCAGATATATCATATTAAGCCTATTGTGGTAGGTAGTAATTTTGTAAAAACAAAATTGGGGCTAAAGCCATTTAAGCTTAATGATTTATGCAAAGGTCCATATTTAACATTTCAAAATCGAAAGAAGCCAATCTTTCACAACAAATCAAATGCATTATAAGGAAACTGGGCACACTTTTCAATTATCAAATACGACATTCAAAATGTTGCTGAAATAGAAAGCCATAGCGTTGGAAAGTCCAAGAATATAGACTCTAGTCTTAGAGTCTAGTTGCAGAGATTCATTCAACTTTTCTCGGTTATTTACGTACCTCCAGGAGCTAAAGATAATTCCCTCATACACTATTACTTCATCTTAGCATATTCTTCTCTCGAAAGCCAGAGTTTTGGGTTTTGAAGATCGCATTTTTAGGCAAAATTCACCATCTTTTCTAGTTTTCATCTCTTCACTTGACGTGTCCGAAGCTGACGCGTCCTTTCCGAATGTTATCCGATCGAAGCGAAGACAAGCGAATGGATTGCGAATGCGCTCGAAAGATTGCCGAAATGAAAAGGTAACGTAGCCTCGTTTACAGGTTGGCGCTCTGGCGCGCGCGCGCGTTCACAATTTGGCGGGAAGATGGAAACGCAAAGATTTTGAGTCAAACGCTTCATTAGTTTTCAGTAATTTCACCCAGTTTTTGACGGAAAAGAGAGAAGTAGAGAAGAAAAAAATAGCATTTATTTGGCAAACTTGACAACTCTGAACTTTGGTGAAGAATTACTGTAATTGTTCAAGCTGTGTTTGTACTGAAAGAGTGAGGCTTCGCTCCTTCGGCATCACTGCAACCGGCAACAGTCGACTGCAGTTTTTCAATACAACTACAACACAACTACAAGTACAAGTACAACTACAACTTCAAGTAAAACCCACAAAGGGTTCCGAGGTACTAAAAATATCGACAAGTCAGGGCCAGGGGATGGGGAGAGGCCGTGTTAACAATCTATGAATTTAGCGAACAGGAACTTTTTTGATTCTTTTTTCTTCAGAGCAATGAACAACAGCCTCTATTCTCCGTTCCTGTGTCTTCAACAAGTACCTGGAACACCATTTCTCGACGTACCAACATCGGTCAGTTCGCCTGGGTCGCGTGTTCCAGATATCGACGAACGCAGCGGAAGTTTTCGTTTTTCATATGGAAGTAAGGGTAACTAGATTAAAATAAATAAGCTTAAATAATACAGATTTGAATTTGAATTTGATCTAAATTGTGTATCTATTTTCAGACCGTACACCAAAGTCAGCTCCTGCAACTCCTGGCATGACAGTTCCCTCACCAGCACAATCTAGAGAGGATTTAGGCAGAACACAAGTGGCCAATCATAAAGAGAAATCGAAGAATAAATGTATAGAAACTCCAAAGCGAGGTACGTATTAAAAAAGGTCCAGGGGCAGGGGAATAGGTTAGGGTGTGTCAAGTAATGCGCTAATATAAACAAATATATTCCATTTTGCTGTGCATTTTGGGCATATACTATTATAAATGCACAGATGACGTCAATGGTGAGAAAACTAGACGCACAGCAAATATATGTATAGTAATATTTTGAGAATGGACCTTTTCGTAGTTTCCCAGAATGCTTCATGATTCTGCGCGCGCAAGCGAGGTCAGGGGAAAAATAGATCGTGTATTGAGGAAAATATGACTGGTAACTAATCAAGAACAGGAAAAAACTATTTTCTTTGCTTGAGAATTTGCATCTATCTTTATAATTCTTCTTACGCACTTTCAATTTAAAAGTCTAAGTTTTCTACTGAATTTCTTCATTCTCTCTTAATATTTTCGATCTATTTCCCCCCTGACCTCGCTTGCGCTAGCAGAATCATGAAGCATTCTGGGAATCTACGAAAAGGTCCATTGCGTGTTTTTGTGACGTCATCTGTCTGTACTCTAATAAGCACGCCCTCGACCAATCAAAGCGCACATATAATAATAATAAAATATACAACCAATTATTATAGTCGTTTGCGTATCAGTGGCAAGTAGTTATAGTACGGTTCGTGCAATGCGGTGACCGTGCCGTGTCCAAGCATTCTGATTGGTTGAGCAACGATTTTAAGCGTTGTGATTAGTTGAATAGATCTTTTCGGTTTCCCACTCATACGAAAACAGAAGCATGAGCGCAGGTACAATTGCAGATTTTCACGTGACGTCATGACGGTCGTGTTGATGCCCGATATAACAAAGCATTCCTCATGGATTAGGTTCTCATGTTTGTACCACCAACATGACCGCTGCATCTTTGTATACTTCAAAGAGATCGAGTGTAAACTTGCGTTTGCGTCAAGATCGTTTTCTTTACGCCAGTGATACATGATACAATGGCTATGAGCATACTATGGCTGCAATGCTTTTATAAACAAGACGCTCAATGAGCGTACACTCGGGCTTATGAAAAGGACAATGTCAGTTGCGTGAGGAGAGACCTGACAATGACTGACAGTTGCGTGACGAGGGAGACTATATGTCTGCCAGATGAAGGGCTATACGATCTCGATTTACGAACATTGACCTTGCTTGCCTTAAATGCTTTGATGTAGTTTTGAAGTACGATTTTTACGATTCCTTTTCCTTCTGAATTTTTCAAACGTGGAATAAAATAAACATCCATCATGAGTTACTGAAAACAAGACGCTCAATGAGCGTTCACTCGGGCATTGTGAAAAGGAAAATGTCAGTTGTTCGAGGAAGTACTTGAAAATGAATGCCAGTTGGTTGAAGAACAAGGACAATGTCAGCTGCGCGAGGAGAGACCTGACAATGACTGACAGTTGCGTGACGAGGGAGACTATGTATATACATGTATGTGTCGAGTTCATTTGATTTGCCTTTGAGTTCATTTGATTACCTTTTGACTTTGAGTTCAATTGATTTGATTTTGATGAGTTTGTGTAAAGGCCCCCTCTCTAGCTTCAGATCCCGAAACGTCGAGTTTGGAATCGAGTTCGGGTTCGAGTTACGGTTCGAACGTCGAATAAAACAAGGACATCTTCTTCAATACAATATAATTTCTCTGACGTCATGACAATCAGTGACAGTTGAGTGACGAGGGAGACTATTAGTCCGGTGAGTACGAACATGATACGTCTTGAGGTTGCATAGGTCAGATGGTTCCGATAACGGCCTCGCGTTTGTTTAAAAATATATATATTTTAAGCGAGCTTCTAGTCCTTTTACCACTTCTAGTCATTGAACGATGAACTAGAATCCTGACCTTTTAATAGCTTGAAGATCTACAGCTGCTTTCAAAACTAAGATTCATAATCTACTTGAGTCCTGTGTCTCCTTTATCTTTTCAAATCTGCGGAGTAATCTTGAAACTCCGGATACGATTAAATACGTCGCATACTCGTCATTTTGAAGCCGAACAAAACTACTACTACTACTACTACTACCGAAATCCGCATTTTCTAACTCGGGCGGCCTGCGGCCTGGGCCCGAGTAATAAACTATCTATCTACAATGTAATGTAGGTTTACTAGTAATAATAATAATAATAATACTGTAATAATAATAATAATATTATTATTATTAGAGTGATTCCAATAAACCTGGGCATTACTAACTACACCAATACACACTATTAGACACTCACTCTTTTGTTTTCTTTTGTTTCTTTGCATCTAATAAACACTGACAGCTAATTAGTAGTGCCCAGGTTTATTTGAATCACTCTATTATTATTATTATTATTATTTATTTAATATAGCGCTTTTTACTGGTAGCTCAAAAGCGCTTTAATGCAATCACAATAAATAGTAAATCAGTTGTCATCCTCAAATTTAAAACTATTTTTATTAACTTCCCTTTTAGAACAAATTGTACCTAGCTGTTCTCCTCAAGTCAATATCCACAGCCCAAGAAAAAATAATAATATTAAAGATAATGAGATGAAAGAAACACATTCAACAAAACAGATAAGTTTGTTTACAGGAGATGACATTTTCGCTTAAATAAGAATTGTGTCTGATTACAGATTCCAATGTATAAAAACAACGTCAATTATAACTTAGTTGGACATTTGTTGAAAGTTTCTTTGCTGCTACAAATATAAATCATAATACTATCAAATACAAATTACGCCGTCAAACTAGAAACTTGTTACTGAGGGCCGAATCACTTGATCCCAATGTATAAAAACAACGCGTCAATTATAACTTAGAGCATTTGGAAAATTCGTTGAAAATTTCTTTGCTGCTACAAATATAAATCATAATGCTATCAAATACAAATGACATCAAACTAGAATGAGGGCCGAATCAGTTCCATCAGCAACTGCATTGCGCAAAACCTCATAGTCAAACTCACGACCTTTCGAGACGAGTATGAATGAACATGAATGTCATTTAAACGCGAAATATTGTGTCCAATGTTTAGCATGGACAATATTAAAACTCCATTGCTTCCTCAAGATCAAGTTTCATCATTTCTTTGCCCAGTTGTAGTTTTTGTAACTTCTCCAAAGTCTTTCGTTCTTCTTCTAACTGGTAATTCTTTCTATCAATGGCAACACGCACCCACTTTGGTCGATCTGATACTAGTACTCTGGCTAGAACGGCGCACAAGATTAAGAAATGTTCACAGCTGAAGACTATTGTCACCACGTATCTACAAAAGATATGGAGAAAGAAAAGTTGTACATGAAAACTTTCGTCATAATCGGAATGGAATGGAAGCCACAGTGAAAAATGACAAGTCTTTCATCAGATCAGAGGTTTCATAATCGGCTGAAAAAATGGGAATGAATGGAAGCCACAGTGAAAAATTGCACGTCTTTCCTCGAATCAGAGGTTCATATGATACCTATTGACAAAATGGGAAATAAAAGCTACAGTTACGATTGTTTCCTACAATCAGCGTCTACTGTAGCGGACCATAGAAACATCACATTTTCTGAGAATGTTCCCTAATACTCATCCATGAACAAATTGTATTCTTATTTCTCCTCTAACCTTCCGTATCCTGGTCGGATAAACTGATCTCCATCAATGGTCTCGTACATCCAAGGGCACCAAGACGCGAGTTGTTCTGATGAGAAGCCTACGATTAGACTATTGGTCAGCATAGAGAGGAGCATCATCAAGTAGAGGACATTGTACCAGACTCCAATACTGGACACTCTAAAAGGCATGATATTATAAATAAATTTTATGCTCGGTAATGCACAGGCAGCCCAACCATTCCTTTTGAGGCTACTAAATAATCAAATAAAATGATATCTGCGTCTTTTTATGGGTTTCCTGTGGTAGAGCGCGCGCGTGCGCAATACGTATATGTCGGGCTCCCTGTGCATTAAAATATATTATGTTGGGCTCCCTTTGCGCGTCCCGCAAGAAGTGCCCGCAGCAATGTATTAAATACGACGCAGATATCATTTTATTTGATTATTTAGTAGCCTCAAAAGGAATGGTTGGGCTGCCTGTGGGTAATGCGCACAAAAACAACGTCTTTAGCTCTGACTACTGAACCAAACCACACAATATAATTTATTTTTCTTGGATCGGATGGCAAACCATCCAAACAAAACTAGACGCCTCATAGCCTTTAACTTTAGTTCATATGAGGCTACATTTATTTAAAAATGAAGACATGGCTTGATAATGGAATAACAATAACAAAAATCAGAATCAAAGCTTGATCAACACTTCCCAAGCGAATGAACAAAATGGCGAAAACGTAAACACATGGCGGCATGCAAGGCAATCGATACCCCAGCATGCAAAGTGCTGCTGAAAAAAAAACAACGCAGATTTAGTTCCACAGGTAGCCCAAGTAATAAAGCCAAACAAAAATGATAAGCTACACATGGCCTTGAAGCAGATGCTGGGCTTCCAAGGATGGCATAGCTAAAGAACGATGCGAATCATTATTTACGCCACATCTTTAAGACAAAGGAGCAGAATATCATCAGTTAGTTATATTTTTACCGTTTGACAAGTGGTTTTTGATAAACGTAGAGAAGCTTGAAAAGGTCTGATCTTGTTTCCACGAACAAAAACACGATGCTGACAGCTGCGGCTAGTGGGAAGGCAGATGCGAATAGAGTGACGTACTGAAATGAAAAAGTGGGATGAAACTGAGCAGAAAAGTACCACTCCATTAGAGTCGTTTTCGCATGAGTGGGAAGTAGTTACGGTACGGTTCGTGACGTGACGTGACCTTTCCGTGTCCAAGCATTCTGACTGGTCGAGCAATGATTTTGTGCGCTGTGATTGGTTGAATATAGAATGTATTCGATTCCGTAACGTGACCGTACCACCGTACCGTATATAGGTTTCCCACTCAAACCAAAACGACTTTACATCAGAATACTTACACCAAACTGGACAACCATTTCAAGATAGTCATCAAACTGATCATATTCCTCGAGAACCATGTCTTTTTGGGCCTAAAAAAGATGCAGACATTGTTTTATCTTTTTGAAAGAACGCACGCATAAATATAATAATAATAATAATAATAATAATAATAATAATAATAATAATAATAATAATAATAATTTAATCACTTATTGAGCGCTATTTACATGCATATGCTGATCAACAACGCTTCATATCTCTCCTAAATATAACAAAGATGTCTCACCTGAGAAGGCAAGGGTGCCCCCTTATTACCATCCTTTTTACTCTTGGCATAAGCGCGCTTCGTTTTCCATATATGCGTCTTCTCTTTTATAAATGGGATCAGTGATTCCGTAACTAGACGGCGAATTTCGTCACCTTGAGCAACAAAAGTAGTTTAAAAAATCGAAAGAATGAATGTATGCATGAATGGATGAATAATTCTGCTCTCTTAAGTTGATGAATAAACAAAGGACAACAAAAATCCTGGGATTTAACACTGGTTTGAAATGGATAGTTTAATTGTGGTCAGCGTTAATAGGCTTTTTGGAACGTAGGGACGAACCACATTTTTATCGACTCACCCCAGAATAATCCAACCAACTCTCTTCTCAGGGCCACCACATTTAGTTGGTAGAACGTTATGTAAAATAAAGGTATGAAGCAGTCGAAAACTTCGAACATTACACGTTTTGTAATCAGTGAATTATTCCACTCCCTTTCTGTTCTGTGAAAGCAAATTCAATAGATATTTTAAAAATGGCATGCAGGAGTTATAAGACACAAGACAATCACGATGATTACGATACTTTTGATGATGATTAGAATGATATTAAAGTTGATATGGTGGTGATCAGCTGGATAGAACAGATATCGTATGCCCGCCGGAATCGTATGACTGTGAAAAACTTACGGTACGGGCGTGTCGTGACGAACGAGTCCTTGCCGTCATAAAGCCGTGTGCCGTCGTTTCTCACAGTTCCACCAAATCTGCTCTAATGACGATGGTAATGGATTATGATGATGATGTTAGTGCATGTGATGGATGATGATAACAATGATAGAGTCGACGTTTTCGTATGAGTGGGAAACCTACGGAACCGTGACACTCAAGTGGCTTCCTTTCTGAACCAATCAAAAAGCGTGCAGCAGCAGACGCATCTCATCCAATGAAACTCTTTCAATATGACACGGTATCGTACTTCCCCACTCCTCTAATAGGGATGGATGGTAATAATGAATGATAATAATAATGTTAGGTGCGCAATGATAGATAATTATTATGATAAGATTGTAGCAATGGATGATGATGATGATGATGACAACAACAATAACGTTTCAAATATTCCCTTACCTATGATTTTCTAGATCTGTGCAGAAATGAGCCACAGTACGATATAATGTATTTAGTAAATTGATAACAACTGAATGACCAACAGTTGGTATCATCCATCCATAATACTTGTTGTCTGCTGCAAATATCTGACCCTGTAAATAAACATCCATGGATGATGATTATCTACCACTGATGAGCAACCTCTGAAAAGTTAGCATAATTGTTGTATCTTTCCTATTCCTATCTATCATTCTTTCACTATTTTTCCACTGTATTTTGAACTTTCATTTATCATCTCTATATCTCCTATGTAAACAATAATAATAATAATAATAACTTTATTTAAAGTCTCAAACTATAGAGTAGTTTCATCACGGGCCAATGCTGTGAATATCTGCCCGAGGATTAACTGTATGCGAAAATATATGCATTTTGAGGAGCATCTATATTTTGAGGGCAAATCTCACAGCATCTTTATTATTTGATAATAAAAATGTTCTTAGCAAAATATCTTGCACCTCTGATAGTTGTGTCATGTGATTGATTTTGACCAATGAAGTCATGAAAATTGATTGTTGAATTATACTAATAATGAATGATAGTTGCACTTACTGGTTGTGCAAAACGAGACAATACTTCAAAATAAACAGGGCTCTGTTTATCTCTGATGTAGCCATTTAGGTTGAGTGAACACAACATGGCACCAACAGCAATACTTAAGACAGGCAGAGTAAGGACGAAACTCAGTCCATAACGAAGCCATCTCTTCCACTGAGGGAAGTATTTGATGGGCTTTCCTGTGACAGGGCTTTTGATAACTTTACCATGAAACTCAGGTCTGATCTCTTCAAGGTGGTCCACATTGATTGTATTCCATTTATAAGATAATTCTGATTCTTTTCTCTTCCAGATCTGAAATAAAAGTCTGCATTTTATAATGTGATTTTTGGTGCTCAAAGGATTGATGGTGCTATTGATGGAATAGGTTGTTCTCCAAGCAATGAACAGTACTACAGTTTATGTACAGTGAGCAACTGGGTAGCCTGATTTTCAGACGGCTCATGTGCCATACACAGTCGCTTCCTCCCCAGTCACACCTGAGCAATCAGGTTAGCAACGGGGAACCTGTGATGTACATGTATGAAACTACATACACTCGAATCTTGATGAGCAGCCACCTTTCCTAGTAGGCAACTTTCTCCCATAAACTACCACTTTGCAAATCCCATTTTTCTACTTACTAACACTGTGATCATGCACTGCCTCTTGTTCAGTGACTATCATGCCTGACAACAAGAGTGGTCATGTATCCACACTAGAGGTTCAACTGGGAATCAAGGATTTAGCACTAAAAATGCTCAGCAATCTTTTGCATAATTGTTATAAAAAGCAAGAAGAAGCCCAACAAGAAATTATGCATGGATTTTAATTGCACTAGTATATAGAATTAAATATCTGTGTTATCAAAACATTCCAATGATCATCATGTGCAATGGCAACTTTGATTCAGGTGCTTATAAAATGCAAAAAAATAATGTCTTCCAACCCTTACACTTTCCTGGATACAATGCTTACTTTAATGAAGGAATGGTCAATGCTCAGCGTGCGTCCATCGAGTTATGGATGCACGCGGGAGGCTGCTAAGCACGAGAGAAGTGTAAGAGTCACACGAGGTGTAGCCGAGTGCGACTCTAGCTTCTTGAGTGCTTAGCAGCCGACCAAGTGCATCCATAACTCGATGGACGCACAGCTGAAGCGTTGACCATTTCTTTTATAACATAGTCACTGCAAATTCAAATAAAGCAATTTTATTTTCCAATTGATTTCAGAATGTGCGATATGCCGATGATGTGAGCATGTGTCCATTGAGTTATGGATGCATGCTCGCGCACGCTAATTAGCCAATTATCGTGCATTATATCAATTCTATGTTATAGCAAAGGTTGTGGTAATGCATTTTTGAAAAGTACATTTGTACACTTACAACAAGAAAAGATATAGCCCAAAAGGCCATAAGGACTTCATACAATGGTAGTAAAGGATTGTCATCAACTGTCACACCCTTTGGCTTAAAGAAGTACAGCATGACACCCATGGCAGCTACGGGTAGAAGGCTCCAGGTAAAGCAAGTCATCCAGCCAAAGTAGAGAGCAACACCTTCACCTGATCACAACAACACAAAAAGGTGTTATTTGTGTTATGGCCAACGTAATTGAGAACACATCAAAAGAAGAGGGATCAAATTAAAATGGACCTTTTCACACAAAATCGAAGCAAGTTGAAAAGGTATTTCATTTATTCAGGTTATAGCCATTTGACTAGATTTGAGCAGGCAGAGTATTTAGCAACACTTTATCTGATCGTGTACATGTAGGGCTATAGAATGGTCAAATCCAAGACTCGCCGAGATGCCACGACACACTCGAGCCCAAGACTTCACTATTTTGTTTGAAAATTCAAGATTTTGAGCCGCATATTTATTTTTATGAAATCTGTATTCCGAGACTCTTTACTTGAACGCCGAATTTTCAAGACTCGCTCAGGTTTTGCCAAGACCCGGTATTTTTTCAGAGACCATTCTACAGCCCTACATCAGTGTAATCAACATTTTACTTAAATAATCACTTGCTGAACTTTAGACCATTACACCTATTAAAATACATGTTCACTTTCAAATTTTGGAATTCATCTCTTACCAAAATAGTCCCTTATCTCTTGAAGAGGACAAGTTATAATATTGGATTTTATTCTCTTCCAAAGTTTTGCTTGGGATTCAGGATTATGGAGAGGATAGGCTGATTCAAGTATAGGAGGCTTGGAGTGGAGAAGTCCTTGTAGGAAGACATCTGTACCTTGGTGCACACCAAGGGACACAAATTTACTCTGGAGAAATAGAAAGTGGTGTGATAAGATTATATTACTAACCATTAAATAATATGGACATGATAAAATCAAGGAGGTGGAAATGGTTTGGACATGTAATTTGAGAACATCTGATGATACCAGCAATTACATGGGCACCACCAGGCAAGAAGAGAGGCCGACCTAAGGATACATGAAGAAGGATGGTGGAGAAGGAATGGAATGGCTGCAAGAACTGGATTGAGGTTGAACAAGCAGTGATTAGTGTCCTAAGCAACACTTGGCATTAACAGGAAATGGATGGATGATTAAATAATGCAGTGTATATTTCATAAATAAAGATTATACCAGTCTATGTCTAAGTCCCAATACAAAGGGACCTTATGCAATAGCACAAAACATATAGGAAAGCAGCAACATAGACTGTTGAGCCTGATTATCACAGCACATTCATGTATGCATTATTGACACCTGGGGGAGTGGGGTGAGGGTAATCTCAAAAATGATGTAATATGTGTGTGCAGCAGTTCATCAACATCTTTCTGCTCCTTGCAATTCTACTATTTAGTACACAGATTGAGACTGATGTTCTCGCATTTAATTTGATACCTTGTCATATTTCACAGTATTAAGACAACTGTGCACAAGAAATGCTCTTTCTGATGGTGTAAAGAAAGTTTTCTTGTTTTCAGAGCCTGCATATCTATCAAGCTGATCCAATGAGAATTCCCATGCCTGTAAACAACAACAACAATTATATTGAAGTATACATCTAAGAAAAACAAAAAAAACTTTTTAAAGACATATGTTTCGGCATGACTTACAATATGCCATCATCTGTTTAATGGTACGTTTCAAATATACATGGGACACACTGTCTTTAAAAAGTTTTATCGTTTATTCTTAAATGAATACAATCAATAGATTTCTGCAATTTTGGAGCAACATCATAAGATAAATGGGCCTCTACCACCTGCCACGTGACTTTTTAAATTTTCACCGAAGACAAACGAAAATACCATAACTTGAATTAGAAAGAGCATACTAAAAATAGTCAAAGTTGAAAATTTGAAAAGAATCAAGCAAATAAGAAAAAAGTTAACGGCTTTCAAAGTTTCCCGCTTTGACAAGGATTTGTATGGGTTTTCGCTTGGAAGGCAAGCTGTTGTTGCCTTCCAACATACATTTCCATCATTCTCGTACCCAGAGCCCGCTCCTCATTTGGTTTGTCGCTGGCTCTGGGAAACCCTGTTGCTCGGTCGTCAAATTTTGACGACCAAGTCGTCAGAGCGCATGCTCATACTAAAGACCGCTGAGAGCGGGTACTGTGGAAGAGTCTACTGGCTACGTAGTATTTACGTTGGTTTGAATATTCAAACTAACAAGTACACAAGTTTGTACATTTATCTTCGTGTAGCCGTTTAAAATCCCTTCGACGTTCATCACCGGTTCTTCTCTGGCTGTTGCGGTAAAGGCTGGACGATAAATACATGTTCTAATATAATCTTGCATGTGAACCTTCCTGTCTTCCGCTTTGTTATTGTTTCTCTTGAATTATAAAATATTCCTTTGAATACTCAAAGCGAGTACGATCGATTGTGTCTGTAGCCGTTACTTTACTTTTATAATTTATGTATTGTTAGATCTCCCTTTACGAATTCAGATCAATTTATGTCTACACAGTCACTCTCATTTCCATAGCTTTATAATTCAATAACGGAATACCATTGTATGAAAATACAACCGTCGCTGTCATTCCTTTCGTTCGCCTTGCAAGTTTGAATCTTTGTTGATCTCATGAACCAATCAAATACGATCAGTCATTGTTGATTTCATCAGCCAATGAAATTCGCTAAAATTTCAGGGTTTCCCAGAGCCAGCGACAAACCAAATGACGAGCGGGCTCTGGGTACGAGAATGACATTTCCATACAAAAAAGGTAAAGTTTGAATGCCTGTAACTATTGTCCTATTTACGTATTTCCCTTCAAACTTTCCACTTTTACTAACTTTAACATGCTCTTTCCAGTTATGATATTTTCGTTTGTCTTCGGTGAAAATTTAAAAAGTCATGTGACAGGTGGTAGAAGAAGCTCATTGGTTATAAATAACCACTTGTGTGATAAAGGATTTATCATCACGAGTCAAGGCCACGAGGGCTGCAACCTATACAAATAATATTTTACTAAATAATATAAGTTGTAAAATTCCTAAATGCATCATTCTAGAAAACTGTATGGTGAGTATATTTTTGCCATGTTGCATTTTCGGCAGTGTTATAACAACTTGTCATGGTAATTTAACAAACCCAACACAATAGAGTCGTTTTCATATGAGTGGGAAAGTTATCGCACCATCTGCACCACGCCTTGCTGTGTCACGGTACCGTAGGTTTTCCACTCATATGATCTGCAAACCACTCATATGAAATAAAACCACTATTAGATGAGATGCATCTGCACGCTTTTTTGTTGGTTTATTAGTGTCACGGTATGTATTACACTTAAATGAAAACCACTAACAAGCTTTTTGATAATGATTTCAATATGAATTACCTGCACAGTTCAGTAAGGAAAAACATGGTTGCCATAGAAACTCACTCCTTTAACTCATTTTATGCAAATAAAAACGCTCATGTTTGAATCACGCAGTAATTTCATAGTGAATGTCTAGAAAATACATAGTGAAAATGAAGTAGTATTTTTTAATTCTACAGTTCTCTACAATGTAGTTTCAACATTCATTCTTACCCCAGACTTATCAGCTCTTTCTTTCTCCAAACCTAACTCCTCTGCCTTAAAAAACGAAGAGAAAACATCGTACTTATTAAAAAGGATCTCTATTTTATGAAGAAAACTTGCAGTATATTACTCAAAACTCGTGTAATGTTCTTTTGCAATTATTATACTTCGCACACACCTTCAAGGCTAGTACATCAAATGATGCCCTAACACTCAGCAATGTTTGTCCTTCGAGGTCGTCTTGATTTACCTCAAGATTCGCTCTTCTTAGGCAATCAACAATATAGCCTTTTATCTCATCTGATTTACACTTTTCAGAGAAATTAAGAACAAAATCCCAACCTTCTACAGGTTCCATCTTGCAGCTCACGCGGGAAGCAGTGCATAAGTAACCGCTCCTTGTTGTTAACGTCACGCAATGATTCGCAACTGTGCGTGACATGCTCTCTGCAAAGGCATTTTTAGCGGGGGGGGGGGGGGGGGGGGGGGGGGGGGGGGGGGGGGGGGGGGGGGCGGGGGGGGGGGGGGGGGGGGGGGGGGGGGGGGGGGGGGGAGAGGTTCCATTTCTTTCGTTAATATTTCAAAATAAACGTATTATCAACATGTACTTGTCACGGATGGAAATCGGCTTTAGACTATCAATCATGTAATAGGATTTCCGCCTAATCAGACGCCCCAAGTCCCCAACCCATTGGTCATTTTTGCTTAAAAATTCATGCTCCGCATTTGTTTTCATGATCATACATGCATGAGATCATACAGTCTCCCTCTCGTTATTGGACCGCTCCGTCATAGGTCAATTTTCCCTAATTCCATCTGACAAGTAACGAAGGTGGAGCAGTTTGTGAGGGGCGATCACTACTTACATACCTGCGAGCAGAGGTTCCTTTTCGTCTTTCTATTTTCAAATCTTTTACTTTTGCTGAACGGCTTTTTGTTTTGTTTTGGTAAAAGCCAAAACAAAAAGCCGATACAGCAAAAGTAAAAGACTCAGTGAAAATAGAGAGACGAAAAGGAACCTCTGCTCGCAGGGTACTACACACATGGGTGGACTATCACGTATGGTTCTCACTTTCCTTCCTAGTCCTTCCCCACTGCATCATTTCTAATCTTGTCTGTTTGATACTGTTATTATCCATTATACTAGTTTTTTATATAATTTGTATCGTTATTCATACGTTTGTACATGAAGTGAAAATGGATTAAATTAAATTTAAATTAAATTAGCCGATATATAATTCACTCTATCAGTTTTAGAATTGTCAGAATTTTGTTTTTGAAGATGAAAGGGGTATAATATTCTAACTGGTATATTCCCGGATGGGGAGGGGAGAGGACGGGGTCACTGGATCACCAGTACACAGAGACACCTGCTAGGCAACGGCTTGCTTCATGTGTTACATTCAGTCAACGATCCTTTCTATTTGTTAGTTCTCTGATGTAGCAATGAATCTGTTAATAGTTACACTTTCCCCTCCATACTCAGGTGTGTGGTGAATCAAGAATTCAATTGAGTTAGTAATGTTAAACTTTCCTTGTGGGTTCAGTAACTGTACGCACCTCTCTAATTATAGGCATTGAGTATATAATTTATATAGCATTTAGAATTTTATATACATAGTTTTATTTTTATTTTCATTGTTTTGTACACGACCCCACAAGCTTTTCAGCTTTAATTTTAATCGTGTATAAATAAAGTTATTGTATTGTATTGTATAAAGACGCAAATCCCAACATCTGTTTTTATAATTATTATTCCTTTCCACGCGCTCACATTCATGAATGTATGAAAAATAAATCTTGGTCGTTGGTATGTTTATATAAACCTGGTTTCAGTGGAGCCAGTACGCCAGGCACATCTAATGTAAATGTTATCAGAAATTGGACATGTCTCTTATGACTCTTATAAGTTTGAGTTTTCTTTTCATTGACTTTAGTTAAATTTCCACGCTTTTTTACTGAAGAAATTAAGCCTTTAATCTCCATTTCATGGTTTTAAACACACGTATACTCTACACGTACTGATTTACATCGTAATTAAATGTCAAAGTGTCTAGAATTTTAAAAACTAAAATATAATTCTTTGAGATTTCTTCGACAGCTTGCTGTTCGTTGCTCAGTAAATGATTAATGTTGAGAAGCAGACGAGTTACAGTGAAAAAATCATAAAATCATTCCATCGTTTTAGAAGCATTATGAATATGACAAATTCTTCTCATCGCAATATTACTGAAAAAGAGGTGAAATAATTTCCCATTGAGAAAATTGAAAATGGTTTCAAAATATACTACAAATATGTGATTATTTTACAATTCCTTGTGTTCCTCTTCTGTGTCAGACTTCAGATTCAAACCAAACCAAACGACGATGAGTATATTAGCTACCGACACTACAATCATCATCACTAGACTTGTACTCGAGAGGAAACTGCCTCCCAGATGTTCCAAAGAAGGACGTCGGTGATGCATTTCAATAGCCATCGCGGTGAATTGATCTGAAACACCTAGCGCGGTGAACACATGAAGGAAATTATGGCTATGTCCCACAATGTCAAACACGCCAGGGATTAACCTCTCTGGCATTCGTGTTGTGTTGGCTAGCGCAGCAATCAAGTAGAACAGAGTATGCCTCTTGAAGTACGACCAAGCCAGAGGGTCGATAGATGAAATGCCTTCAACAGCTACTCGGTATAGATACGGGGAACAATTAAAAAAGAACGCTAAAACAAAACAGCCCGTTCTTATGACGTACTTTAGTTTAGGCCATCGGTGTCTCGACGCGCAGCAAAAATACGTGGAGATAAAAGATACGAGGATCGATCCTGCGACGTAGATTCCTGGGGAAAAGAAGCTACGGCCTATGTGGTTGTCTCCTTCGGGAAAGGGACGACCATACGAGTAGAATGCCATTCCAGCGCCAACACTATAAACACTGATAGCGCAGTAGTCACAAAAGAAGCACACATGTCTCGTTCTTGGGGACATCGAATTGAACAGATGAGCTCCTGAACTCATGAGTAAAAAGCCACAGATTCCCACAGCAAACGACAGAAGAGGATAGGTATACGGGTCAAAGGGCTCGCGGCCGGTGAATAGCGCTTTGAAACGCACAACAAACAAAAGGAACGGAATGAAGTGTGTCCAAAAGTTCACGGTCTCATTGCGGGCCATAAATACACTCTTGATGCATTGGAAGGCAGAAGTATAAGGTTTTCTGTACCCGCTCGTGATGTACTGTTCACGAAATTGACACGGGACCTCGTCCCACCGTAATGCCCGACATACGTTTGGCTGACATTTCCCTTGCTTTTCCTGTAGACTTTTCTCTTCAAAATCATTATCATCGCTGTACGACCCTTTGCGTTTGGTCTGAACACTTCCATTGCTAATCTTGTCCATTTCAGAATCGTTCTCTTCAAAAAGTCGTGCTAGATACTACCCAAAAACGAGCTCCACTTTCAAAGACTTCTAACGTAATAAACGGGAAATGTTTGACAGGTGTATAGCGACCGATCACCGGCCTAATATATACAAATAAATCTCCAGGGCACACGGCCACCAGTCAATAGTCAGCAGGTTTCGCTTTAGAATCGATTTGATTGGGGAATACCAAAGATCAACATCAATAGCGTGCTGAGAACAGATTTTTAAAAAAGAAAAGAAAATACAACGCAATAGGCCAAAGGATCTAAACGTCGGCACTAATGTATTAATTTCTAAACAGCGGCTAAACTAGCAGAGACTGCGTCGGTGTATAGACAGGGACTAGCGGTTAAACTAGTAGAGACTGCGTCGGTGTATAGACAGGGACTAGCGGTTAAACTAGTAGAGAGACTGCGTCGGTGTATATAGACAGGGACTAGCGGTTAAACTAGTAGAGACTGCGTCGGTGTATAGACAGGTACTAGCGGTTAAACTAGTAGAGACTGCGTCGGTGTATAGGCAGGGACTAGTGGTTAAACTAGTAGAGACTGCGTCGGTGTATAGACAGGTACTAGCGGTTAAACTAGTAGAGACTGCGTCGGTGTATAGACAGGGACTAGTGGTTAAACTAGTAGAGATTGCGTCGGTGTTTAGACAGGGACTAGTGGTTAAACTAGTAGAGACTGCGTCGGTGTATAGACAGGGACTAGCGGTTAAACTAGTAGAGAGACTGCGTCGGTGTATATAGACAGGGACTAGCGGTTAAACTAGTAGAGACTGCGTCGGTGTATAGACAGGTACTAGCGGTTAAACTAGTAGAGACTGCGTCGGTGTATAGACAGGGACTAGTGGTTAAACTAGTAGAGATTGCGTCGGTGTTTAGACAGGGACTAGTGGTTAAACTAGTAGAGACTGCGTCGGTGTATAGACGGGGACTAGCGGTTAAACTAGCAGAGACTGCGTCGGTGTATAGACAGGGACTAGCGGTTAAACTAGTAGAGACTGCGTCGGTGTATAGACAGGGACTAGCGGTTAAACTAGCAGAGACTGCGTCGGTGTATAGACAGGGACTAGCGGTTAAACTAGTAGAGACTGCGTCAGTGTATAGACAGGAACTAGCGGTTAAACTAGCAGAGACTGCGTCGGTGTATAGACAGGGACTAGCGGTTAAACTAGCAGAGACTGCGTCGGTGTATAGACAGGACTAGCGGTTAAACTAGTAGAGACTGCGTCGGTGTATGGACAGGGACTAGCAGTTAAACTAGTAGAGACTGCGTCGGTGTATAGACAGGGACTAGCGGTTAAACTAGTAGAGACTGCGTCGGTGTATAGACATGGACTAGCGCCGGTTAAACTAGTAGAGATTGCGTCGTTGTATAGACAGGGACTAGCGCCGGGTTAAACTAGTAGAGACTGCGTCGGTGTATAGACATGGACTAGCGCCGGGTTAAACTAGTAGAGATTGCGTCGTTGTATAGACAGGGACTAGCGCCGGGTTAAACTAGTAGAGATTGCGTCGGTGTATAGACAGGGACTAGCGGTTAAACTAGTAGAGATTGCGTCGGTGTATGGATAGGGACTAGCGGTTAAACTAGTAGAGATTGCGTCGGTGTATAGACAGGGACTAGCGCCGGGTTAAACTAGTAGAGATTGCGTCGGTGTATAGACAGGGACTAGCGGTTAAACTAGTAGAGATTGCGTCGGTGTATGGATAGGGACTAGCGGTTAAACTAGTAGAGATTGCGTCGGTGTATAGACAGGGACTAGCGCCGGGTCAAACTAGTAGAGACTGCGTCGGTGTTTAGACAGGGACTAGTGGTTAAATAGTAGAGACTGCGTCGGTGAATAGACAGGGACTAGTGGTTAAACTAGTAGAGACTGCGTCGGTGTATAGACAGGGACTAGCGGTTAAATTAGTAGAGACTGCGTCGGTGTATAGACAGGGACTAGTGGTTAAACTAGTAGAGACTGCGTCGGTGTATAGACAGGGACTAGCGGTTAAACTAGTAGAGACTGCGTCGGTGTATAGACAGGGACTAGCGGTTAAACTAGTAGAGACTGCGTCGGTGTATAGACAGGGACTAGCGGTTAAACTAGTAGAGAGACTGCGTCGGTGTATAGACAGGAACTAGCGGTTAAACTAGCAGAGACTGCGTCGGTGTATAGACAGGGACTAGCGGTTAAACTAGCAGAGACTGCATCGGTGTATAGACAGGACTAGCGGTTAAACTAGTAGAGACTGTATTGGTGTATGTATAGACAGGGACTAGCGGTTAAACTAGTAGAGACTGCGTCGGTGTATGGACAGGGACTAGCGGTTAAACAAGTAGAGACTGCGTCGGTGTATGGACAGGGTATAGCGCCGGGTTAAACTAGCAGAGACTGCGTCGGTGTATAGACAGGGACTAGCAGTTAAACTAGTAGAGACTGCGTCGGTGTATAGACAGGGACTAGCGGTTAAACTAGTAGAGACTGCGTCGGTGTATAGACATGGACTAGCGCCGGGTTAAACTAGTAGAGATTGCGTCGTTGTATAGACAGGGACTAGCGCCGGGTTAAACTAGTAGAGACTGCGTCGGTGTATAGACATGGACTAGCGCCGGGTTAAACTAGTAGAGATTGCGTTGTTGTATAGACAGGGACTAGCGCCGGGTTAAACTAGTAGAGACTGCGTCAGTGTATAGACAGGAACTAGCGGTTAAACTAGCAGAGACTGCGTCGGTGTATAGACAGGGACTAGCGGTTAAACTAGCAGAGACTGCATCGGTGTATAGACAGGACTAGCGGTTAAACTAGTAGAGACTGTATTGGTGTATGTATAGACAGGGACTAGCGGTTAAACTAGTAGAGACTGCGTCGGTGTATGGACAGGGACTAGCGGTTAAACAAGTAGAGACTGCGTCGGTGTATGGACAGGGTATAGCGCCGGGTTAAACTAGCAGAGACTGCGTCGGTGTATAGACAGGGACTAGCAGTTAAACTAGTAGAGACTGCGTCGGTGTATAGACAGGGACTAGCGGTTAAACTAGTAGAGACTGCATCGGTGTATAGACATGAGCCGGGTTAAACTAGTAGAGACTGCGTCGGTGTATAGACATGGACTAGCGCCGGGTTAAACTAGTAGAGATTGCGTTGTTGTATAGACAGGGACTAGCGCCGGGTTAAACTAGTAGAGACTGCGTCAGTGTATAGACAGGAACTAGCGGTTAAACTAGCAGAGACTGCGTCGGTGTATAGACAGGGACTAGCGGTTAAACTAGCAGAGACTGCATCGGTGTATAGACAGGACTAGCGGTTAAACTAGTAGAGACTGTATTGGTGTATGTATAGACAGGGACTAGCGGTTAAACTAGTAGAGACTGCGTCGGTGTATGGACAGGGACTAGCGGTTAAACAAGTAATAATAATAATAATAATAATAATCAATTTATATAGCGCTATTTCTAATTTATCCAATAGCGCTTTACAATAAAAATAATAATAAAAATAAAAATAAAAATATAATAATAATACTTATTGCTAAATAAAAGAAAATACTATATACATGCCTAAATGTATACGATTAACAATTTAAAAAATGGTATTAAAAGTGTTTTTAAAAAGAAATGTCTTAATTCTATTCTTAAAAATATTTAAAGTTTTGCATTCCCTAATGTCATTGGGCAGTTCGTTCCATAGTTTTGGGGCCATGAATGAGAACGATCTCTGTCCATAAGTCTTTAAGTTGCACTTAAAGTAGAGACTGCGTCGGTGTATGGACAGGGTATAGCGCCGGGTTAAACTAGCAGAGACTGCGTCGGTGTATAGACAGGGACTAGCAGTTAAACTAGTAGAGACTGCGTCGGTGTATAGACAGGGACTAGCGGTTAAACTAGTAGAGACTGCATCGGTGTATAGACATGGACTAGCGCCGGGTTAAACTAGTAGAGATTGCGTCGTTGTATAGACAGGGACTAGCGCCGGGTTAAACTAGTAGAGACTGCGTCGGTGTATAGACATGGACTAGCGCCGGGTTAAACTAGTAGAGATTGCGTCGTTGTATAGACAGGGACTAGCGCCGGGTTAAACTAGTAGAGATTGCGTCGGTGTATAGACAGGGACTAGCGGTTAAACTAGTAGAGATTGCGTCGGTGTATGGATAGGGACTAGCGGTTAAACTAGTAGAGATTGCGTCGGTGTATAGACAGGGACTAGCGCCGGGTCAAACTAGTAGAGACTGCGTCGGTGTTTAGACAGGGACTAGCAGTTAAATAGTAGAGACTGCGTCGGTGAATAGACAGGGACTAGTGGTTGAACTAGTAGAGACTGCGTCGGTGTATAGACAGGGACTAGCGGTTAAATTAGTAGAGACTGCGTCGGTGTATAGACAGGGACTAGCGGTTAAACTAGTAGAGACTGCGTCGGTGTATGGACAGACACTAGCGGTTAAACTAGTAGAGACTGCGTCGGTGTATGGACAGGGACTAGCAGTTAAATCAGTAGACTGCGTCGGTGTATGGACAGGGACTAGCGGTTAAACTCAACTAGAGACTGCGTTGGTGCATAGACATGGACTAGCGGTTAAACCAGTAGAGACTGCGTCGGTGTATAGACAGGGACTAGCGCCGGGTTAAACTAGTAGAGACTGCGTCGGTGTATAGACAGGGACTAGCGGTTAAACTAGCAGAGACTGCGTCGGTGTATAGACAGGGACTAGCGGTTAAACTAGTAGAGACTGCGTCGGTGTATAGACAGGGACTAGCGGTTAAACTAGCAGAGACTGCGTCGGTGTATAGACAGGGACTAGCGGTTAAACTAGCAGAGACTGCGTCGGTGTATAGACAGGGACTAGCGGTTAAACTAGTAGAGACTGCGTCGGTGTATAGACAGGAACTAGCGGTTAAACTAGCAGAGACTGCGTCGGTGTATATGTGTAGAGTTTTGCTTAGAGAGATCATTTATTTCGATAAACACCAACATTTTCCTCTGACTACATAAAACTTAGCTGATTTACTGCTTACCCATACATCCTAGCGGTCTCTGCTTCAATGTTCTATGATTTTGAACCCGACAACGATTCTTCAATTTAGTGTATACCGGTATTGTTTATATATGGCATTATTATTAGAGTTGGCACTGCACTAAACATCAGCTTGGTTTTTCACTGTTTGTAATCCATGAACTAGTGCTACCTTCAGCTGGACTTTGAACAAGGACACTTTGATTTTGATTGCACAGTGTCTTTAAGTTTAATTGTGTCTTTTCCCGTAGCTTCAATAGCAACATGTACATTCTCAAGATCAGCAGTCTGAACTAGAATCTCCACCATTTGTTCATACATGCCCATGACAGTGTGCACATGTTCATCTATTACACTTGTTTCAACATAAGGATACCCATGCTTATCAGCATACTCTTGACCCTGTTGTTTGGTGATGACTCTTTTGACCTTCTTCGAAGCTTTTATGCAGTCAATTTTATTCCCAACCAAAACAATATGTACGCATTTCTCAGAAAAATATCGCTTTGCAAAGTCAATCCAGAAATCCAATCTTTGGAATGTTTCCTCTGATAGTACATCATACACCAAAAACATACCTTGAATGTTACGGAAGTAAAGAGGTTGAATGGAAAAGAACTGTTCCTGGCCAGCAGTGTCAGTGATCTGCAACTCAACATATTTAGAGTGATATCTAAATGCTTCTTTCCATGGGTCACACCCTAGAGTTGGTAGGGAATATATGTGTTCATATTCAGGGTTTCTAAGTTTCTGTAGCAAACATGTTTTGCCAACTCCAGTACTGCCAATTAAAAGGACTTTGAATTTATAATCATAGTGCTGTTGTGACGGGACCTTTTCGAAACTACACTCCTGTGGTTTTCCTGCACCATTTTCAGTAATAATTGGAACAGAAGACTTTCCTGCATTTGCATCACTTTGACCATTATTGTCAGTAAGATGCTGTTGACTTTTGTGAAGTTTTTGAATTATCTTCTTTGCAGCTGGTCGTTTAGAGCTTTTGTCATGAAGACAATCAAGAACAAGCTCCTTCAGCACGTGGTCTCCCATTTGGTCTATGTCTTTCTTCCTTTTCTCTCTTTGTGTGACCTTGCCTCCCTTAGCTTTAAGAAGAAACAACATGTAGTCCCATTATTAATACTATAATGCTATCATATGATTCACCTGAGGGTGAATTATTACACCATTATTAGCAGGAAATACCCCTATTACTACCCATGGAAAGAAATCTATCAGTTAATGTTACTTTGATCTTTCTTCATCTTTCTCATGTACTGCTTTTGTGAAACCACAATAATCTACAAAGATTGTCACCCTTAATATGAGTGACAGTAAAGACATTTGGCCGACACGTCAGTACAGTTTATGTGTATTAAGGTTTGTACGGGAGAATCTCGACCGAGGTCGGAATGTACAGATCGACCAAGCGCAGCAGTCCCTATCATGTGACAATTTCATGCATTTTCCCTACCTTTCGAAGGAGTTTGTTGAGGTACACGAGGCTCACGGCCATTTATTAGAACCATTAGAACAACACCAAAAGAAAATATATCCACTTTGATACCATATTTTACAGAGTAAAAAGCATCTCCAAGTGTCTCAGGTGCAGAATACACAGGAGTCCCAGGGCTGGAGGTTGCATACTCATCTTTCCCTGCCATGAATAACTTAGCACCTCCCAAGTCTGCAATCTTTGGATGATCATCAGTAGTCAATAAAATGTTTTTAGTTGCAAGATCTCGGTGGACTATGTCCAAACTATGCAAATACTCAAGCCCTTCGGCTACACCAAGTGCAATGGAAGATACTTTATGTGGAAGCACTTTAGGTGTTGTTGTAGATTGATCAATGTAACTTCGCAAGTCACAGTGTAGCAGTTCAGTAATAATAACTGGCGATTTGTTCAGTGGAAATAATACCGTATACATTCTAAGTATGTTAGGATGGATCAGATTCTGTAATACCTGCCATTCCCTCTTTAATTCTTCTATTTTCTGATTTTTAATTTCCTGTTGGTAATCAGCTTTGAAATACTTGTCGTCGATTCGTTTCGTTGCTACCAGACGATCATTCCACTTCGCTGACCAAACCTCGCCATACGAACCCTTTCCTATAAGTTCCACATATACGAGTGATCTTTCCTCTGGGAGTTCAGTGTTCGGCATCTTAGTTATAAAGGATTTCTACAGCAGAACTTGGAAAATGTCTACTTCCGCTTTTGAGGAAGCCATCATGTACAATGTAGCTAGGCCCCTGGCCCTGTAGGGCGTAGGGGCGTGTAGATGTTTCAGGGAGTTGTTGTTGTGGTATTTCAGCTCAATATCTCTTGGTAGTTAAACTGTATAATCGTACACTCGCTTCTAAGCTTGTTGTAAACAGCTTCGATCCTCTTCGACTTCCATTTCCTTTACTTCCCTCGACTCTCCCTTCGAATGATTTGATTTGCTTGGTTCCAGTCCCTCTCGGTAAACAAACAAACACAGCAAGCCCAATGAATGCAAAACACACATCATACAGAAACTTTCATTGAAATGTCTTTATAATAAAAACAAATATTCAATTGAGGAAAATCTATTGAATAATTGCTTCAACAACACGATAATTAGAACGTGATCCTTCTAGAAATCTAGAAATAGCAATACAGACCAAGCTTTTCTTAATTATGGAAAAAATATTTTGTTGACGTCACATGACAAGAAATCTGTCTCATTTTTGAACTCAAAAACATTGTTCTAACATTTGGTCATAATATCGCTATAGCAACGCTGATCAGACTGTGTTTAGAGAATGAAAATAGGCAACCAGGTCCCTAGTCTCCTTTGCAGCCATCGGGGATTTCGCAACGTAGCATTGCGTGAAAATAGCGAGAAGGGAGGGTCCTGATGACGAGGTTGTTAAACAGGTATATCATTCACACGTTGTCCTCCAGTATTAGTTGTTAGGATCCTGTGTTAAAATCTCCACACCATCGCCTGTGATCAATATAGTTTCCTCGAACTGCGCAGATCTTTAAAAGAAAAAAAAACGGTCAAAATACTCCATTTTCGAGTTGTTAGATACCGCTGTACGCCTTGCAAGACGCATTTGCTCAGGCTTGGCCTCAATATTCAGGCTACATTAGTCACCAATACCAACGAGAACGCGAAAAATGTCGACATTGGACAATAGAAAATGAGGCTAAGCTTGAGCAAATGCGTCTTCTGTCAAGGAGTACAGCGGTGTCTACATTGCTGCCTATCTCGTTAAAATGCTGTGAACGTAGAAGTTTTTAATTCAGAGTACGCTAAGAGCAATGGCAGATACAAGGAGTTATCCCGCCAGGGTTGGCGGCTCAAGAATTTACTAAGTTCGCTATCACGATAATTTGACATTCTAGTCCGCCACGATACTGCATCGTGTGTACTTGCGGGATTACCCACCCCCCCCCCCCCCCCCCCTCCCCCAAAGTTGTGAGCCTGCGATGTACTTCAGCGGTAACGTAATGAAAGTTTACAGCAGAGTGAGTGAGTGATCCCAAAATTGTCCCAATGTCATCTCTATAATTATAACGTATTACATAATTCATGAGTTAAAAATGAAGTGTTTGACGTTGCTCATACCTTTTCCCGTCTGTTGTCACCATGGTCCACCCATCATGCAACACCTCTATGCCCGCTGAACCTTCAAGGACAACTGGTTCTGGAAAATGCACAAACTCATCAAGTCTTGCAACTTTCTTGAAGCGCTATTGTACGAAAGAATAAAGGCCGATGCAACTTTTGTTGCAACGTTGCGCGCATCAAGAGTTTTTTGGGGTGTCACACGATGAAACGTTGCGCGCAACGGTTGCAGAAGTAGAAAACTCGATCCTACTTCTGCAACTGTTGCGCGCAACGTTGCAACAAAAGTTGCACCGTGTGTCCGAGCCTTAATTCGCGGTAACATTTTGTGGAATTTGTCTCTTCTATTGCCATTGGATTAGGGAGTAGGGGGTGGGGATGAACTACTTACCTATGGTAAACGTCATTCCTGGTTCCATTTTACCAGCACGGTTGTTGGCTGACAAAGAAATTACAAGATACGTCACTACCACCATCATATTTAAAGTGACCATGCTGTGCCATGAGCGTGACTGTGTCAATACCTACTACCACCACCACCATCATCATCATTTTCACAATCATTCCAAACTACCATCACTGTCTAACTGATCTGACACCACCATCATCATCCATCGTCACCACCACCATCATCATCATCAATCCCACAATCATTCCAAACTACCATCACTGTCTAACTGATCTGATACCACCATCATCATCCATCGTCACCACCACCATCATCATCATCAATCCCACAATCATTCCAAACTACCATCACTGTCTAACTGATCTGATACCACCATCATCATCCATCGTCACCACCACCATCATCATCATCAATCCCACAATCATTCCAAACTACCATCACTGTCTAACTGATCTGATACCACCACCATCATCCATCGTCACCACCACCATCATCATCATCAATCCCACAATTATTCCAAACTACCATCACTGTCTAACTGATCTGATACCATCATCATCCATCGTCACCACCACCATCATCATCATCAATCCCACAATCATTCCAAACTACCATCACTGTCTAACTGATCTGATACCACCACCATCATCATCATCAATCCCACAATCATTCCAAACTACCATCACTGTCTAACTGATCTGATACCACCACCATCATCCATCGTCACCACCACCATCATCATCATCATCCCACAATCATTCCAAACTACCATCACTGTCTAACTGATCTGATACCACCATCATCATCCATCGTCACCACCAACATCATCATCATCAATCCCACAATCATTCCAAACTACCATCACTGTCTAACTGATCTGATATCACCATCATCATCCATCGTCACCACCACCATCATCATCATCAATCCCACAATCATTCCAAACTACCATCACTGTCTAACTGATCTGATACCACCATCATCATCCATCGTCACCACCACCATCATCATCATCAATCCCACAATCATTCCAAACTACCATCACTGTCTAACTGATCTGATACCACCACCATCCATCGCCACCATCATCAATCCCACAATCATTCCAAACTACCATCACTGTCTAACTGATCTGATACCACCACCATCCATCCCACAATCATTCCAAACTACCATCACTGTCTAACTGATCTGATACCACCACCATCCATCGCCACCATCATCATTCCCACAATCATTCCAAACTACCATCACTGTCTAACTGATCTGATACCACCATCATCATCCATCGCCACCACCACCACCATCATCATCATTCCCACAATCATTCCAAACTACCATCACTGTCTAACTGATCTGATATCACCATCATCATCCATCGTCACCACCACCATCATCATCATCAATCCCACAATCATTCCAAACTACCATCATTGTCTAACTGATCTGATACCACCACCATCCATCGCCACCACCACCACCACCATCATCAATCCCACAATCATTCCAAACTACTGTCACTGTCTAACTGATCTGATACCACCAACATCATCCATCGCCACCACCACCATCATCATCATCAATCCCACAATCATTCCAAACTACCATCACTGTCTAACTGATCTGACCACAGGCAAACCACTATGATAAAGTGACATTTGCACTAAAAAATACCGAATAAAACGTGTTTTAATACATTTTAGCCCGAGTAAATGTAAGTAAGTAAGTACCATTGTTCCCCACCCTCCCTCACTGAGTCGGAATAGGTCAACCGGAGGACGTATATTATTACAAGGTAGGCAACTTTCAGGATTCCTGTGGTGAATCTCAATACTCATCTGCTAAAATATATATCAAATCTTGTGAAAACTCATCCCTAAATCCGTCCAGTTACTAAAATACCTTCAATCTATCATGTCAGCTCAATTGTTTGGTTGTATTTTGAAGAAAATGCTGGTTTTGGGTCCAAGGACGCAAAAAAACAGCTTTCGTACTATGTGCCGACAGTTAGGCTTCGACCAGCGCAGTCCTGGGGACGAAAATGTGGAGCAAAAATAACCCGCGTATCCCTTCCCTTGTATTGCTTTACTCGCCTGATCAAATGGACAAACGCAACCCTACATAGGCAAAGATTTGACTTCCGCTTTCGTAATATTTAAATATTCATCGCGTGTGAATTCTTTGACGCATGCAAGTTTTGCAAGACGGAATAATACAATACACTGCACAATAATTACAAGCAAAAATTAAACTACAACATATAGATGAATGACAGTAACATTTTTGAATGTTATTCTTAACTTTCACTTCTCAGTTGAATTTCGTCCCAGATTGTGATCTACAATGCACATGTTGCAGAGCTTGCTATTTATATTACTGTTATTCTAATGTCAAATAAGTCCGCAAATAAGCGTTATTCATTTCGAATAATCAGTCGGAAAGCAAACGAAATATTTGCTTTGAATTATACAAATTACAAAACACCTTGTACTTTCTTCATAATTTCAGTTGACTATAAGACCTATAACGAACGAAACCCAAGCTTTCTTGTAATTATTGTACAGTGTATTGTATTATTCCGTCTTACAAAACTTGCATGCGTCAATAATTCACACGCGATGAATATTTAAAAGTAACGAAAGCGGAAGTCGAATGTTTGCCTATGTAGGGTTGCGTTTGTCCATTTGATCAGGCGAGTAAAGGAATACAAGGGAAGGGGTACTTGGGTTATTTTTGCTCCACATTTTCGTCCCCAGGACTGCGCTGGTCGAAGCCTAACTGTCGGCACATAGTACGAAAGCTGTTTTTTTGCGTCCTTGGACCCAAAACCAGCATTTTCTTCAAAATACAACCAAACAATTGAGCCGACATGATAGATTGAAGGTATTTTAGTAACTGGACGGATTTAGGGATGAGTTTTCACAAGATTTGATATATATTTTAGCAGATTTGTTTTGAGATTCACCACAGGAATCCTGAAAGTTGCCTACCTTGTAATAATATACGTCCTCCGGTTGACCTATTCCGACTCAGTGAGGGAGGGTGGGGAACAATGGTGCATTTACTCGGGCTAAAATGTATTAAAACACGTTTTATTCGGTATTTTTTAGTGCAAATGTCACTTTATCACTGTGGTTTGCCTGTGATCTGACACCACCATCATCATCCATCGTCACCACCACCACCATCATCATCATCATTCCCACAATCATTCCAAACTACTGTCACTGTCTAACTGATCTGACACCACCATCATCATTGTAATGTCGTAGCGTTACATTAACTAGAAGAGCGCGTGACAGACATGCGCACTAGGCTGTACGAGAGACGGACTGAATGGAGTCGAGCAAAGAGAGTATTAAAAGTCCATAAAACACACATTCATTTGTGGTAGTTTCTACAACTGGCGACGAGGATCAACGAACAAGATACAACTACGTCTTCGAGACAATTTACAGCCACATTCAAAGAATAACAGTCAAGATTAACGGCATTTTCTTCTACGCCACGTGCCACGCTACTCAACAAGATGGCGAATGTCTTACCGCCATTCCCTACATTTGCTGTTCACGAGGATAATACTTCCATTGGTCCTCGCTGGAAGAAATGGTTTAAACGCTTTGAGATGTATCTCGCTGCACATGATATCAAAGATCCTACACGAAAGCGAGCACTATTATTATACTCAGCAGGCGAAGAGGTCAGCGACATCTTTGAAACGCTACCAGATCAAGGAGAAGATAAGGATTACAAAGCTGCAGTCGCTGCACTAAATGTTTATTTTCAACCAAAAGTAAACAAAACCTACGAAGTTTACATGTTCAGAAATGCTACACAAGATTCAGGTGAATCGCTAGATTCCTACTACACACGACTACGACGCCTGGCCCAAACTTGCGAGTTCACTAATGAGGAAGAAGAAATTAAATCTCATATCATTCTATCCTGCTCGTCAACACGGCTACGACGTAGAGCCCTGCGAGAAGATATGAATCTCAAAGCTCTTCTCGACTATGGCAGAGGTTTTGAAATGTCTGAACGACAAGCTAAAGGCATCGAGGAACACGAAAAACTGTGCAAAGCAACGGAAGTACAGATGGTCAAACCACGAAACGTGAGGACAAAGACGGATCAAAAGCAGTGCTACAGATGCGGAGGAAACTACCCTCACCAAGGTCGTCCCTGTCCAGCTCTGCATGAGACCTGCCGGAACTGTCAGAAGGTGGGTCATTTTGCCAAAGTGTGCAAAAGTAAATCAACTAGCAAGAGAGTCAACGCAACTAAGGAGAAAGAATCGGATGATCAGTCTGATGATTCCACTGATGAAGAATACACCTATCGTGTTACACTGCACTCTCTCCAAGACAAAGGACATCCTGTTAGTGAAGTCACCATTGGAAACAAGACAGTCAAGTGTCTTATTGACTCTGGAGCTGGTGTAAATGTCATTGACTCACATACCTACAACAAGTTGAACATCCCCTTGTCACCTACTTCAAAGAAGATATATAGTTACCAAGCAGTCAAGCCTTTACCAGTACTGGGGAAGTTCGAAGCGAATGTCATCTCAGCAGTCACCAATACATCAAATATTGCTCAATTCTATGTTGTGGATGGAGCGGATGGAAATCTTCTGGGCTACAAAACGGCCACTGACCTCAGACTGCTGCACATTGTGAACACCCTATCAACACCCAAAGGAACAAGCATCATGGATGAATACAGTGACTGTTTCAAGGGACTGGGGAAGATGAAAGACAAGACTGCAAAACTACACATTGATAGTAGCGTCAAGCCACTTGCTCAGAGACATCGAAGAGTACCATTTCACATGCGCGACCAAGTTGAAGCTGAGCTCAAGAATCTACAAGACCTCGACATAATTGAAAGAGCTGAAGGCCCTACTCCTTGGGTCTCACCCATAGTGATAGTCCCCAAGAAAGTAGGAATACGTATATGTGTCGACATGAGAGCTGCCAACGAAGCCATAGAACGAGAACGACACCCAGTGCCCACAGTCGAAGATCTAATCGTTGATCTTAATGGGTCAACTGTTTTCAGCAAGATAGATTTAAACCAAGGCTACCACCAGTTGGAATTAGACGCAGACTCCAGGAACATTACTACTTTTGCTACTCATCTTGGTCTGTTTCGTTATAAGCGTCTGAGTTTTGGGATCAACTCAGCATCAGAAATCTTTCAGAAAGCCATAGAGGAAGCAGTACAAGGAATTCAAGGTGCAAGAAACATCTCTGATGACATAATAGTCTTTGGCAAGCAACAAGATGATCACGACAATGCACTTCGAGCTGTCCTCCAGAGAATGAGAGATAACAATCTAACTGCAAACCCAGACAAGTGTTTGTTTAACCAGTCATCCATTGACTTCTTTGGCCATCACTTTTCTGCAGAAGGCATCAGCGCAGATGACAAGAAAATATCATCGTTGATTAACTCAAGCCCCCCAAAGAATGCCAACGAAGCACGCAGCTTCTTAGGTTTTGCACAATACCTAGCACGTTTCATCAAGGACTTTGCATCCATCTCTGCCCCCATTCGTCAACTCACACACAAGGATGCAAAGTGGGTGTGGGGACCAGATCAACAACATGCGTTTGCTTCCCTCAAAGCTAGCATGGCAGCTCCTGAAGTAATGAAGTACTTCGATCCACTGCTCAAAACTGAACTGATTGTTGATGCCAGCCCAGTTGGACTTGGGGCTATTCTAGCACAAGTGACACATGACCAAGGAAGAAACGTTGTAGCATATGCAAGCCGCTCCCTCACCGATTGTGAAAGCCGCTACAGTCAGACGGAAAGAGAAGCGCTGGCAGTAGTCTGGGGAACTGAACACTTCCATTTATATCTTCATGGATCATCCTTCCAAGCCATCACTGATCATAAACCACTTGAAACAATCTTCAACAAGTCAACCTGCAAAGCAACTGCAAGACTTGAGAGATTACAGCTGCGCTTACAACCGTACAAGATCACAGTGGTCTAAAGACCAGGGGCAGATAATCCCGCTGATTATAGAGCCGGCATCCAGATCCAAAACATTCCACCAGTCCTAATCATTTGTCAAGAGTTGATAGTTATGTCAATTTCGTTACTGCAAACGCTGTACCCAATGCAGTTACTCTCCAGGAGATTCAGGATGCAACAGCAAAAGATCATACACTGCAAAACCTGGCAAAAGTGATAGCCACTCAAAGATGGTATGAAGCTGGAAGAGATGTCTGTGAATATCAGCAAGTCAAACAAGAGCTAACTGTGGCAAATGGAGTGATTTTGAGAGGTACTCGCATAATAGTTCCTGAAACCCTACGTCAACGAATGATTATGCTTGCCCATAGTGGTCATCAAGGCATAGTCAAGACAAAGCGCCTTCTGCGAGACTCGGTTTGGTTCCCAGGAATAGACGGAATGGTTGAAGAGATGATTAAGCAATGTCTACCATGTCAAGCAGCAAATCATAACTCAAGCCCAGCATGTGAGCCTTTAAAGATGTCCCCTCTACCACAAGGACCATGGCAAGAACTGTCCATAGACTTCTGTGGTCCCTTTCCCAATGGGGACTACCTACTAGTGGTCGTAGATGATTTTAGCAGATTTCCAGAGGTTGAAATCTTGAGGTCGACCTCAGCAAAGGCAGTAATTCCACATCTAGACAGCATTTTTGCCAGACAAGGAATTCCAGATGTAGTCAGAACCGACAATGGGCCACCTTTCAACAGTGAGAACTTTCAAATGTTTGCTACTCATCTTGGCTTTAACCATCGTAAGATAACACCAATATGGCCTAGAGCAAATGGCGAGGCAGAAAGACTGATGCGAACCCTAGAGAAAGCCATTAGGACTGCTGTCATAGAGCACAAAAGCTGGAGACAAGAGCTTTTCACCTTTCTGCGACAATACAGAGCACACACCCCATAGTACTACAGGAAAATCACCTTCAGAATTGTTGAATGGAAGAAAGTTGAAATCTACAATGCCTCGACTACAACAGGATCAAGCATCACCAGAGGTCAGGCAAAATGACGCCAAGAGGAAAGAACAGATGAAAGAGTATGCAGACAGACATAACCATGCCAGAGCGTCAGACCTCAAAGTTGGTGACAAAGTACTGGTCAAACAACAAAAAAAGAACAAGCTGTCAACACCGTTTAAACCTGAACCATTGGAAGTAAAAGAAAAGAAAGGAAGCATGATTACAGCTCACAACGCAGAGTACACTGTGACCAGAAACACATCCTTCTTCAAGAAAATACCTTCTAGCACACAAGTACCACTCCCGTTAAGTGATGAGGAGGAGGAACTCCACCCAAACAACGAGACTGATGAGACATCAAGTCAAGCACAGTCAAATGCTGATCCACAGGATCCAGGGACAACACCTCCCTTGCGAAGATCATCAAGAAACCGGAGAGCTCCTGAATACTTGAATGACTATTCTACTTGAACAATATACAATGTCACATGCAGTCATTGTTATTTACTAACTGTTTGAGTTTCATACGTTATATAGATAAGGACATGAACATTTTCTCTAGAGGAAGGAAGAGATGTAATGTCGTAGCGTTACATTAACTAGAAGAGCGCGTGACAGACATGCGCACTAGGCTGTACGAGAGACGGACTGAATGGAGTCGAGCAAAGAGAGTATTAAAAGTCCATAAAACACACATTCATTTGTGGTAGTTTCTACAATCATCCATCGTCACCACCACCATCATCATCATCAATCCCACAATCATTCCAAACTACCATTACGGTCTAACTGATCTGATACCACCAACATCATCCATCGTCACCACCACCATCATCATCATCATTCCCACAATCATTCCAAACTACTGTCACTGTCTAACTGATCTGATACCACCACCATCATCATCATTTCCACAATCATTCCAAACTACCACCATTAAACAATTATTGGATGAGGTTTTGATGACATCTGGAATTATCAATGTAGAGGTAAGTGTTATTGGCCGAAGCCGTAGGCTGAAGCCAATAACATTTGCCGAGACATTGATAATTCCGGATATCATCAAAACCGAATTCAACAATTGTTTTATTATATATTGTCTATGTGGATTGACTCATAATACAAAGATATATAAGCAATTCAACAACAACAACAAATGAATGAAAATGATAACCTACAGATAACAACCAATCCGCTGACCTACGCAGGCTCGTTTTTGCAGATAACTGCTATAGATAACCGCTATAGATAACCACCAGACCGCTGAAATATCGCTGGCGCGCACTGATAGTTAGAATTATCTGTAGGCTCTCGACCAATGAGAATACAGATACTGAGTACAAATATAATCTTATAATAATCTTACTTATTGATGCAAAGCAGTCATTTATGTTTATTGTTTTCAAAGGTGATGTCATACCTACATGGCACACATCTGGTAAAGCATGAAATACACTTCCTATTCCATGACCATGAGAGTACTGACACACACTAAACCCATGTTGACCTGCCAAAGAACTGTAATATAACATTATTGTTTGTTGAAATTACAGTCAATGACGAAGCAATTTCTCTGTGGAAATGTATTTTATGCTGGTTTGTGGGTGTGTGGGTGGGGGGCAGTGGGTGTTTGTGTGGTGGTGTGGATCTGACCACAGGTAACCCACTCACAGAAAAACTTTCTACAGTTACCAATAGTAGAGAATCTTATACCAGGCCCACACACACTAATGGCAGTATCTAGACACTCCCTTGATATATCAACTAGTTTACATACCTGATGGTGTTACCAATAGTAGAGAATCTTATACCAGGCCCACACACACTAATGGCAGTATCTAGACACTCCCTTGATATATCAACTAGTTTACGACCAGCGTCGTCCACACCACCCACCAGAAATGTCTCACATAAATCACCATGTACGCCACCTATAAATACCTGAATTAATTAATAACAATTGCATTAGCATATTATCAACTAATACACCACTAGATGATAACTTATCTTATAGACCTATACACCCGGGGGGGGGGGACTCCGATACCAAAGTGGCGGGGATGCTCGTCATCCCTTTTAGTTTTTTTTTTCGTGCTTTGGTCCCACTTAGGGTGTCAGAAATAAAAATGACCACCAATAGAGTTTTCCGGTCCCTTTTAGGGTAACGTTCTTTAAAAATAGCTTAAAGATTTATATGACAACGTTGTCTAAAACTTGTAATAGTGGAAGGCGTTTGATGCTAGTGTTTTTTATACTATTAAAATGACTTTTTAAATTGGTCCCTTTTAGGAATAAAAATATTCGCTGCCACGCCCACCAAGGCAAGACTCCGGTCCTTTTTAGGGGTCATTTTCAAAATTTTCGACGAGCATCCCTACCCCCTTTTATTTATAAGGGAGTCCCCCCTCCCCCAGGCCTATACATTAGGATCACACAGGAAGCCCAATACTAATACACCACTAGATGATAACCTCCTTCCCAGCACCGCCACACAGACTAAGTCAAACTAAGAAAACCGTGGACACCTAAAATATGTCTGGAATGTTCATTGTGACCAATCACATGCAACTGTCAGGTCAGCTTTCCAAAATATGTTTACTTCAAACTTGCTCAAATCTATTCTTCACTGCGTAGTGTATTCATATCTCAAATGGAGTGAAATAGCAATCTAATTTCATACAAGATACACATAAGACTTAATGGCGGTGTTCGATGATTGATAACGATCTGTGGTTTCAAGATTTCGCATGTGATTGGTCACAGCACAATGAACATTCCAGACATATTTATAGGTGTTCACGGTTTTCTTAGTCGCCCTCGCATCTGTTTTTAGTTCCGCCACGCAACATTGCGTGACGAGGCAAGGAACGGATGCAAGGGAAACTATGGTTTTCTCAGTTCTACAGTAATAAATTTTTGTGTTATACAGCGATACGAGTACTTACAGATACATCTACACTTATTATGTCTCCATCTTTCAAGGAATAACTACAAAGGAGAAGCAAAAAATTGTCAGAATTTGGATGTCAAAACAATATGCATAGTCCATTCGTGCATACCTGTTTGGTATACCATGTACAGTGTGACGTTATTCACTGATGTACAGACTGATTTAGTAAAACCTTTGTAATTCAATGGTGAAGGGTAGGTACATACCTGTATGGTATACCATGTACAGTGACGTTATTCACTGATGTACAGACTGATTTAGGAAAACCTTTGTAATTCAATGGTGAAGGGTAGGTACATACCTGTTTGGTATACCATGTACAGTGACATTATTCACTGATGTACAGACTGATTTAGTAAAACCTTTGTAATTCAATGGTGAAGGGTAGGTACATACCTGTATGGTATACCATGTACAGTGACGTTATTCACTGATGTACAGACTGATTTAGGAAAACCTTTGTAATTCAATGGTGAAGGGTAGGTGCATACCTGTTTGGTATACCATGTACAGTGTGACGTTATTCACTGATGTACAGACTGATTTAGGAAAACCTTTGTAATTCAATGGTGAAGGGTAGGTGCATACCTGTTTGGTATACCATGTACAGTGACGTTATTCACTGATGTACAGACTGATTTAGGAAAACCTTTGTAATTCAGTGGTGAAGGGTAGGTGTATACCTGTTTGGTATACCATGTACAGTGACGCTATTCACTGATGTACAGACTGATTTAGTAAAACCTTTGTAATTCAATGGTGAAGGGTAGGTGCATACCTGTTTGGTATACCATGTACAGTGACATTATTCACTGATGTACAGACTGATTTAGTAAAACCTTTGTAATTCAATGGTGAAGGGTAGGTACATACCTGTTTGGTATACCATGTACAGTGACGTTATTCACTGATGTACAGACTGATTTAGTAAAACCTTTGTAATTCAATGGTGAAGGGTAGGTACATACATTACCTGTATGGTATACCATGTACAGTGACGTTATTCACTGATGTACAGACTGATTTAGTAAAACCTTTGTAATTCAATGGTGAAGGGTAGGTACATACCTGTTTGGTATACCATGTACAGTGACGTTATTCACTGATGTACAGACTGATTTAGGAAAACCTTTGTAATTCAATGGTGAAGGGTAGGTACATACCTGTTTGGTATACCATGTACAGTGACGTTATTCACTGATGTACAGACTGATTTAGGAAAACCTTTGTAATTCAATGGTGAAGGGTAGGTGCATACCTGTTTGGTATACCATGTACAGTGACGTTATTCACTGATGTACAGACTGATTTAGGAAAACCTTTGTAATTCAATGGTGAAGGGTAGGTACATACCTGTATGGTATACCATGTACAGTGACGTTATTCACTGATGTACAGACTGATTTAGGAAAACCTTTGTAATTCAGTGGTGAAGGGTAGGTGTATACCTGTTTGGTATACCATGTACAGTGACGCTATTCACTGATGTACAGACTGATTTAGTAAAACCTTTGTAATTCAATGGTGAAGGGTAGGTGCATACCTGTTTGGTATACCATGTACAGTGACATTATTCACTGATGTACAGACTGATTTAGGAAAACCTTTGTAATTCAATGGTGAAGGATAGGTACATACCTGTTTGGTATACCATGTACAGTGACGTTATTCACTGATGTACAGACTGATTTAGTAAAACCTTTGTAATTCAATGGTGAAGGGTAGGTGCATACCTGTTTGGTATACCATGTACAGTGACATTATTCACTGATGTACAGACTGATTTAGGAAAACCTTTGTAATTCAATGGTGAAGGGTAGGTACATACCTGTTTGGTATACCATGTACAGTGACGTTATTCACTGATGTACAGACTGATTTAGTAAAACCTTTGTAATTCAATGGTGAAGGGTAGGTACATACCTGTATGGTATACCACGTACAGTGACGTTATTCACTGATGTACAGACTGATTTAGGAAAACCTTTGTAATTCAGTGGTGAAGGGTAGGTGCATATATACCTGTTTGGTATACCATGTACAGTGACGTTATTCACTGATGTACAGACTGATTTAGGAAAACCTTTGTAATTCAATGGTGAAGGGTAGGTACATACCTGTTTGGTATACCATGTACAGTGACGTTATTCACTGATGTACAGACTGATTTAGGAAAACCTTTGTAATTCAATGGTGAAGGGTAGGTGCATACCTGTTTGGTATACCATGTACAGTGACATTATTCACTGATGTACAGACTGATTTAGGAAAACCTTTGTAATTCAATGGTGAAGGGTAGGTACATACCTGTTTGGTATACCATGTACAGTGACGTTATTCACTGATGTACAGACTGATTTAGTAAAACCTTTGTAATTCAATGGTGAAGGGTAGGTACATACCTGTATGGTATACCACGTACAGTGACGTTATTCACTGATGTACAGACTGATTTAGGAAAACCTTTGTAATTCAATGGTGAAGGGTAGGTACATACCTGTTTGGTATACCATGTACAGTGACGTTATTCACTGATGTACAGACTGATTTAGGAAAACCTTTGTAATTCAATGGTGAAGGGTAGGTACATACCTGTTTGGTATACCATGTACAGTGACGTTATTCACTGATGTACAGACTGATTTAGGAAAACCTTTGTAATTCAATGGTGAAGGGTAGGTACATACCTGTTTGGTATACCATGTACAGTGACATTATTCACTGATGTACAGACTGATTTAGGAAAACCTTTGTAATTCAGTGGTGAAGGGTAGGTGCATATATACCTGTTTGGTATACCATGTACAGTGACGTTATTCACTGATGTACAGACTGATTTAGGAAAACCTTTGTAATTCAATGGTGAAGGGTAGGTACATACATACCTGTTTGGTATACCATGTACAGTGACGTTATTCACTGATGTACAGACTGATTTAGGAAAACCTTTGTAATTCAATGGTGAAGGGTAGGTACATACCTGTTTGGTATACCATGTACAGTGACATTATTCACTGATGTACAGACTGATTTAGGAAAACCTTTGTAATTCAATGGTGAAGGGTAGGTGCATACCTGTTTGGTATACCATGTACAGTGACGTTATTCACTGATGTACAGACTGATTTAGGAAAACCTTTGTAATTCAATGGTGAAGGGTAGGTGCATACCTGTTTGGTATACCATGTACAGTGACGTTATTCACTGATGTACAGACTGATTTAGTAAAACCTTTGTAATTCAATGGTGAAGGGTAGGTGCATACCTGTTTGGTATTCCATGTACAGTGACGTTATTCACTGATGTACAGACTGATTTAGTAAAACCTTTGTAATTCAATGGTGAAGGGTAGGTACATACATTACCTGTATGGTATACCATGTACAGTGACGTTATTCACTGATGTACAGACTGATTTAGTAAAACCTTTGTAATTCAATGGTGAAGGGTAGGTACATACCTGTATGGTATACCACGTACAGTGACGTTATTCACTGATGTACAGACTGATTTAGGAAAACCTTTGTAATTCAATGGTGAAGGGTAGGTACATACCTGTTTGGTATACCATGTACAGTGACGTTATTCACTGATGTACAGACTGATTTAGGAAAACCTTTGTAATTCAATGGTGAAGGGTAGGTACATACCTGTTTGGTATACCATGTACAGTGACGTTATTCACTGATGTACAGACTGATTTAGGAAAAACCTTTGTAATTCAATGGTGAAGGGTAGGTACATACCTGTTTGGTATACCATGTACAGTGACATTATTCACTGATGTACAGACTGATTTAGGAAAACCTTTGTAATTCAGTGGTGAAGGGTAGGTGCATATATACCTGTTTGGTATACCATGTACAGTGACGTTATTCACTGATGTACAGACTGATTTAGGAAAACCTTTGTAATTCAATGGTGAAGGGTAGGTACATACCTGTTTGGTATACCATGTACAGTGACGTTATTCACTGATGTACAGACTGATTTAGGAAAACCTTTGTAATTCAATGGTGAAGGGTAGGTACATACCTGTTTGGTATACCATGTACAGTGACATTATTCACTGATGTACAGACTGATTTAGGAAAACCTTTGTAATTCAATGGTGAAGGGTAGGTGCATACCTGTTTGGTATACCATGTACAGTGACGTTATTCACTGATGTACAGACTGATTTAGGAAAACCTTTGTAATTCAATGGTGAAGGGTAGGTGCATACCTGTTTGGTATACCATGTACAGTGACGTTATTCACTGATGTACAGACTGATTTAGTAAAACCTTTGTAATTCAATGGTGAAGGGTAGGTGCATACCTGTTTGGTATTCCATGTACAGTGACGTTATTCACTGATGTACAGACTGATTTAGTAAAACCTTTGTAATTCAATGGTGAAGGGTAGGTACATACATTACCTGTATGGTATACCATGTACAGTGACGTTATTCACTGATGTACAGACTGATTTAGTAAAACCTTTGTAATTCAATGGTGAAGGGTAGGTACATACCTGTATGGTATACCACGTACAGTGACGTTATTCACCGATGTACAGACTGATTTAGTAAAACCTTTGTAATTCAATGGTGAAGGGTAGGTACATACCTGTATGGTATACCACGTACAGTGACGTTATTCACTGATGTACAGACTGATTTAGGAAAACCTTTGTAATTCAATGGTGAAGGGTAGGTGCATACCTGTTAGGTATACCATGTACAGTGACGTTATTCACTGATGTACAGACTGATTTAGGAAAACCTTTGTAATTCAATGGTGAAGGGTAGGTACATACCTGTTTGGTATACCATGTACAGTGACGTTATTCACTGATGTACAGACTGATTTAGGAAAACCTTTGTAATTCAATGGTGAAGGGTAGGTGCATACCTGTTTGGTATACCATGTACAGTGACGTTATTCACTGATGTACAGACTGATTTAGGAAAACCTTTGTAATTCAATGGTGAAGGGTAGGTGCATACCTGTTTGGTATACCATGTACAGTGACGTTATTCACTGATGTACAGACTGATTTAGTAAAACCTTTGTAATTCAATGGTGTGAAGGGTAGGTGCATACCTGTTTGGTATACCATGTACAGTGACGTTATTCACTGATGTACAGACTGATTTAGTAAAACCTTTGTAATTCAATGGTGAAGGGTAGGTACATACCTGTTTGGTATACCATGTACAGTGACGTTATTCACTGATGTACAGACTGATTTAGTAAAACCTTTGTAATTCAATGGTGAAGGGTAGGTACATACATTACCTGTATGGTATACCATGTACAGTGACGTTATTCACTGATGTACAGACTGATTTAGTAAAACCTTTGTAATTCAATGGTGAAGGGTAGGTACATACCTGTTTGGTATACCATGTACAGTGACGTTATTCACTGATGTACAGACTGATTTAGTAAAACCTTTGTAATTCAATGGTGAAGGGTAGGTACATACCTGTATGGTATACCACGTACAGTGACGTTATTCACTGATGTACAGACTGATTTAGGAAAACCTTTGTAATTCAATGGTGAAGGGTAGGTGCATACCTGTTAGGTATACCATGTACAGTGACGTTATTCACTGATGTACAGACTGATTTAGGAAAACCTTTGTAATTCAATGGTGAAGGGTAGGTACATACCTGTTTGGTATACCATGTACAGTGACGCTATTCACTGATGTACAGACTGATTTAGGAAAACCTTTGTAATTCAATGGTGAAGGGTAGGTACAACTGTACATACCTGTTTGGTATACCATGTACAGTGACATTATTCACTGATGTACAGACTGATTTAGGAAAACCTTTGTAATTCAGTGGTGAAGGGTAGGCACCATGGTCAATGATGGACTGGTAAAGTACACTGTCTAGTTCCTCTGTAGTAAGTCCAACCTGATAACATTAATAATAATCAATAACAATTGAAGGGTTCGATCCCTGTAAGAACGTCATAAGTGATCTCTGATCAAAATATAAATTCTCCTTGAGATTCTTCGATTTTCAAAGGAGAATTTGAGTTTTGATCATAAGTCACTTAAAGTGCACATGACACAATTTTTTTTATTTCATTTTATAACATAGATTAGTGATGGAAATAATAATATCACAAAGAAATTTTGATTAAGTTATTGCTTTTAGAGATATTTGTGAAAAACATGTCGCGAAGTGTGACGTCACGTTGTTTGATAGCACCCTGGTTTCATTGAAATCATGGCAAATATCGATCGCTTTTTGTGCTAGAAAACGAAAAGGACAACAAACAATTTGATGTAGATTAAAAGTACAGATATAATACTTTAAACACCAAAAAAGTTAGAAGCTTTACCTGTTTATGTTTTTGTCTTATGGTCGGACAAAAGTGTGACTATTTTGGTTATTTTTGAGGCTCTTCAAACAAAGTGACGTCATAACAGCTGATTTATTTTTCGAAAATATCTTTCAAAGCAATCATTTCACAGAAAATTGATTATGTTTTCTTTGATACTACCAATAATCTTAATAATTGAGGCCCTAGAAGAAGGGGCCTTATGGCCCCTTAGTGGTGCACCCCCTTTCAAAATCTCTAGATCCACCCCTGATATCAATGAAGAATGTTTTCTCCCCCATGTCAGATAGAACATCAATCATTTAAACATCAAGATGAAGTAGATGCCATTCTATTCATTGTAATTCATGTTTTATCTTCAAATTTTTCTTCATTTTATCTCATCTTATATGAGATCTCGTTTTTGTTTGTTACTGATGAAGACATTTGGGAAAGTTACAGAAAAGACATGGTATTTCAACTGTCATTTTCTACAGTGAAGTGGACTAAGTTAAAGTTACTGATGTTTCGGTCCTCAGTCCTTTGTACGTCACACTAGAAGTTTACCATGGTTCTAATTGGGTGCGCAAAAAGCATTCATGAATTATATGCACATTGCCTATTCTGCATATATATGTTATTGCTTGTGTCAATGCAAATGTTGTGTTGTATCGCTAGATATACAATGTAACTAATTGCATAATCGTTGTCGGGTTGAAAATCATGAAAGCTATGACCCAAAGGAATTCTGGGAAATTAAAACTCTCAAATAACACCGTCAAATCGTCGTCCTTTTTATCCAGACTTGTAGGATCTTAGTTAAATAGCTCATATAACTTCAAAACTACGAGAACATTGAATATATCTGTATGTAATGCAGGTCATGAACTGATTTCCCATCCATCCTTGCGGTCTCAGCTTCTATGATTTATGATTTTCAACCCGACAACGATTATGCAATTAGCTATATACAATGTACATACTTTGATAAGATCACCAGCAAGAGAGACCACTTTTCTTGCTACTTGACAAGCATGCCTAACAGCAAACACTTGTGCCTTTGTCTTCAACTCCACTCTCTGTGGTGCGTCAGGGACTATGCCTGTTTTGGCATACACAGGGAGTGCAATGTGTGATGGGATAGCTCGAGGGGTGGCAATGTTATTTTGTAGTGGAGTGGTGAAGAGGTTGGACTTTGATGGAAAGCTAACAAGCAAAATGAAGTCCACAAGTTGGGCATTGAATTATTTCAGATATAAAGTTACATGGCTTAATTCATTGATTTGTCTGTCTGTCCGAGACAGCCATCTTCTCAACCGCTATAAACTGCGTTCCAGAGTTCTTCGAGTCATAAATATCACCAATACAGTTGTACAATGAATAGATTTTGCTTAACACTACAAATTTATTATCACCTTCTTCAATATAACTTAAGCTTAAGCTTAATACATTGATCAAATTTAATACCTTTTATTCGGCGATTTTACGATCTTTCTCAAGACCTGCAACGATTCTGAGGCAATAGGAAGCTGTAATTAAGTACATGGGAAGCAACAGATATATACAGTGCACTTATATTATTTTCTTACCAAGCAAAGCTGTACGGACACCCATCGCCAATCTATCATACTCTTGTGCTGAAGAAATATGGCGCACCACAGGTAGCCCAATTTTTTTAAATAATATCACCATTTGTTCTTATGTCCAATGGGCTTATTATTATAATCCGCAAGGACCACGAATACTGCCACCTACTACCCCACCAGTTCCTCTAATGGTCGTTCTTTTATTTTTGACGTTTTCCAATCAAATCTAGGGTCTTGCGGCACAGGGAACCCAACACACTACGAATTGCGCACTCTACCACAGGAAACCCATAAAAAGACGCCCTCACTTTTTATTTCAGAAGAAATGGTTGGGCTGCCTGTGATGAGGGTACGAAATTTCACAGCACTCTGTATCAACCGTAGCTTGTCATATAATGGAAGATTCCAATAAAGCGTTTTGTTCTATTTTATTCAAAACTGTAACTTGATAAACTGACACGTTTGAGATTCACTCCTAGAGTTGTGGGTTATGTTGTGACAGGAACCATTACAGCTATTAATGGGCTCCTGGTTGTGATGGTATTGTAAAAGTGAGAAGAACTAGAAACAATTAATTTTGTTCCCTTTTGTGTGAGAAATCTCATGCCTCCTTACCAACTCTTAGGGTGGGTTGCCTGTGGTGTATTTTCCTTTTCCACAGGAAGCCCAAAAAGGAAGGTTTTCGATAGATCTATTGTGATTCTTAGTTAATATTTATCATTGAATAACTCAATGTAATATTTCTGGAATGTGTACGCATCCACTGGGAACCCAATACTAAGTTCTCCTTGGTGTTCTGGCATTACGTTAAAAATATATAATTTAACATATTTTTAAAGGACATAAATATAACGCTGATTTCTTTCTTAAGAGGGAGTGGGGTACATGTAAGTATGCTATCATCGTCTTCGTATGAACACAGCCATTCCAAATATCAGTGCTAGTACGGTTACAAGGTAGATGTCCCAGTCCTGTCCCATCTGTTTAGATAGGTCGACGTCGATCTTGTTCCAAAAATCATAATTCTGGAGAGAAAAGATACATTACTTAATAAATGGGAGGAAGGAGGCAAAGAAGGAAGGAAGGAAGAGAGAGAGGAGTGGAAGGAGGGATCCAGAAGGAGTGCAAGAAAGGAGCCAGAAAGGATGGAAGAAATGAGAGGACAAATGAAGAAGGGTGAACATTTGGAAGAAATTAAGGATCGTCATATTTACAAACCTCTCGTGCCCATTCCCAAAAGAAAAGAACGCCCAATTTTAGAAGCGCAAGTGCTACAGGAGCCTGGGCATCAGGGCTGGTTTGTGCTGCCATGTCATAGAATCGTTTGGCCAAATGAATGTCCTGAGGAAAGCGAAAAGAAAATTGTATTATTCAGTACATTTTCCTACATAACAAATAATCCTATATCACTAAAGAACAGAAATAGTCTTTACCTGTCTCATTCCCAGTCCCCTCTCATGCATGTAGCCCAAGTTGAACATGGCCTGGGCGCTATGCTGTTGTTCTGATGCCAATCTGTAATGAAGTGCGGCCATTTCGTAGTCTATCTCGGTACCGTAACCATAGTAATGATAGTCACCAACCTTGACACGTGCTTGGGTGTTGCCTATGGAAACGCATGAAAAGCCAATCAAATGGGGAAAGCTGCATCGTGTTGACATGACTGCAAATGGGAAGTCAGTGAAGCTGAATCATTTGAAAAGGAGTGGAGAGGGAGATCGTTAAAGGGCAGGGAAAGAGGAGAATGAATGGGAAGAGAGAGGAGGAAGAAAAGGAGAAGGTACCCAGGTATTTGTTGGGTTTCAATCAGCTGATAAAAGTCCATGAATCTCATTATCTCATTATAACTGGTGCTCAAACATGACCACCATGTGCTACCAAGCAGAGAGAATTCTATTGAAAACTTGCAATTCAGCTGATAAAAATTCCTCACGAGACCGGAAATGACGTCACCCAAAACCCAGCAATACTGTATTATACCTTGTGATGCAGCACGTGTCCAGTAGAGTAATGCACGTGGAAATATCTCAGTTCTGTTAATGATTGTAGATAAGCCTGCAAGTACAGTAATGATAAGTCAAGAATACAATAGAACACCAACGCGTGGGCGTAATGTAGGAAACGTTATGGAAACATCCAGTAGTATGGGAGGGAAGAACTCTATCCAGTTCATAAGTTGATGCCTTTTCAATTCGGGGGGGGGGGGGGGGGGGGGGGGGGGGGGGGGGTCATAATAGAATAATGTCCACGTACCATGGTCCAGGATGTAAGCCACATTACTCTGTGCAACTTCATATCCCAATTCAGCCAGCATAGCGTACTTCAGTAGTGCTGTATCTACTTGTCCTTGTTTGTAGGCCTCATGAGCCTCCATCATTAACTTGGCCACACGACCACGTTCAGCTACGTTTTTAAAGAGCTACAGAAATAGTGCAACAGTTATACAGTCAACTCTCGCTATTGCGGCCACCTCGCTATTACAGCCACCTCGCTATTACAGCCACCTCGCTATTACAGCCACCTCGCTATTACAGCCACCTCGCTATTACAGCCACCTCGCTATTGCGGCCACCTCGCTTTTACAGCCACCTCGCTATTACAGCCACCTCGCTATTGCGGCCACCTCGCTATTACAGCCACCTCGCTATTATGGACACTTCACCAGAGCAAATTTCGTATGACTGTGAAAACCTACGGCACACAGCACGGTCACGGCACAGTAGCCTACTAGTTCTCTCATTTGATCGTCCTTAACATCGGACTCTTTAGCGATGCACAACCATATCAGGTCATCATCTCCAAAGATCCTACCCCTGTCCCATCCCCTCTGTGGGCGTGGTGGGGTACATATGCTATCTTACCTCTGTTGCCGTATGACACGACCTCATGACCCCTGTCCCAGATGCGTGCATCACAGCGAGGTTATAAAAAGCCAATACGTGTCCTGAAACAACAAAACCAGTCCAATAAATGCTTTTTTCATACAACACAGGGGCAACATAACAACTTGGGGTGTAAAAGGAGAGGCGAAAACCTTCCTCCTCCTTTCCCATCATTCCATGTGTCATAAAGATTTCATTCCCAGACCGGGCGCGTCGTGTGAATTGAGCTTCTTAGTTCGTTCTCTCCCTTGCTTCAAGGGCAGCCTGCATAGCTGGCGCAGGATGGGAGGTAGAGGGGGAGAGGGGAGGCTAGGGGAACTCCTTTTAGCATTCCCCTCCCCCTCTCTTCCCTGCCATCGCTGCACAGCTATGATGCAGGCTGCTTCGAGGGTTTTTCTCTCCGGTTTTCCTCCCCCAGTTAGAATGAACTAGTGAGATGTGGTGTTGGCTGTATAGAACCGGTATGTGAGAGTCGTGTTCCCCAGTTTATAATGAGTGTATAGAATATAGAATGTAGTAAGAAGTGAATGTGAGAGTACTAGTAGAATTGTAGAACATTTGAAACGTTAAAAACATTAGGGTGATTTATTGAGAATCTAGATTTATGAAAATAATGTCTACAGTTCCCATCAAAACAAAGTCCATCTAACTTTAGAGAGGGGATTTAAGGAGTGGCCCAAATGTTACCTGATTGAGAGGCGAGGTTAAAGAATTTGATAGCCATTTTGTAATCACGTCTGACACCAAGACCATCTGATGACACACAATATGATAGCAATCATTAGATTAAAGTAGTTTAAGACTAGACTGATAACTTTCGTATGAGTGGGAAACCTACGGTGCCGTGACACTCAAATGGCTTCCTTTCTGAACCAATCAAAAAGCGTGCAGATGCATCTCATCCAATCAAACTCTTTTAATACAGCACAGCATGGTACCACAACTTTCCCACCAGGAAAACAATTCTATTATCATGTAACTACTATTACTAACAATAGATCTGTGAGTGGTAATACTGAATCTCTATCCTTTGTGTATATTTGCAAGATAAATGTAGCCATCCAGTCTATAAAGTACTCACGATAGTACATGGTTCCTATTTGCAGATGACCATCCACCCAGCCTTGCTCTGCTGCCTGCTTGAAGAACGTAAAGGCCTTCTCGTAGTCCTAGGAGAGAACAGTCAAAACAGTCAGAACAGCCAGCCCATCAAACCGAGTTAAATAAAGTTAATCATCATCATCAAATCTAAGCCAGTCACCTACGGCATCAATTTTTTGCAAACGAATTAGGGATAGGTTTGTGTTGCATGCCCTAATTTTTCAGTTTCAGTTTGTTTATATGACGCGATTCTCAAACCCTGAAGGTTGGCAATGTGTCTGAAAGCTAGGAGTCTGTTTCTGTTTATGACTGTGTAAAGTTATACACATGACACTGAGGCGGTACTTAAAGTAATTAAATAAATAATAATAATAATAGTAAAAAACATAAATAGAATATAAAAAAGATTACATACATGTAATTTGTCGTTCAAGCTTAGCCTTGTTCAAGGGAAGTGGTCGTTATTAAACACATACATGATTACTCGATCTACTTGTGTATTATTCTAGATACTTACCTTTTCAACACCTCTACCCAGCATGTACATCAAGCCAAGCCCACTCTGACCTATTGGGTTACCCTGCAAAGAAATAAAACAATATAACAATATGAACTACTAGTCCAATAAAGGCAAGTAGAAAAGCACAAAGACACAGACAGGCAGGTATATTTAGAAGTGTATGTAAGGAAACATGTTCATATCTCAAAAAATATTTGAGATTGAATCACAGGCAGCCCAACCATTGCTTCTGCCGGCTACTAAATAATTAAATAAAATGATATTTACATCTTTTTTGATGGGTTTACTGGGTTTACTGTGGTAGAGTGCGCGCGCAATATGTTCTATGTTATGTCCTGTGTGCATCCTGCAGGTACTGATTAACGTGATCATGTTTGATGTTGGGCACTGAAGGCTGTGTGCATATCCTTGCAGGATGCATTTTAGAATACCCACACTAATGCTCTAGTAGTAGAACGACGATACATGTTTCACTCTCTGCGGGCGTGTTTGGTAATGAAGGCTGGTAATGAAGTATCCTTGAATGCACAAACGGAGCAAGTCTAGCCGTTTTACAATACAGGGTATTCACTATATCAAGCTCTAGTATTCTAAAGTCTAGGCACTCTTTGTGACACAACTAATAATACAGATTCTAAAGTGTTATGTGACAGGGTATTCTAAAGTCTAGCCGTTGCAAACAATGTGACAGGGTATTCTAAAGTCTAGCCGTTATGCAAACAATGTGACAGGGTATTCTAAAGTCTAGCCGTTATGCAAACAATGTGACAGGGTATTCTAAAGTCTAACTAATGGCTTCCATACCTGATCTATTGTTATGCAAACAATGTGACAGGGTATTCACACTAATGGCTTCCATACCTGATCTGCTGCTTTCTTAAACCATTTGAATGCCGTCTTGTTGTCTTGTTTGACATTATGACCACCTTCAGAATACATCTAGATGCACAATAACGAGAATGATGAAAGTTATTGGATATATACAATGTAGGAGGAATTAAGCATTGTGACTTCTAAATGAATTACCTTGCCAAGAAAAGCCATTGCATTGGAGTTACCAGCATCGGCAGCCTGCTGAAAGTACCTGAGTGCTCTCTGCTCACAAACATAACACAAATATATCAATTTATGAGCTCAAAATTTGCCAAGAAATAAACAATCTATGAATGTATATGACAGTATCAGCTATGAACACCACATACATGTAGTATGACGAACCAATGGAGACACAGTTACATGTACACAGTCAATTCTGTCTTGGTGGACAACCAACTAAGCCCAGTCTCTCCAAGACACAGTTACATGTACACAGTCAATTCTGTCTTGGTGGACAACCAACTAAGCCCAGTCTCTCCAAGACACAGTTACATGTACACAGTCAATTCTGTCTTGGTGGACAACCAACTAAACCCAGTCTCTCCAAGACACAGTTACATGTACACAGTCAATTCTGTCTTGGTGGACAACCAACTAAGCCCAGTCTCTCCAAGACACAGTTACATGTACACAGTCAATTCTGTCTTGGTGGACAACCAACTAAGCCCAGTCTCTCCAAGACACAGTTACATGTACACAGTCAATTCTGTCTTGGTGGACAACCAACTAAGCCAGTCTCTCCAAGACACAGTTACATGTACACAGTCAATTCTGTCTTGGTGGACAACCAACTAAGCCCAGTCTCTCCAAGACACAGTTACATGTACACAGTCAATTCTGTCTTGATGGACAACCAACTAAGCCCAAGACAGACACCCGTTCTATTGTATATTAATACATTCTTTCTCACTAAGAGTTGACCCTCTGGATGTCCATCGTAGAGATAGTTGACGGTGTATACTTTGTGTGCGTAGACAGTCATGTGTTACAAATGTACACCTACATACCTCATGGTCTACTTCAACTCCTCGACCACCTTGAAAGTGTAGCTGACCCAGCCCAACCTACAAGTCAAGAATACTTTATGTAACAAGTACACATAAGTAACCATTGTAAGAGTGCACATTGTGTACCTGGTGAGCCTGGATATCTCCCTTGTCAGCCAAGAACTGATAGTATTGGATCAAGTCATCATCAAGAACAGCATTGGTATTTCCCTACAATACAAACATTACTATCTTAGAGACCAACTCTTTAGAAGCTGATTATGCATGGCCATATAAACAGGTGACGTGTTACATGTCTATTACTATATACTGTGATATACAGTAGTTGTTATAAAGTGTTCAAGTACCAGTACTATTGTACCTGTTCATCTTCATCAACGAGTCTTACTCTCTGTAAAGCTGGACCGCCAGTCAAGGATACATCCTCAGCAACTAAAACAACATTTATTAAACAAATAATATTAGAGAATTGACATATTTAGACTTTGTGTGTGCACATTTTACAATACTTCTTGCATGCTGATTGCAAATATTACAACCTTGAAATCAAATGGTTATAAACAGCGCTATAACAGGACAAAGTACACAACAACAGGCAAATGATGCCTATTTTCTCTTGTCAAAAGTTGAAAAGTCTGTATTATCTTGTTTTTGTTATAATTAATTGAGACCAACTCTTTAAAACGAACTTGGGATCTAATTTGTGCGTGTGTGTCTGTTATTTAATTGTGATATACAGTTTAATTTAAATTATTAATTGTATGATACCTATCATTGCATCAATGAGTCAGTTGCCAATAAAGTACATGGATACATATATCCACTCCTTTGACAATTGAAGGGCTCCCTGCAAGAACAGAGTAAGTGACATTTTGTGAGCAAAACCCAAATTCTCCTTTGAAATTCAAAGAATCTCAAGGAGAATTTAGTTTTTTTGATCAGAGAATGATCACTTAGGTTGTTCTTGCAGGGAGCCCTTCAATTGATGCGATAATGCAATTTATCATCAATATGATGATGATGACTATATTTCAAGAGGGTAGCACATAAAAGTGATTAAACACTTACACAACTTGTGGCCCTCACTTAACATACATGTAACAGACACAGGTCAGACACGTAACAACTAGATGTCAGTTTGCTCTTAATTAATAAGTAAAGTACTAATCATAAATGTGCATATCAGTGTACCTTTATTGGAAACCTTTCGATAGTAAGTAAGAGCAGTTTCACAGGTAGATTGTACTCCAGCACTTGCCCAATACCTATAGGCCTAGAAATACTTCAAAATCATCAAACTCAAGGTCAATGTTCGAAAAGCTTTTGCTGGATCCTAATTTAGTTTCTAATCATATTGATATTTGTCATCTAAGTATGTCACTTTTATAAAATCTTATACAGGAGTTTGGTCACTATGAATGTTGTGCTATATAAATAAAGTTGTTCTTGTTGGAACAGAGGGAACAGTACAACTGTCTGAACATACATTGTATACATGTGATATACTTTTAAAATCACCAACGCACTGTGAAAATCGCCCGTGTAGCCACCCTTGCACAGGCGACGCGACAGCTGAAAAAAATCGCAAAACAAATTCGCGAGAAATTAAATGAGTTGAACTTTTCGTGACAAAGTCACATACTTTGTCGCTCGTGTAGCCAAACAAATGGTTTAAACCTTGCACTCGCGACGCAACTAAAGCTTATCTAGCTCAATAAGGTGCAAGAACGAAATCGAGGCTTTGGTTTTTCAAAATGGCGGCCTTTATCGCCAGCATTTGTCGCCAGTATATATTGCATCGCAGTTCAATAAAGTAGCCACCACTGCTTTGACAATTGATGCGATAATGATTTTCATCAAAAATCGAGTGACTATGTGCAAGAGGGTAGCACATAAAAACACTTACACAACTTGTGGCCCTCACAACGTGTAGACACGGCAGACACGTTACAACTAGATGTTAGTTTGCTCTTAATTAATAAGTAAAGTACTAATCACCATGTGTGTGGGTTACCTTTTTGGAAACCTTTAGATAGTAAGTTTAGGGTTTCATGGTGGGTACTCCAACACCAGCACAATGTGTGGCCTAGTTTTAAGGTTAGGTTTAGGGTTTCATGGTGGGTAACAAGCACATATTGATATTTAGTTTTAAGTAGGTTACTTTTATAGGTTTAGGGTTACATGGTGGGTAACTATGAATGTGTGTGCTATTAAATAAAGTTGTTCTTGTTAGGTTTAGGGTTTCACTGGTGGGTATACATGATGTGTATACTTTTAAAGTTTTAAGCGTTGAAAATCGGTTAGTGTAGCCGCCCTTTTCATGCGACGCGACAGGAAAAAATCGCACATTCGCCAGAAATTAAATGAGTTTAACTTTTCGTGACAAAGGTTAGTCGTTTAGGGTTTCATGGTGGGTAACAAGCATGTGTGACGCAACTAAAGGTTAGTTTTAAGGTTAGGAAATCGGTTTAGGGTTTTTCATGGTGGGTAACAAGCATGTGTGTGGGTTAGTATTTTAACTCGTAGGTTAGGTTTAGTGATTTTCATGCTGGGCAACAAAAAATCGCTCGTGTAGCCATGGCTTTAAGGTTAGGTTAGGTTTAGGGTTTCATGGTGGGTAACAAGCATGTGTGTGGGTTAGTTTTAAGGTTAGGTTAGGTTTAGGGTTTCATGGTGGGTAACAAGCACGTGTGTGGGTTAGTTTTAAGGTTAGGTTAGGTTTAGGGTTTCATGGTGGGTAACAAGCACGTGTGTGGGTTAGTTTTAAGGTTAGGTTAGGTTTAGGGTTTCATGGTGGGTAACAAGCACGTGTGTGGGTTAGTAATGAATTGAATAGAAGTAGAACATACTGGTAGTTATAAAAACACTTAATTATTGAAACCACTGAAAAATGTTGGACTTGTTTTCTTACCAGAGCCATCTGAGCCTTAGTATCTCCACCAAGGGCTGCAAAGGTGTAGTACACCAAGGCCTTCGATTGACTAGAGTTGACACTTATCCCAGCAGCATACATGAATCCCAGTCCCTGCAACAAATAAACAAACATGTCTACACATACCACACCTGTGCCGAGGAGTCTGCATATTACAAACATTTAGCAGTGTCTACTTTAAATGAGAGTTTACTTTGTAGATCAGAGACAATATGTCACGAATGTTGTAAACTGCAGATCCAATGCATACATTGTATGATTTCATGTTTTGCAATAATTTTGATGACAAGTAGTTTTCACTGAGAAGTTTATGCAAATGACGATAATTTTGCATCAGATTTACATATGTCACAACTATGATTTTTATTGTACATTGTTTGAAAGACAACACTATAGTTTTGATTGTTACTTTACCTGCTGTCCAACAGGAGATCCATCTTGAGCCAACGCTTTAAATGTCTCAAAAGCCTTAGACACATTTCTTGGCAGATAATCACCAAACTATACCCAAAACAAAGTGGGATAACTTTAATTTACAATAAATATTGTTTCTCAGGGACCGCAGAGAGTGGGGAACTGAGGGGAATTAGCCCCACACCCCCCCCCCCCCCTCCCAATTCCACCCCCACTTTTAGCCAAAAAGTTTGTCACAATAAGTTGTTGTACTTTCAAGGTTGCTCTGCGTCCTTGTTAACAATACTGATCGATTGATAAATAATTACATACAAGAAAAGCCTAAGAACAATATTTAGTTTTCAAAACATTTTTTGGCCATGTACAGTCTTCAGTGGAGATTTAGTTTTCATCATACATGTACAGTCTTTGGCCATGTACAGTCTTCAGTGGAGATGACCATACATGTACAGTCTTCAGTGGAGATGATCATACATGTACAGTCTTCAGTGGAGATGACCATACATGTACAGTCGAAAACGTTCTCAAAACTAAATATATTTTTAGTCTTGATGGACAACCAATAATTATATTGACAAATAATCATTATTAAAGTACTTTCAAAGAAGAGAATATTCATTTTGATAGGTATTGCAGTGAGTACAGGAATACAAGCAATGAAAATTCTCATGAAAACTGAAATGAATTTACATTGTATTTATCACAATAATTTTTTACTTCAAAAATGACAAAGATCTCTGCCAAATTATGATATCACTACATCACTAATAAACCGTTTTTGCATTTTGTACCAATGACATTGTACATGTACAGTGGAGGTAGTCCTGAGTGAAACCTACCAGATAAGAAAAAGCCACCATCTCCTGAGCTTCTGTATAGTTGTGAACAAATGCTGCTTCTTCCAGTAGCTTATAAGCCCTGAAATATCATGACAATCATAATAAGATACAGATCAATGAAACAGTTATGTCATTATGTAATCTGTACTGCATGAAACTGGGAGTGATAAAGGATGGAAGGAAACCAAAAAGAAAAGTGGAGGGAGAAAGATGCATGTAGAAAAATAGAAGAGGAAAGTAGAAGAGAAGAAAGGATTAGAAGAAAAAGAAGGGAGGAAAAAGAAGAAGGCATGAGAGGAATGAAAAAAACAGGATGAATGGGAAAAAGGGGAGAAATGGGAAATAAGGGGGATATAAAATACACATCACCTACTTTCTATGACTTGGCTTAGTTTGATTGAGAAGTTGCTGTGCTTCTTGAAATTGAAGATAACCAGCTCGCTCTGAAAAGAAGTGATAATATACATTTACCAAACTACACTTGTTTCTACTTATCGAATAACACCTCCATGTACAAATATTGAACTACAGTTTTTCAATGTACCTTTAAGTGCTTCATTCTTCTCTCTGATTGCCTCGTTTTCTTCTGCAAATATTTAGAATACGAAAAAATTCAACATGATTCAACATCCGCGAAGTAAAATGAGAACAAAAGAAATGTTGAATCGATGTTGAAGCGTTTAGTTAAGGTGACTCCAACATAATTGCGAGTGCATTCTGTGATTTTTTAAACTCGCTCGTATCGCGTCAAAAACACTCGGATATTTCTGCATTTAACACATGTAATAACTCAAACATGTAGCCTTTTAAGGATGTATTCAAAATTTTATTTTTCAGTCGCGTTTGCCGTTACGGGCCGATTTTCTAACAGTGGTTTTTCATAATATTGTCCTCCTGTTCGCTCAAAAATCGTACGATTTGTACGAAACTTCAGATTCTTGTTAAATAGATTGTCATAATTTTGTCTGCCGGGTTTTAAAAAAATCTCTCAACTGCAAGTTGCGCGGCATTATTTTTATGGTCAGTTTTTAGGCCGCGCAACTTGCAGTCGAGAGATTTTTTTTAAACCCGGCAGACAAAATTATGACAATCTATTTAACAAGAATCTGAAGTTTCGTACAAATCGTACGATTTTTGAGCGAACAGGAGGACAATATTATGAAAAACCACTGTTAGAAAATCGGCCCGTAACGGCAAACGCGACTGAAAAATAAAATTTTGAATACATCCTTAAAAGGCTACATGTTTGAGTTATTACATGTGTTAAATGCAGAAATATCCGAGTGTTTTTGACGCGATACGAGCGAGTTTAAAAAATCACAGAATGCACTCGCAATTATGTTGGAGTCACCTTAAAATGAAGTCAAACCTCGTTCAACATTGATTCAACACGTTTCAACATTGGACAGTGCATGTTCAAGGCAAATGCTTTCAACATTAAACCATTTGCCAGGGCCAGTTATTGCCATTATTGTAAGTACAGTTTTACTCCACTGTATGTATGATTAGTTACAGTACTCTTTATTACAATAGAGTCGTTTCCGTGTGAGTGACAAACCTACATGTACGGCACAGAGTTACAGTCACGCTGCGGAAACAAAGACATCTGTTCAACTAATCACAGAGCGCAAAATCATTGCTCAACCAATCAGAGTTCTTGGACGTGGCATAGACACCGAACGGCATGGTCACTGTGCAGCACTAACCGTACTGTAACTACTTCCCACTCATACGTAAACGACTCTATACAATACATGGTGTACATGTACGTGTCAGCTATTTGAGGTTACAATGTTTTTACTATTACATTGTTATTTTCTGAGTACAAAGCTTTAAAAAAAAGGGCAAGTAAGCCATGCAATAAATTTAATATTAGTGTTACATACAGTACATGTGGGCATGCACTTAAACCATCATCATTACAACCATTAAGTGCAACCATCAAAATATTTTGTTTGTTGGAATACAGTTGGATGTCAATCAAACAAGATGAGAATATTCTGAGCCTTTTACGAATCATAGTTAAATACCTAGCCTCCTCAACAGGCAATTATATTTGGGCTTCCTGTGGCCAGAAGAGAGGAGATTGGGAAGGAGATTACCTCGCCCCAGACCTTCCTCTTCTGTTGTTACCACAGGGTACCCAAATACCAAAGTCTAGTCCATCTACTAAGTTTTACCAATGCTTGATAGTTCGATTGACTACCACCTGCTGAAAGTGTTGCAACTTTTGTGGTTGCACTTCAACGATAATGACTGTATATAGATATTATTCAATATTTATTATTAGTTAACAGCAACTCTTAGCGGTTGTGCAGTTGTCATTAGCAAATTAGTGCTTCACGGTGCAATCAAGAAATCATGACAACAGCTGAAACCTTTGAGTTGTTTTATATCATCGTTGAGTTGTTCTTTGAGATGTTCTGGGGACGAAGTGGTCGAATCTAAACAGCAAAAGTACACAACCTGTAACGAACCAGTGCGAACGCTAGGTGATATTTTAAATTAAATAAAACGTGGAAGAAACGCTCTAATTTATTGTCAAAATGTCCAGGGGTAAGACAATAATGTTTGCTCATGAATCTTTGTATCACAACCTGTACATGAACTAATTGAACATGAATATGCAATTGACAAAGATTGATTAAACAAATGTATTGTTGTAACCTTGCACATTGTCCTTTTATACAGGGACTTTGTGTCTTTTTACTTGTTAGCAAGGCTTAGCAAACACTATGAAAATGAAGAGGGCAGCTTATTGAAGTACATGTATAAGTACATGTACGATGCACCTTTGAATGATATGATCACATGACATCACAGTACTTGCTACACGTCACTAATCGGTGATCAAAATCCAAATTCTCCTTTGAAATTCAAAGCGCCACTAGGAGAAGTTAGATCTTGATACTGTAGATCACTCATGTTGTTAGTAACATACCCATTTCCTTGATTTCCTCAGTTGCTTCTTCATGAATTTCTTTCACTTTTTCCTCATCAAACGGTGAAAGAATTGGAGGTCCATCAGTTGGTGGACCATCGTAATCACGATCATCTCCATAATCATCAGGGTCTGCAGCACCTCTAACGTCATCTTCATAGTTATCGTCTCTCGGATATCCATCATCATCATCATCATCATCATACCCGTCATCATAAGCACCACGTTCGTCTTCATACACATAATCAGACTTTTTCTTCAATTTTTTCTTTTTCCCAGCTTTCTTTTTGCTTTTATTGTTTTTCTTTGATGGCTTAGGTTTCTCATCACGCATGCCGTCTTGTGAGGATTTGACGTCTTGTACACCTTGATCTGTTGGAGCAGCATCTGACTGCTCAGATGGATTTGTAGGTTGGTTTTGAACAGAAGATTCCGCTTGTGTTGGTTCAGATTTTGTGGCCTGTTCATTGATGTCTTTTCCATCCATCTCGCCATCACTATTTTCACTATTAATGTTCTCATTTGAGTTTACATTGTCTACATTTTGGTCTACATTTTTATGTTCTAAATTGTTAGTATCAAGATTCTGTGAATTACTGCCATGTTGTTCTTGTGATGTAGGTTCATTGGCATTCTCTTTATCTTGATTATCTATAGGATTAATGTTTTCTTCTTGTAAATTAGAACCATCATGGTCTTTAGTTTCAACTTTGCTCACAATATCTTTGTCTTCAATTGACTCTGCCGCAGCATTGGAATGCTCTTCCTGGAAGATAAAGTTAACTCAATGTACAATACATGTATATGGAGAAACTTGTCCTTCAGGCCATGGTTGTACGCAAGATGAATAGCGCTATCCACCAGATAAGTCCTATCCAACGGATAAAAGTTATTGGATAACTGCACCAGTTTTATCCGTTGGATGGGACTTATCAGGTGGTTAGTGCTATCCACAGAATTAGTCCTATCCAACGGATAAAAGTTATTGGATAACTGCACCAGTTTTATCTGTTGGATAAGACTTATTCGGTGGATAGCGCTATTCACCTTTCGTGCAACCGGGGCCAGGAGCATAATGGAGTAATGTGCTATCCATGTCTCTGAAGACGCGGTGTTAGCGAAAGCTTAGACTACATGTAACTCACCCTACATTTTCACAGTAGCTACATATTGACTTGGATTGTACATTACAATGTAAACGGACCAAAACAACCATTGTCTTTATTGTCACGGCTACTTACAGGTAAATTAACTCACACGACTCAAACACACTGTACCAAAACATGCCACCCACATGTTATACAGTCAAATCTCAATCTACTACTAGCCACCCTTCTGTAATAGCCATGGTTTTGTGTCCCGGTCACCAACCAGCTCATACATGTACACATATTTGTTTTTGAAACCTCCCATAACAGTCACCTTTACACAATAGTGACAACATTCCATCCTGGGGGGACTGTTGTGGGAGAGGTATAACTGCATTATACTGTAGTCTACTACATGTACACTGTATGGAAATGGCACATGCAAACACAGATCCAATATAAAACTGATTCATAACTTCCTATCAGTCATATACACATGTAAGTAAAATTAAAGACTATTTCTGTTCCATGATCAAACTATATAACGTTTGCAATCACTGATCAAGAAACAATGCAGACAGATCAGAGGAAAGACGAATGCAAGAGAAGAAACATCACTCACCAGGTGTTGAGCCAAGCTAGCTTTATCACTAGATTCCTCTGGGTTAGACTGGCTTTCATCAGCTACAATAATCAAAACGGCACATGTAATTCCAATAGAATAACGCCACACAAAAAGCAGGGCCTCCAATGGCTGACTTACCAAAGCTTTGTTCAACAAGAAACGAGATAGAAACAAAAAAGCTGACTACAACAATGACAGCTGTTTTGCTGGTTATAGCCATCTTTTTACGAAATGTCTGGCTAATATTTACAAAGTACAAAATAGGGAAAGGTCTTCAGGACATGGATATTGCAGAATAGAAGGTAAAAGAGATGAAACAATAAATTTGCATTATTTTTTTGTTGAATATTTACAACTGCTTCGTTCATCCGTTCTTTGCTTGCCACGTAATGACGGACTACGCATGCGTGAAATAACACAGGAAACCCAATAAAAATTACATTATCTCCGTCATTGGGCTTCCTGTGGCGAGATAAAGACTTCCCATCTTCCCTGATCAACTTTTAGCATTAATAGACTATTACACTCATTACACACTAACATCTAATTTTTATTTCACGGGTTTATTGCAATCACTCTAGTTCTGTTTAGGTGAAGAAATAGGGGCGAGGGGTGGAGGGTGGGGGGTAATTAGTCCGATTTTGTTTTTATTTTCTTTGTACTCTAATAAGATAGAATAACTGAAATAAAGGAATAAGTAAGTACGATACTGATAGATAAATAGCTTTACTTGATTAAGAACAAAATACTTTGCAGGCTGACAAGCTGAATTGTGTAATTTACAGTGGAACCTCGATATAACGATGTGCCAAGGGACTGACCAAATTAGATCGTTATATCGCGGGAGATCTTTATAAGGAATTCCCGATATAACAATTTTTCGGGAAAAGAGCCAAAAATGTCGTTATATCGGGGTATTGTTAATAAGTGATTTGTCATGTAGTGTCCGTTGTGCCTTATAGCTGTACATGTACCGGCGATGTAATCCCCCGGAGTGGGGGGGGGGGGGGGGGGGGGGGGGGGGGGGGTACTCCCAATAAATGATATATATGTGCGGCGGTACAGGGTCCAGGTTTTGGGCCATTTTATTCTCTAATCCAGGTAAAATGAACGCATAAAAATCATTAATCCAGGTTATAGCCTAAAAAACATTTATTAATTTTTAATAATTTGTGGTATCGGCGTTTCAGTCAGTCAGACGTAAAGGTGTTAGAGTGTTAGTCTGGCAAAATATCCTGACGAATGCATCGTATCAGGTCGTCAATAAAAAATCGTAAATCCAGGTTTTTTTATTTGGGAAATTCGTAAATCCAGGTTTTCGAGTGACAAATTCCAAAAACAGACTTTTCTCCATACACTACTGTAACATTTTCCGGGCTGTCAAATGTTGATCGTTATAGCGGGAACATCGTTATATCGAGTATCGCTATGTGATTCCAATAAACCTGGGCATCACTAACTACACCAATACACACTATTAGACACTCACTCTTTTGTTTTCTTTGTTTCTTTTTCTTTTGAGTGATTCCAATTTGGGCATTACTATTAGACACTCACTCTTTTGTTTTCTTTTGTTTCTTTGCATCTAATAAACACTGACAGCTAATTAGTAGTGCCCAGGCCTTATTGGAATCACTCTATTATAAATAAGTAAGTGAGTAAATAGACTAAGTAAGTAAGTTTAGCGAGTACACTAGTAGAGTGCAATTTAGAAAAGCGTGAAAACTAAATAACTAATTACAGTCAACTCTCTCGTAAGCGGACACCATCGTGAATTGAAAAAAGTGTCCGTTAGTAGAGCTGTCCGCTTACGAGAACTATTCCCGTAAGCGGACACCAAAGAAAAGTAGGGTGGATGTCCGCTTACGGGAGAGTTAATTAGCGGGTGTTAATTATGTTTTATTCGGTAGAGAAAAATAGCAACTGAAGATATAAAGCGAAACCCTTTATTGATGTCAATTGTTTAAACTCGAAAAAAAACACAGAAATACTGTATAGCATAACTATAGCTATTGCAAATTAAAGACAAATTTCATTGTCGAAAGACAATTATTATATGGTGTGTCCGCTTACGAGAGAGCGTAAACAAAAGAAAAATCCAATTTTCATTTTCAAAAGTGTCCGCGTCCGCTTAGGAGAGAGTGTCCGCTTACGGGAATGTGTAAATACAGAGTTTGACTGGGAGGTAAAACGGGGATTTGAAAAGGTGTCCGTAAGTAGAGCTGTCCGCTTACGAGAGTGTCCGTTAGCGGAGAGTTGACTGTAGTACTAAATAGTGAGGTCGTTGCTTAGCCAATCAGATTGCAGGATTGGTGAGATTTGTGATAGTATGCCAGTTTTTTTTCTAAAATTAGTACTATCTATCACGCAACAGATAGTGAGGTCTCAATCATTGCAGGATTGGTATATAAGTTTCTAAAATTAGCTAGTCTCACAGCGTATATAAGGGCTGAGTAACCATGCCCCATCGTCACTCGATAGTAAGCGTTGAGCAGCGAACAGTGTCGTCTTCACAAAGGTCTACATTTAATGCTTCTACCAGTTTATGGCTTCCCAACGTCCTGCTCCATAATTTCAAGCGCGCAACCCTTCTGAACTTCAAGTCGTCGATGTTCGTGTTTTTTTTCTCTTCTCTACTTTCAACGGTTCCCACTGCTTTCCCCGCCAGCTCAAGACGCTGGCCTCATGGCAAGCTTCTTCACATTCGCTCGTCCAGGCTCTGAAGGTTTTAATGGTGTGGTGTTCATTCTATTAGGGAATACTTGGACTTGTAGGTAAACGGTTTGGTTCTTATATAGGTTTTATTTGCTTCAGAGTTGTTTACCGTTCTTGGTTTGTTCACACGTGGCCGTTGTGTTGTGGTCATGTCATTATTCCTGGTGGCTTCCGCTCACTTCTTTCTATTCCCCTCACGCGGGTTGCCTAGTTACGCGGGTTGCCTAGTTATAGTTATTTTACTCGTATATTTCTGCTTTTTTGTCTCGGGTCTCTCTAACATAGCGGTTATATTTCCAGGTTATTTTTCTTTGCTTTAGTTTTGGCTGCTTTGCATTTGCATATGTGTTCTCGTCGCCTTTTCATTCCACGTATTACGCTCGCTTTCACATGCCTTCATAATTAGCTCCCATTGTGTTTCTTTACTCACTTGCATTAAGGAATTGTAGTCATAAACTTTGCTGTTTACTACTTTGGTTTTGTTCCGTATATTTTCATTTCTTTTAGGCTCAGTTGATCCGCCCGTGTAGCTCAGTGGTCTACTCCAGATTGTCGCGGTGTGTCAACATGTGAACTGGTCGGGAAATTCCAGATTGTCGCAGTGAGTCTGCATATTAACTGGTCGGGTCAGATTGGGAAATTCCAGATTGTCGGGAAATTCCGAGTGTCGAGTGAGTCCGCATGTTAACTGGTCGGGAAATTCCAGAGTGTCGCAGCGAGTCTGCATGTTAACTGGTCGGGAAATTCCAGATTGTCGCAGCGAGTCTGCATGTTTAACTGGTCGGGAAATTCCAGATTGTCGCAGTGAGTCTGCATATGTCATGCTACTGGTCGGTAAATTCCAGATTGTCGCAGTTGGTCCGCCTGTTTGCTGGTCGGTAAATTCCAGAGTGTCGCGGTTGGTCCGCCTGTTTACTGGTCGGTAAATTCCAGATTGTCGCGGTGAGTCCGCATCTGTCATGCGACTGGCCGGTAAATTCCAGATTGTCGCGGTGAGTCTGCATATTTGCTGGTCGGTAAATTCCAGATTGTCGCGGTGAGTCCGCATATTTGCTGGTCGGTAAATTCCAGATTGTCGAGGTTGGTCCGCCTGTTTACTGGTCGTTTCCAGTAATGGTTGCGGTCGTTCCGCGTGTTTGCTGTCGTTCTTGATCGTTCCGCCTGTTTCCTGCCCATACCAGGTACTGTTGCGGTCGTTCCGCCGCTTTACTCGTTTGTCCAGACTGATACGATTGTCTCGCCCGTTTACTGGTCGTTTCATGTCTGTTATTTCATATGTCGCTGTCTTATGTGGATGGGCCGGCTTACGTTGTTTATGCCTTTAACAGGAGCCCTTGGAGCGCGAATTTAAGGACAATATTCATTGTAGCTCCTCTGCTCGAGGCTTTATGTCATTATTGGCCGGAGAGCCTTTGTTAGTCATTAAAGTTTGTTTGCCATGAAATGTTGGGTTGCCACAGTGATTTAAGCATGTTTTATTTATTTATTTATATTTATCTCTTTCCCTCCTCCACCACCCTGGGTGTAACAGTGCTTGCAGGGGAGTCTTATTCCCTTTCGGTTCCACCGAACGGCAAGGCTGTTATCCCCTGGGCTGGCCCTTTCCCCACCCATATGTCCCTTAGTCCCCCGACTGGGAGATCTGGAAGTGCTTTGATCCTTTGAAGGTTACCGTCCGAAATCTCGTGGGTCACCTGGAAAGGGCTTACTCCCACTTTATCCCAGGGGATAACAATATAATTGATCATGCTATTCGTGTTGAAGCAAACTCAACGTCTGTGCTTTCTTTAGGTTTGAGTGTTGGGTCTCTTGGGCCAGTTCTTTCGATGGGTTAATTGAGTCTCCTTTGTTGCCGGCTACCAATTTCCCCATAACTTAGCCATCATCCATCATATAGAGCGGGGAAGACCGCTGAGAATAGGATACTATGCTCAGCGGTCTCTCACAGCGTATATAAGGGCTGAGTAACCATGCCCCATCGTCACTCGATAGTAAGCGTTGGTCCCGATACAGCGCAAGGGTTTCACACTTGTATTGATTACATCTTGTGGTCTTCTCAGCTCGCCCCCGGTGGTCGTGTTTGCTATCGTTCGGTGGGTTATTATTTTTTGGTCCCACCCCCCCATACCCTCTTATTTTCGTATCATCTTCCTTGATAGCAATCCGGCTACCAATTTCCCCATAACTTAGCCATCATAGAGCGGGGAAGACCGCTGAGAATAGGATACTATTTAACGCTTTTCTAAATTGCACTCTATAAGTAAGTAAGTTATAAGTAAATGGGAAGTAGCTAGTACACTAGTATGGCCGGGATGCGTTGGTGTATAATGACCCAAAGTATTAAGTACTCTTTTTCACGGTGTTATAAATTTAATATTTTAATCAGTAAGTAAATAGATAAATAGAAGAAGTAAAGAAGCAAGAAAGAAAGAAAGAAAGAATCTGTAATGAGATATGGCGAATCCTTAGTCACAAAACTCAAGTTTGTATAAAACTTGCAAAGCCAAACCGAGAAAGTTTTAAAGTGACATTTGCTGAACACTACTGACGAACAACAAAACACTCCAACCTTTCAGCTCAAAGTGTTAATTGCCGAGTCTAGCTTTTGTCATGTAAAACCTCAGTTCAGATCGTCACAGTCATATGCACTCGACCCAAACTACCGAAATAGTTTTGAGTGTGACGGCGTTCAGAGGTCAAGGAAAACAAACCCAGTTACCAAGTACGAAGCGAGTGAAAATGGCCACAGCTTCGCTAGAAGCCGCGTCCAAAAAGGGAATAACTTGTGGTAGTTACTATGTCTAAGGTACGTAAGGTAGACAATGTAAAGTTTCTGAGCTTTAGGTAAGGAAGGATGAAGTGACGATTCTTAGTATAAGCACTGAATCGAAAGTATCATATCACCCACCAACGGCGTCATCGCGTGTTGGTATTAAAGCATGTTCAATAACCTTAATGGTATTACGCTAGAAATCCTTTACACAGTATCAAGAGATTTGAAACTTTTAGTTTCCCAATGTGTACCGTTACCGCACACGAATGCTTCTGTAACTACACGGGCTTTCCATAATTATGTGTCAATGTAGTGCCAATTTTCACACTCGGCGATAGCAATTAAAGCCAACAACGTTTCAAGTCTTACGACTACGAAATTATGCTCATTAATCCTTTATTAAAAGGCTTCCATTAGCGAGGTGTTTAAAGCAAACTGGGTTGTTCAAATACAGGGTAGATATTACACATCCAATTGTGTGAGCTTTGAAGTCTATTGTTTGCTTCGAAGTCACTTAAGGTCTTCGCTCATTAAAGTTTTCGTTTTAAATTAGCACAACAATTCCTCGGGTAAATTCCTGACTATTAAATGGTTTAATAACTCTATAAAGGTATTTCCACATGCAAAGGCATCCAAGTTAGAGGTCTGCCAAAAAGTTCTTGACACTTCAAGCGTGATAAACAGCGTAGTGTTGACAATTGATTTTCTACAGCATTTACGTAAACACGCTCTTGAACTTAGATTTTTACTGAATACAAACAACTCAGCGTGTGATAAAACAGTCGTGACACGAAGTGCGGCTAGCCCCCGGGGGGGGGGGGGGGGGGGGGGGGGGCACTAAGGGTATTTTTGGGTAGGGGTGTGCCGCGGACACCTCAAAACCCTGACCCTATCCCAGACCTAAAATTTTGATTTTCCATACCCTATCCCAGACTAAAGCTTTAAAATGTACACCCTATCCCAGACTAAAGCTTAAAAATGTATACCCTATCCAGATTGAAAGCGTGCTAAAGGGATATGTAAACTGATAGCGACTGATAGTGGCGTTATTGCGGAAACCATACCCTATACCAGACCAAAACGTACCCGATCCCAGCCTAAAAAGGCAAAAAATGATACCCTATCCCAGACCTGGGAGCTCAAAAACCATACCCTATCCCGCGGCACATACCCGTATAGCGTATATAGGGGAGTACCCCCCCCCCCCCCCCCCCCCCCCCGGGGGGGCTAGCCGCAGAGAAGAGCTCCTGGAATTGTTTGTTGAACAAGTTTCTGCAAAGTGAACGCGCTCCATCTCCTCAGTTCCATCTCTTCATGCTTCATGCTCGCACTTGCGCTTTTATCAGTTGATGCGAGGGCTAGTGAACCTTTTAGCCACATTCCCTCCCGCGTTCATCATACCGCCGTCTCTGCGAGGTCCATTGAACATTGTAGCCACATTTCGGCCCTCTAGACATAAAATGCTGACTTACAGATTCTATGTTCAATAAATCATGCACGCCTGAACCGCTCTTGAAATGCTGCAAGTGGATGCACGATCGAAAGCGATAGCATTAAAACCTGCATCATACTTGCACCACACGATGTCCGGCTTCAATTTAACGACCGGGAAGATCTAAGGAGTCTACCTTGGCGGGAGCTAAGTAATACGACAGTGAATCAGTGAATCTTGCAGTGAACTTGCATGCCGTAGTTTGTCAATGAAAACTCAAGCTAATCGAGATCAAAAAAGACTTTTATAAGTATAGGTTTTAAGGTATCAGGGTACCCCAAACGACCATCATGCACGCAGCACGCTCTAGCACGTACTCGTTACGTTAAAACCTCTATAAAGTATACATTTTCTGAAAGCTGAATAAATGTAGAATTCAATAAAACAATTAGTTTTTAGAACAAAAACAGTATATTTGAAATAGGTAAAAAAGTTCAGATTTTCACATCACTATAATCACCGAGGTCCCATACAGCCGCAATTTATCGGAACTCCTTGACTAATACCTTTATAAGCTTACGAGATATAGCTTACGAGATATAGCTTACAAAAAATGTGTCTCCGTTTATTGATAAATTAACCCGTTGCGTTTTTATACGGTCCTAAACTTCGAGCCGTCTGCAAAAACTGGAAAACACTTTACAAAACACGTTATAACTTTCGAAGAAAATTGAATATTAAAATTCGGAGATTTTTTTTGAAGAATATTTATCTGACAAAGTATCTACCAAATTTCAGCTAAATCGGATAAAATCCCTTTGATCCGGAACTCAAAATATGCGCTTGATTCATGGCCATTTTGTTTCCGAAATAAAAGGCAAAAGAGTTTTCAAGTCAAGTGGCGCCATTGTTTACACAAGCGACGATAATCCACCACAAATATGTGATCCAATACCTGATGACATATGAATGGCATTCATAAGAAGATCTGTACAGCCCCGCAAATGATCCCGGCCCGCAAATGATCCCAGGCCCGCAAATGATCCCCAAACTAGGCCCGCAAATGATCCTGGCCCGCAAATGATCCCCGATGAGTTCCGCAAATGATCCCCAGTAAAACTTGGACTGGTGGAATACAAATTGAGAGATTTTGAAAATTAGTTAAGAAATCCTGAACAGATATATGGTAGAAAATGTATTATTACTTGGGCTTCCTGTGGAAGGCCCAAGTCTAAGATTACAGACGGTTATTCTTTTTGGTCGTCGTCGTGTTTCTACGCCAAATCTGCAAGTTCACCATAGCGCATGCGCATGCTAATCCGTCTCTGTATCGTTCCAATTTTTGAGTATACAGAAGTTGTGGTCAGCAGCTTATCAACGAAATTCAAGATGGCAGACGTACGTAACGATAAATCAAATCACCAGCAGCATTCAAAAAGGATTTTGCCGTGCTCCCTTGCTCGAGCCAGTCGAGTCGTTCATTAGTAAATATGCAAATATCCTAGAGAATACTTTTTGGCCTTGCAATTCTGTCTGAAAGTGTATTTCTAACAGATGTCTGTGGCTTAGTAAGAACTCGATCGTAATTTTATTGAGTTTGTGAAATCGTTTCTTGCAAGGTAATCGAAATGTGCTTCGCCATGCAGCTGAGCTAGGAGTGTGAGTGTTGAAGCTAATTACGTATGCATGCTCTACTGAGTCACACAACGAGTGACTTAAATTCTGCAAGTAATACATGTAGGCTAAAACTACTTCTGTATGATGATACAAGCTACTACCATTTGCGATCAACTGTATAGCGTAAACTATTTTGACGGTTGTTTCTAGTTTCAAACGTTAGGTTTGCTGGCGGCTGCGGCTTCGTTTGTAGGCGTGAATGTTATGGTTTTGACATGCAACTTGTCAACGTTTGACAGGTCTATTCTTAGCATTTTGGCATGGGAAACTACACATTTTTCAGGTTTTAGCACAATTAGGAATACGATCATACTATACGATCTCTGACTGTTGCAAAAAGATGGATTCACTGAAAGTTAACAGCTTTGGGCGCTCATTTAAACCTGGCGTTTCAATTTCTAACGATCTAAGATCAGCCATAATTGATGAAATCGTACGATTGGGTGGTGATCGGACAACATTTTTTCTTCCTCAAAGAGCTTGCTTCGACATTTCGAAAATGCTAAAAATTTTGCCGATTTCGGTGAAAAAAGTTTGGAATAGATTTTGTGATGAGTATAATGAAGAGCGTTTCTCAGTTGGAGGTGATCAAACAAGCAAACTGCAGGCCGACGATCTGGAATTAATTGAAACTTTGAAAAAGTACAGAGGCTCCATTTCACTGAAGGAAATATACGCCATCTTAGAAGAATTTGGAAATGTAGGCGGAAACATATCTATTTCAGCCATATCGCGTGCGCTTAAATCGCGAATGCAGTCAGGACAAAGATACAATTACATCGTAATATTCTGGCCCATTCAGTGAAACAATCAAGTTGACCGTCGAGTTGGGAGATTCTACTTTTCTCACAACTTCGATGCATCGCTCACCGATAGGAGCGTGCCCATAAAGGCGGGTTCCTATATCGGGATACTTCACTCCAGCTTCGTCGAAGAATTTTAACCGCCTTGGATCCTTTGCGGAAAGATAATCAATGAAAAGTTGAGTGTACATGATATTCTGGAAGGTAAATCTCTGAAGATTGACGTGAGAGTAATTTTTTTGCGTGTGTATCTTTGTCCTGACTACATTCGCGATTTTAGCGCACGCGATATGGCTGAAATAGATATGTTTCCGCCTACATTTCCAAATTCCTCTAAGATGGCGTATATTTCCTTCAGTGAAATGGAACCTCTGTACAAAATGTTGTCCGATCACCACCCAATCGTACGATTTCATCAATTATGGCTGATCTTAGATCGTTAGAAATTGAAACGCCAGGTTTAAATGAGCGCCCAAAGCTGTTAACTTTCAGTGAATCCATCTTTTTGCAACAGTCAGAGATCGTATAGTATGATCGTATTCCTAATTGTGCTAAAACCTGAAAAATGTGTAGTTTCCCATGCCAAAATGCTAAGAATAGACCTGTCAAACGTTGACAAGTTGCATGTCAAAACCATAACATTCACGCCTACAAACGGAAGCCGCAGCCGCCAGCAAACTAGAAACAACCGTCAAAATAGTTTACGCTATACAGTTGATCGCAAATGGTAGTATTAGGTTTCACATTTAAAATCTATCAAAACAGCTTTATTAAGAAGCCCAAGTTCACGCTAGTAGAGCGTCTAGTTTATATTAAAATCAGCGTCTTTGAGCTAATTTGAACTCCACGCCACTGTAGTTGCCTCGGTAGCTCAGTGGGTAGAGCACCTGTCATGAAATCGAGGTGTCGTGGGTTCGAATCCCGCTCGACGAGTCTGATTTTTCCGAACATTTGTTCTGTATATTCCTCATTAGTTTCCAGTTCTATTATTTATCAAGACGATCTTAAACCTCGTGACACTAAATAATTTGTTACTGATTCGAAGGTCTGTGATTGACAGTTCATTATTTCTTATCAGTTATTGTGCAATCATTTCAACCAGTAATGGTTATGATTATTATATGACAGGAGCCCATAAGTATATATGATTATTAGTTACATAAATGTTGAATATTGATAAATAAATTTTCTTTGATATTTCTTTGACTATTATACTTGAATCCCCCACCAGTCCCGAGTTCCAGTCCTAGTTTTACTGGGGATCATTTGCGGGCCTCATCGGGGATCATTTGCGGGCCGGGATCATTTGCGGGGCTGTACAGATCGCCTTACAGTTCGCAACGACGACGTAACACAACGTGGCAGGAAAACAAAGTTACTGCTAGCGGGAAATACGAGCACTTTGACCGTGAGTGGTTTAGCATCGTTATTCAAGGATGTTTTGAGTGAGCAGTTACGATTTTTGGATACTTTCTTCGCATCTGAATCTTTGTGGGAAGTCTGTTGCGTGAGTATTGTTGACAGCTTGCTTGTCAACATCTTTTTGCATCAAATGAAATCCAAAATTCGTTTTTTGATTCTAACTATTTAGGAAAAAAATATTTTTAGATTCTGTTTTTTGGAGATGGTAGATAATATTCAATTTGATTTGATTATCAAAAAAAAATCAAAACCGGTGGTTTGAAAGTTTTTTTGGGGTACCCTGATACCTTTAAAAAAACACCTCTTTTAACTTGCTTTTATTAGATCTATATTTGCACTATTTAATTTATGTTGAGTTTAATATCTAATTATTGTAATGCGCATGCGTACATAACTCACATGGAGCTTGCGCAATAAAAATGTACTTTATTATTATTATTATTATTATTATTATTATTATTATTATTATTATTATTATTATTATTATTATTATTATTATTATTATTATTATTATAATTATTATTATTATAATTATTATTATTTTTATTTATTACTACTATTATTATTTTATATACAGCTATTTCAAAAAACGTTGATAATTCTAAATAGTGTATTCCAAGACCGAAATGCATTTTGGGACTCGTGTAATATTGTCTAAAGTAATATACAGTCATTTGCAAAAATTCTGGCCGTCACGAAATATATATCAATATATCGGGTGCATTATGGGTAATTCAATAATACTATTTTGAGTTTCCTAACTTATTAAATGAGGAAAATTTACAAACAACAAACGTAAGACTAAAATAAACATTATACTAAATATTTCTACCAACTTTGCTGACGTTAATCCGCTTTAAGGGGAATTTTCGATTATTTAATTACCCAGAATGCACCCGATATATTGATATATTGATATTTCGTAGCGGCCAGAATTTTTGCAAATGACTGTAAATAATAATAATTTATTTTATTTTTTGTGTATTCCATCAGAAACAATATACTAGCTCCATATGGCGAACAAATCGCTGTATATTTACTTTTTATTTCAAAATAACGAAGCCCACAATGCCCTTTGGTCTTGGAATGCACTATTCAGTATGCAGTATTCAGTTTTCAACGTTTTTTGAAATAGCTGTATATAAAACAGCTATGAAGTTGCTAGAACTGAGCCAACAGAAGTTGTTTTATCAGTGTATTTAGCTCGAAATAAACTATTTCTATCAAACTTTGACCACAGAATGGAAAGATATTCACAAAACAAGAAGAAAGTAGCTGCTGAAACCTCTCTTGACCGAATACGACGAAGCATCGAAGGAGCTTTAGAGAAAGAGAAACAATGCGTAGAAAAAGAAGCTCTCAATCAGTACATACGAGATGCATCAACACGAATGAGCCTTCATTTACCCATCAAACCAGTCAAAGTCCTTCCCAACGAAAAGCCGCCAAAAGAAGGACACCATCACTCGAAGGATTACAAATTACCCAGCCTGCAACACGGCGACAGGTCTCCGACCAAGAAACCAGATCTGCACATGCACAATCTGGAGAACGCCGCTGGACAAGATAGGGAAGACAATGGTGCGCACCGGCACTCACCCAGCCAAAAACGTCTACGCCTTCCTCCTATATTTATAGAGACTGGCCAGAAAGAAAGTATCGGGAAAAGAAAAAGAAAGAAAGATGATCTTGTAAATATCGAGTCAAAAGAACAAAACCGAAAATCTCCCAAGCAACTTGCGACCATCGCAGCTAAAAGTCGCTTGGACAGCGGTTCGTCTTGTGAGGACGAGTTGAGTGTAGTGATGTGTGGTCGCTCGCCAATCATGAAAGACGCTGGTAAACAACTGTTTGTATCCAAACATGGACGGTTTAAAAGTAAATAGAATATAAATTAGAGTTATAATATTATCCTGCAAAGCAGGTGACAAGAATCTTTTCCCCAAAAATGTACGGCTTTTTTGTTGAACTTTTGACCATTCCTTCATTCATCTTTCAGTTAAGGTGCGGACACACGATGCAACATTGCGTGCAATATTGCTGGCAATTTTGTTGCAGCGTGTGTCCACCCATGAAACTGATTGCTCGCAATTGACTAGCGCGCGCTAATACGACGTAATTTGTTGCTCGCAATGTTGCAGAAGTAGGACTCGATCATTGCAATTGCGCGCCACATGTTGCAGTGGACACGCTGCAACAATACATGTTGCAGGAAATGTTGCACCGTGTGTCCGCCGCACCTTTACTCATATTCGTCTGTGAAGAAAGGAAACATCCGTGATTTCTACCCTACTGCTTTGTAGTTTACATCATATAATACATATCCATTCAAATTATAAATTTGTGATTGTCAAAGGCCAATGTATATTAATTTAAATATATCTTTTAAAAATGATAACTCCATTCCAATATGGCGGATGGACGAAGGAACCGCTAATCTAGAATATGGAGCTTCGGGTGAGGTATCAAAACGACGAGTTTTCTTGTTCCGCCCCAGCCCTTTGGCCGTGCGTACGAAATAGGCGACTTACACAGTCGTGGCCATTTTCTATTCTGGTGCAACAAGTTGAGTATTTTCTCGTTTAATCATTGAACCGTGAGCTAGAACCGTGCCATAATCTACGTGGGCTATGGAGCATCCAATACCATGGGCTAGAGCCGTGATCCAATGGAACCGTGGACGAGTTTTCTTGTTCGCCCCAGCCCTTTGCTAGAGCCGTGCGTATCGAAATGGGCTAGAGCCTTACACTAAGAGGTGGGCACGTGCCACCAATCGAACTGAGCTAGAGCCGTAAATCGAACCGTGAGCTAGAGCCGTGCCATCCAATGCGTGAGCTAGGCCGTGCCAGGCCTCCGTGAGCTAGAAAGCCTTTGATGGCCGTTCTTTTGAGCTAGAGCCGTGCCATCGATTTCCAAATAAAATTTATTTTTTTTATTTTTTTACTAGTCATTTCTCCTGTGTCGGACATTATGCGCTGAAACTTCGCCCTTTTACTAATTTCGAGCTGCTCTTTTCATTTCTGGAGTTCATTTTGACTGCTGTTCGATTTATGGGAGTTAGGGTCACGTGACCTCTTAGTGCAAGTCACCTATAGAGTTCATGTATTGCAGGATTTATAATCTTTTTGCAATAAAAATTACTTGAGTAGTTTTACTAGTACACATAACGGGATCGATAACACTAGAATCGTTACTAAACACTAGAATCGTTACTAAACACTAGAATCGTTACTAGAATCGTTACTAAACACTAGAATCGTTACTAAACACTAGAATCGTTACTAAACACTAGAATCGTTAATAAACACTAGAATCGTTACTAAACACTAGAATCGTTACTAAACACTAGAATCGTTACTAAACACTAGAATCGTTACTAAACACTAGAATCGTTACTAAACACTAGAATCGTTAATAAACACTAGAATCGTTAATAAACACTAGAATCGTTACTAAACACTAGAATCGTTAATAAACACTGGAATCGTTACTAAACACTAGAATCGTTACTAAACACTAGAATCGTTACTAAACACTAGAATCGTTACTAAACACTAGAATCGTTACTAAACACTAGAATCGTTACTAAACACTAGAATCGTTACTAAACACTAGAATCGTTAATAAACACTAGAATCGTTAATAAACACTGGAATCGTTAATAAACACTAGAATCGTTACTAAACACTAGAATCGTTAATAAACACTAGAATCGTTACTAAACACTAGAATCGTTACTAAACACTAGAATCGTTAATAAACACTAGAATCGTTAATAAACACTGGAATCGTTAATAAACACTAGAATCGTTAATAAACACTAGAATCGTTACTAAACACTAGAATCGTTACTAAACACTAGAATCGTTAATAAACACTAGAATCGTTAATAAACACTAGAATCGTTAATAAACACTAGAATCGTTAATAAACACTAGAATCGTTAATAAACACTAGAATCGTTAATAAACACTAGAATCGTTAATAAACACTAGAATCGTTAATAAACACTAGAATCGTTAATAAAACACTAGAATCGTTAATAAAAAACCTTTTGAGAATACAATGGTGGTACGTATCGCTTACCGCTGGAACAGTGAATCATGGGCGCAGAAAGCTGAGACTACCTTTAGTCACTTTCTATCATCATCGTTCGTTAAAAACTAAAATCGTTAAAAACACTAACCTCTGTAAACAACACATAGTAATCGTTAGCATAAACGACGCTAGAATCGTTCCTTTAGGCAAAATCTAAGTTGAATGCAGTTAATGCGGGATCATCGCTTGCTTCTGTGTCCTTTGAGGAGTGCGATTGCACGTACGACACTCCACGAAGTTTTCGAAGTTCCAGAATCGTTAATAAAAAACTAGAATCGTTAATCGCCCCAGTTTTGAGAATACAATCCCGCTCGCTTAGTCGCTGCACATAACAGTTTCCGGTTAACTCCAAGAAACGATCGTGTAAAATCGGTAAGAAGAAGAAAGTACCAGGGTACGAAACTAGCCGTAATCCCATTGGTATCTATTAATTGCTGACGCAGCGAGCGAGCCTGAAGCGAGCGAGCAAGGAAGCAATTCTAATGGGGAGTTTGCAGGTGTGACATTTTGTTGCGTGACATTTTAAGTTTTAATCCAACAAAAACAAAAATATAATATTTGAAAAGAGCACACCCAAATTAGCAAAAATTGAAATTTTGAAGTAATTTCGATGAATAGAGCGAAAGCTATGAGCGATCGAAGTTGGCTTTTTTCTTAAGAAACGTATGGTGGTGGGCAACAGCCAGGTCGTCCGCCATTTTTTTTTTGGTATTAAAGCACGCTAATTTAGCCTATTTTTTCCAGTCTCAAGATTTGAGGGCTCGGGGGGTTGGCAGGTATGAGTCTAAGCTTTCCGGCACCAACTCTTATCCACAACTACTAACATTGCATTCACCGTCAGCATTCACTGCTGTTAGGTAGCCTAGTATATTCATTAGTGTGGGTATGTCCTTATATTAATGATACAATTGATCAAGATTCCGTACAGTTCTACATACCAGGGCCGTACACAGCACAGTTGCCCCACTCCCCCTAGCAAGGCGAAAAAGATACCAAAAAGTACTGAGAACTGTACTATTTTGCTGTTAAATACGTACTGCCCCTCCCCCCCTTGAATGTTGGGTTATGTACGGCCCTGCATACGAACGATCGGCATCGATCTTCCTTATATAAATCCAAGAGTTTTTCTCGCCGTGTAACGGGCATGCCGCGAGCCCGTGCATTGATAAAAAATGTTTCCTATTCCTTGTCTTTGCTTCTTATACCGCTTGCGTCGGGTTCGTTTTCGCATGACACAAGTTCTTTCCTATTCTTGATACCCCGCTTCCATAACTTTGTACTTAAGAACCTATGGACTGGTTGTATTTATTGATGGTTTGACACACAATCGTTGAATGCTATATTATATTATCGTTGACTAATCATCTATTTCATTTTCTTTTGTTCTTCTCTCTCTTTCTTTCTTAGTTTCCTTCCTTCCTTCCTTTTCCCTTCCTTTCTCTCTCTCTTTCCCTTTCTTTCTCTTTCTTATATTAGTTTCCTTGTTCCCTTCCTTCCTTTTACCTTTCTTTCTTTCTCTCTCTTTCTTTCTTTTTCTATAAAATCAAATCTATCTCCTTGGAATCATCTTCCTAAACGAAGATCCAAACTTTGCTCGAGTCTTACTTGGAGAGCGTTTACGAACAGCCGTTTTCTCATCGTCTTTTAAGCTACATTGTTCTTCACTTGTTGCTTTAGTAAGACTCCTTGATGTATTCCCTGCTGATTCAGCCGGTGCGCCATCAGGTATTCGCCTGGTCAGTGACATTCCCTCTTGCAAGGGTCCATTCCTACTTATGTGCCTCTCACTTTGACTTCCATGGGCAACATCCCCTGTAGATGTGATATGCCTCTTTGCTTCCTTATTATCCGGCTTCATGATGGTATACGACGGTAGAATTTGTTGGACTCCACTATCAAACGATAAGCTCTTCTCTAACCGACACTCCGGCATTCCGTAGTTAACTTGTTCGCTATCTGTAGCACGTGTTGCCGTAGCTACCCTAGGCCTATGGACTTTTGAGGTCTCGTTTCTAGTGTCCTTTATGCCTGTATATGTTAGTGGTTCGACGTTATCCACCTGAGGAGTGATTTCATACCTTCTACCACCTTCAGTATCACTCCCATAACCATCAGCGCCACCTTGAGGATACCCCACCGGAACACCAATATACATATCCGCACGGCCTCCACGTGCTGGACCGGATGCTCCACGTACAGTCTCTCCCACGTGCGTGCCACCCGCTGTCTGAGGGTCAGTGGCCTTCCACCTACATGGAGGAAAAGAGGCAGATCTTAGCCTGCGACCTGTGGGGTGGTTCTGTACGGGTACGAAGTGTGAGGAGGAGAGGCTGTTATGTACATTTAGGGCTTTGGTTCTTGTGTACAAGGTTCTGACTCGGAACCTACCAGTGTTATGCGGAGGTGAAGGGCTTGGGGTCCTTGAGATTCTTTGCTCGTTGCCTCGGAGGTCCCGTCTTCTGGCTTCGCTATAGAGTTGTTCTTGTCCATCGGAGAAGACTTGTGCTGTGTCTGCATCAGTTTCAATGGGGTCCGGGGTGAAAGCATGGTAGGCGAAGAAGAAGATGATACAAGCCACTACGAAGTTGGTCGATATACAAATCAGTCCTGATGACATGGGCCAGTTGAACAGTATGTACCTGAGCATGGGAAACAGTTTTGAATTAATACTATCCATTGACAAGAGGCGTTTTCGTATGAGTGGGAAAGTTACGGTACCGTGCTGTGCCGTATTGAAAGAGTTTGATTGGATGAGATGCATCTGCACGGGTTTTTGATTGGTTCAGAAAGGAAGCCATTTGAGTGTCACGGTACCGTAGGTTTCCCACTCATACGAAAAGCACTCTAAAAACTTATGAATACTCCAGTTTCGAGTTGTTTAGAGTAGACACCGCTGTACTCCTTGACTTGACAGAAGACACATTTGCGCAGCCTTAGCCTCAATCTAGAGAATAACCCGTGGAATTAGAAAAAGGTTTCTATTGTCAAATGTCAACCTTTTTTTTCGCGTTTTCGTTGGTATTTGTGAATAATTTACCCTGAATTGAGGCTAAGCCTGAGCAAATGCGTCTTTTGTCAAGGCGTACAGCGGTGTCTACCAACTTGAAACTTGGTGGGCAAAAGAAACACCGAAGGACTAACATGGAGAATGGATGGATAGATGGATGAGAATTGAGAATGGAAGAATCTATCACCAACCTAAAGCCAGAAAATTCTGCTTCAATCCTGAGAGAGGCTCCATAAATTTCTACATGTTTTGCTAAAATAACAACATTGATCTTGGTTACAGGGTGGTACTGAAAAAAACAAGAGCATTATTCCATGTTAAACTGATATATATGTAGACAGATATTTCGGTGCGTTTCACATAACTTTTGACGAAGGGTTTCCGAAGTTTGTTTGGTACCTTTGAGATAAACTGTAACTTTGTTGGCAAACCCGGAAATTCATTGGAATTATCAAAGAAGAGTCTAAATTTGCTTCAAGAATCAAATTCAAAACTTCTTTAGAAAGAGAAATACCTTGTTTAAAAAAAAAATACTACTCACTTGGCAATTTTATTTTTTTTGTGGGAAAAATTCATGTGGGAAACAAGTTTGAAGGTCGCTTACAATGTTCATTTTGAAGTTCCTAAACAAAACCTGGTGCCCAGAACAGTACATTTTGGACAACAATGAGCTTATGACTACATTGTACTTACGGAGTCATCCACATAATTTTCAAACATCTTCACAGCAACAGTTTGCTTCTCTTCAGAGAATCCAAACATGAGAGGGAACGACATGAACGTTGTACTGATAGCCTTGAGAAAACCTGACCTGAAGTGAAGCATGCTCTGTGCAATAGGAAAACAAAATAATCAAACTGAGATACAGCTTTGCCATTGGAAATGGTTGTCAAAATTATTCTTTTTTGGAGAAAATAAGGAACTGCAATTGCCCTATACCATTATGACATAACAGCTTATTTATGAGGGGGACAGATTTGTGAAGAACAATAGAAATTTGAACTAAATCTGCTCTGCTGAGGTACGCTTGATTTCAATTTGGCTAGTTTCCAGATATTATGTTCATCGATACTTTTCCCACAATATTTACTGTGTTTGGTGACTTTTATCGCTTTCAGACCGTCTGTAAAATACATTTATTTGGGAAATCCTTTGTGTTGTTGCTGTTTTGTCCCCCTCTAGCGACCATGATCCTTAGCATTTAAACAATAGATTGTTTTGATTTGACGTCATAGTGGTATAGGGCAATAGAAGCCCTGCACCCACCCCGTTATTACGCAAAGTTTGTTTGGTTGCAGTGGAAACTGGGCCTGCTAATATAGACACTTTTTGATGTCCCATTGAGGTCTGTATTAATTGGGTTTAGATGGTTCTAGCCCTCATCTAGCCCTTTGTGTGAAGAATCACATTTTTTCCAAAATTGGGGTCTAGCAAAATGTTACTAAAGTTTCACAGGTCTCTTGCAATCTTGTTTTGGGGTGGTTCTGTATGTCTCGCAGTCTGTTTTTTCTTCTTCTTCTTCTCTACAGTTTGCAATTTAACAGGTCATAAGGTTTCACACACAGAGAAAAATGGTAGTCTTTCTGTCTTTCAAAGTCTTGAATAAACCATTTGATGCCCAATGTATTGCAGCCAGCAAAAATATGAAAGAAGCCATCACCAGTCAGCAGCATGTTTTGAACCCTGGGTGAAATTTGCTGTTTCTTATTGTGCACTAAAAGGGCCATAAGTTTTTCAGCTGAAGCTGTAATATGTATTCCCTTGTAAAATAAAGTTTAGTATTAATGTCATTTGGTACAAATGTACATGTCCAGTTCAGGGAGCAGGGCATATGGGTATGTGTGCTTGATGTCCTGGACAAACAAATAAAGCTATGGTTGGTGTATTACCGATCGTGATGATGTGGCAAGCGGTTTTCCTGAGTTGGACAAGAATTTCAGATTGATCATAAACATTCCTGGGAAGAAAACATAAATAAATGGGAAAAAGCATATTTCAGTCAAGTCTAACCCCCTTCCCCCATGGGAGTACCCTGCTAGACAGAGGCTCCTTTTTATCCCATCCCTTTGAAGAGAAAGGGAAAGGAACCTCTGCACACAAGCATTCAATTTCCCATCGAGCATGTGCAAGGCTGACGTCATTGCTACCACAGGCTTCCCACCAGTTTGAATCGGCCATTGGGAAAAAAATTGACATGTCTCGGGAGCAAGTAAATCTGTCCCAAAACTCTCTAAAACAGTTCTAATCACTAAGTAATGGCATACAGAACTCCAGTAGATGTTAATCTTTATTTAGAAAGCAATTGTAGAACTTCAAGAGATAAAAAAAACAGAATTCTAGAGGTTAATTTACGGCTTTATTTCTAAATGGTCGATCCATACTAGGAAGTCACAGGAAGCCCAAAGGCCTGTGTAAACCAGTTTATACTGGTAAGAACCAGATTTTATTTTAATTTATTTGTCCACATTTGTTGACGGGACCTCTGTCTAGCAGGGTACCATGGGAGGGAAACACATATAAAGAATGGTGGTGATGCTTGTCAGAAATGCTGACATAAACCCCTAAAAGGTACCATAACCTCGACCTTGTGGGTGTGACAACAAATAATGTTATCACCTAAGGTGGTAATTTTAAATAATAATTTGCTTCCTGACAAGTAGGTCATGATTTTTTCATCACCATACACCCTAAGCAGTACCAAACTACGATTTCAACCCCTAAAAGATACAAAAAGCAGAGATCTTCATCCCTTTTTATGGGTCCCTTCCCCAGGGGACACCTAATGCAAACCCAATGTCTCAGCACAAGTGAAACACTCTGGTATTTGTGACACAATGAAAACACCTACACTACATTGAGATGCACATATGTCACAAGGAAACGACAAAACATTCATGTCATAAAAGGCAGATAGAAATGCTTTAAATGTAAGACACTACATGTATAAACTAACTTAGTTTCTCATTGACAGGTGATTGCGGCATCTCTAGGTCAAGGTGCACTTGGTATCTTTGGCCTCTCATCAGAATCTAGAAAACAAAATGAACTATTTGTTAGAATATTAATGTTACATGGCTGTCATGCATGCATTTGAGTGGAAAACAATGACATCCCTTCCTCCCCCCACACACACCCTCCCCTCCCACCCACCCCCCCCCCCCCCCCACACACACACCCTCTACCCTCTAAACAAACCCTGTAGCTACTGTACTCAAACTGCCTGACAATTCACAGTTTATAAAATATGTTCAAATAAACAAGTATACATTATTGTATGTACATTGCAACCTTATTTGACCTCACTTACATTGTTATTTTGAATACGCCTGGACAAGCATGTTTCGAAAGTACTCATAAAATGGATTCTTAGAACTAGATACTTAGAGGTGTACATTGTATAAATAAATAAAAATCCATCGTGAAAATAAAGACCACAAACAGATTCAGTTTACTTACTCTATCGCCTTTGCTAAGCGTTACGTTGGCTTCAGGAAAAGAGCAAAGACCATCTTCAGGTTTGCCAACACAGTCTGAACTAAAAGTAGAATCAGAAAAGGCTTTGATGCAGAGAGGGTATAGATAGATCTGTAGTGTCTTAACGATGGGTTCAATACTTACGAGAATTGCAGGAACACAGGCTGTGAGTGGTGTACAGTAGGCATGTAAGCATAGTAAAAGCTGATGTACATTAAAATAGCCACCCATAACAACACTATGACAGTGCAGCAAGACAGACAGACACGAACTACTGTGCCTCGAAACACATTGCCTACTCCAATAGTAGCGTCCTTGACGTAGAAAACAGCGTCTATGATAGACATCGGGACTAGAAAAACCCTTTAAATCACATTACATTATAAACTGCACTGTGTAAACAATTTTATATTTTGATCAATTTGACCCTTGAAGGCGCGCATTGCATTCACATTTACACGAAAATCAACCAATCAAAACGTTTTATTCGCTTTATTGGGATCCCTGTGGTTACCAATTCAAGATGGCGGACGGAAGTAGAGTGTTCGTTGTTGGAGTTGGAATGACAAAGTAAGAGCTTGTAAAATAAGATCGTGCTAAATCCTTTGGTGAAATTAAGGAACACTCTACAAAGACCCTCAATCTGTGTTTTTATTTCAGGTTTGAAAAGCCACTGACCAAACAATGGGACTACCCTGGTAGGGAACCCTAGCATTACATTTGTTTATCTTTATAGAAAATATAACTCGGCTTTTCTCTGTCAGATATGGCCCGTGAAGCAGGCACTGCTGCGTTAAATGATGCTGGTGTTCAATACAGCGTTGTTGAGGCTGTTACAGCTAGTTACTGCTATGGAGAGCCAACGTCAGGTAGGCTGAATCCATACATGTAGATCGGACAGTATATAACGTAGCCTGCGTTATTTGAACCGGTTGTAACGCAGGCTAACAGTAGGACGTCCATCACTCATTGAGACAATCAGTTACAAACATTATTGTATAACATGGCTAGACGTTTGTTATGCACCACCCGAGTGGACGAGCCTGACCCATGTTTGGGTATAGGGGTGCCGCTGAGGGTTTGAAACCCTGACCCTGTTTAGAACAAAAAGTCTAAAATACCTACCCTGTCTAGGACAACACACTCTATTTTAAGACCATGTTTAGGACAAAGGACAAAATCTTCTTTTACACAATTTTTAAAATGCATTTTATGTTGACTGATGACCTGCTAAAACCGGCAAACGTCTCAGATCTCAGATGGCTAAATACCAGATCAAACCATATTGGGCATATTTAACGAGGACAATCGTGCATTACCATACCCTGTTTAGGACAGATTGACTCACATAAAATTATATACCATGTTCAGGACAGAGAGGCCAAAAACCATACCCTGTCCAGCGGCAAGTCCCTATATAGCCCATATATGGGAGTACCCCCTAATTATCAGGGATTGTAAAAAGGGTGCAACAAACAATTTTTCCCAGGGGTGGGTGGATGGCGAAAACTTACAAGTCAAAGGTCCCAGCTGGTTCACGTCATCCCCCTGGTATGGGGATCAATTCCTCCAATTCAACCTGCCCAGTTCTTGAAACTTCAAATGAAGTTCAACATTTCCCCCTTTCCCTTACCTAGGGATAAATCTTTAATTCAACCCTCTAGTATTCCCCAACAATACACTCCCCCCCCCCCCCCCCGAACACCCCAGGGGGTAGCCCCTCAGGGAGGCCACTGATAGTACAGTGTACATGTAGGTACATGTACATTGTTTTGTGTATTAACTGTCACATAATGATCTGTTTCACAGGTCAGAGAGCCGTTTATGGTGAGTTAAAAGAACATGTGCCAAGTAGAAGAAGCATCACTTCTAGCCTTTTATCTAGATGGAAATAGCTTTATTATAGTGAGTGGGTTACCTGTGTTCAGGAGTTGAGAGGGAGGTAACCCTGACCACAGGTAACCCAGTCAGGGTAGTTTCCACAGATGATCAGGACATATGTAGGTTAGTTTGTAGACTCTCAACCCAACTGGCCCTATAGAGGGTTTGCACGATCACGTGCTGGCAGCCATGACAGGGGGCAGGAACAATAAAATCATTTTACATGAGAAATAATCCAATTCCTTAGGGGGAAGGTATTCCTTTATCCTGCCACCTGTCATGGCCGCCAACATGTGATCATGCAAACCCTCTATTCAAAAACCAATATTCATTGTACATGTACATGTAGGTGAAACTAATAAATAATAATAATGATGATGATGATATGATGATGATGATGATATGATGATGATGATGATATGATGATGATATGATGCTGATATGATGCTGATATGAAGATATGATGATGATATGATGATGATGATGATGATGATGATGATGATGATGATGATGATGATGATGATGATATGATGATGATGATGATGATGATGATGATATGATGATGATATGATGATATGATGATGATATGATGATGATGATGATGATAATATATTGAATAAACACTAATCAGCTGTGAGGGCTTACAATAAGTACATGTATCAGGTGGTCTCAAGTGTCGCATCATAATGTCTTTTGTTTGTCTATGGTTTGATTTGAATGAATGAATGAATCTATAGACTTTATTTATCGAGGGTAGCACGTGACAGTTTGTATAAACTGATGACCATTGGCCCTCCAAAAACTATAATAATTTGCTTGATTTCTACTTGTTATATTTTGCTAAACTTTCAGAATTGGGTCTTACTGGTGTGCCTGTATTCAACACAAATAACAACTGTTCATCAGCATCATCAGCACTGATGTTAGCCAAACTAATGGTTCAAAGTGGACAATATCATTGCGTGTTAGCCATTGGTAAGAGGAACGGATATAACATGTTATGAGCTCACTTGACACTCTCCATGAAACTACTTTTAGACTCAATTCCTTTGTTCCTGCTTTCCTTCCTTCCTTCCTTCCTTCCTTCCTTCCTTCCTTCCTTCCTTCCTTCCTTCCTTCCTTCCTTCCTTCCTTCCTTCCTTCCTTCCTTCCTTCCTTCCTTCCTTCCTTCCTTCCTTCCTTCCTTCCTTCCTTCCTTCCTTCCTTCCTTCCTTCCTTCCTTCCTTCCCTTCCTTCCTTCCTTCCTTCCTTCCTTCTTCTTCCTTCCTTCCTTCCTTCCTTCCTTCCTTCCTTCCTTCCTTCCTTCCTTCCTTCCTTCCTCCTTTCCTTCCTTCTTTCCTTCTTTTCTTGCTTCCTTCAATATTAACCTTTTCTTTCCCTATTAATTTTATTCTTTCATTCATCCAATCTTTCCTTCATTCCTTCTTTTCTCTTTTGTAAAATCAGGGTTTGAAAAGATGGAACGAGGACTTTCAGAACGTTTCACTGACCGTGCTTCTCCAATCCAAAGACATGTAGATCACATGGTTAGTCTAGGAGCTGAACCAGGGCTTATTAACCCTAATCTCAATGCTGTAACATCAGATGTCATCAAGGTAGGTTATGATTGAACCAATAAACAGGTCAAAACAACTGAAGCTTCAGCTGTGGACCATACTGCAACATTGCTCACAGGCTCACACAATGCAATTTGTTGCTCCCAAGGTTACTGAAGTAGAAACCGATTCTACTTCAGCAACAATGTGTGCACCATGTTCCAGAGGTGGACACATGCTGCAATCATGCATGTTGCCGGCAATGTTGCGCACAATGTTGCACTGTGTGTCTGCACCTTTAAAAAAGCCACACCTTAAATACGTAGGTTGTAGGCAAAAATTTGCTATTTTGATCCGTTTGTGGTACAATTAAGCCACAGTTTTTTTATGTGTAAATTGACTTGCGATACAGTTGACACAAATAAGGACGTGCATCACTAGTTAACTTGAACTCCTCGTTATCTCAAACAGAAATGCCTTGGATTTGCATACAATCAATTTGGAGCTTACTATTTTCAACCACCACTAGCTCATTTACTATTTTTCTTCTCCCTGGAGTATTTGCTCTACTTTAGCAGTTTCAATTTCTACGATGTTACAGTATTATATTTCTATTCTATTTCAGCTTTTCGCATATGCAGCCCGTGAACACACCCAAAAATATGGCACAACACTGCAACAGTATGCAAAGATATCCCATAAGAACCACAAGCATGGCAAAAACAACCCCTACGCATGTCTTAGACGAGAGATCCCAATGGAAAGAATTATGGGCTCACGAATGGTGTGCGACCCTATTACCTTACCCATGTCCACGCCCACTGCCGATGGGTCAGCGGCCGCACTAGTTTGCTCCAAGTCATTCATGGAGTCTCGTGGCTTGCAGGTAGGGAAACTGCATGTGTTGTGCATCATAAACTAGGACACTGAAAACAGAAGGCCACAGAAGGAACGTGTTGTATATTTGAATGGAAAACTCGTATAACTGGTTTAGTCCCGCTGAGCTCAATAGGGTTCAGTATATAATATTTTTGTAGAATCTATTAGATATCAATTGTAAAAGCATTGAGATTAAGAATTAGAGTATTATTATTATTATTATTATTATTTAAAGCCGCGACTGCAACAGAAATTGTGGGAAAAATTGCATCGCACAAGTAACCACTCATGCACATGTAATCCATGGTCACGTGCAAATCCAGTTTAATGCGCATTCTTCAAATAGAACAAAACAAGATGTTTTCTTGTAGAATAGCAGTTAGAAAGGAATTGCCTTTTGCATCAAGTGGAATTTGAATTTTATTTGGTTGTTAGGGTAAAGCTGTGGAAATCATTGCTTTGTTAGGGTAAAGCTGTGGAAATCATTGCTTTGTTAGGGTAAAGCTGTGGAAATCATTGCTTTGTTAGGGTAAAGCTGTGGAAATCATTGCTTTGTTAGGGTAAAGCTGTGGAAATCATTGCTTTGTTAGGGTAAAGCTGTGGAAATCATTGCTTTGTTAGGGTAAAGCTGTGGAAATCATTGCTTTGTTAGGGTAAAGCTGTGGAAATCATTGCGCAACAAATGGTAACTGACATGCCATCATCGTTCGGCAGATCATATAGAGACCTGTGTGGTTACGATATGGCTAAAAAGGCTGCACAGTTTTGTTACCGAGCCTCTGGCTTAGGGCCACGTGATGTTGACGTCATTGAGGTGCACGACTGTTTCTCGTGTAACGAGGTAAGCGACACTCAAGTGGGAAATTAAAAAAATCTCATTGAAAGAAAAAGTTAATTATACTGTCATCATCATCATTGCTACCAATTATAATCGACATTATAGTTTTTAAATAACCATGGCACCATCCACCACCACCCTCCATCGTCTACACCACGTGGCTCAGATGACCATGCCAAATGCTGGTCCCATCTCTCTACACTCCACATTACATTGCACTGGAGGGACGTAAAAGAACCAACACCACTGTTCGATTAATTAAGAGGGCATGAAGTTCCCGGCATGTGTGGCCTGACCTACTATGCATGCAGGGCCCCTCTGGATATCAGCCTCATTGCTGAATTGGCTACCCTGTTGAAATAAAAGTCTACCAATACAAATACTGCCATTGTCATCATCATCATCACCCCCACCATTTTAATCTATACCACTGTTGTCATTATCATCTTCACCAGCATCATGCTGCCAGTCACAATCATCATCAATAAATTTCATAGTAAGTACGATATTCAGTCATCAGGAAGCTGGATTAAGCTATGTAGATTGGTCTTTTTTATGTTGTTTTTCATGTTGTTATACTTCAGTTATTCATGTACGAAGCACTTGGTCTTTGTGGAGAAGGACATGGTGGACGATTGATTGATGAAGCAGAATGGATCACAAACAAGTCAGGTGAAATTAGGCAAGGTTTACTCTGAAGAATATGGCTGCAAATAGAAACTCCATTGATCCTTCAGGATCGCACCTTTCTGGTTGACTAATGACAGTGATATGTATGTGATTGAATCGAGTGCCGCTAAATAAGCGTTTATTCACTGCAGGTGGTGAATTATGCAGACTTGATAGACAGTGGGTCGTGAATCCATCAGGAGGCCTGGAATCTAAAGGTATAATAGACTGGGCACTAGTCCCTTTTCCATTGAACGAAATGAGGTGAGAGGACACCAGGAGAATGGAACTCCAGGAAAACTAGACCCGAGGAGAATGAAGTGAGGGATTGAAGGGTTGTGATTTTCTTCCAGTTAACATATTTCTGTGTCGCAGGCCATCCCATTGGGGCAACAGGTCTGGCACAGTGCGCTGAACTCAACTGGCAGGTGACTATTGATACTGCATGTCAATGTATAGTCTAACCCTTATCGGTCTCCCTGTGGTACTGAAAGAGGAGCAAGCTCTTCAAACCTTGGAAAAATTCCAATGACTTTCAAACAAATTTTCAATGAATTTCCAACGAATTTCCAAGTGACTTTCCAAATGACTTTCCAAGTGACTTTCCAAATAATTTCCAAGTGACTTTTCAAAGAATTTCCAAGTGACTTTCCAAGTGACTTTTCAAAGAATTTCCAAGTGACTTTTCAAAGAATTTCCAAGTGACTTTCCAAGTGACTTTCCAAGTGACTTTCCAAGTGACTTTTCAAAGAATTTCCAAGTGACTTTCCATGTGACTTTTCAAAGAATTTCCAAGTGACTTTCCAAGTGACTTTTCAAAGAATTTCCAAGTGACTTTCCAAGTGACTTTCCAAGTGACTTTCCAAGTGACTTTCCGAATAATTTCCAAGTGACTTTTCAAAGAATTTCCAAGTGACTTTTCAAAGAATTTCCAAGTGACTTTCCAAGTTACTTTCCAAGTGACTTTTCAAAGAATTTCCAAGTGACTTTCCAAGTGACTTTCCAAGTGACTTTCCAAGTGACTTTCCAAGGTTTGAAGAGCACGCGTTTTTTCCAGTTCTCCTTAGCCACCACAGGAAGACCAACAGTTTGTATTGTTGTAACTTGTTATCGTCATCTGTTGCAGCTTCGTGGCGAAGCAGGAAAGCGTCAAGTCGAGGGAGCAACCGTTGCTTTGCAACACAACTTTGGTATCGGCGGCGCTGCTGTTGTCACCATGTATAGAGCTTACCGACCAAGGAGTCATCACGTGACAACGGCAAAGCTGTAGGCACAACTCAGTAATCAATTGACTTGATTGACATTGTTTGTGCACACGTGATAGCAGAGACCCGAGGTGGCTTGGGGACGAGTATTTCCTTCACATCTCTCTCACCAGTCTCCTTACAAAAGAATCACAAGGTGAAACCTTTCTGAAATCAGCGTTTGACGCAAGACCAGACATACAGACTTGAATACAGCTGTTATTTCAAAATATGTTAAATAAATAATGATTGTAATTGAAGTAGATTACTTCAACAAAATGCTCTAGTTCTTTTTCTATTATTATTATTATTATTATTATTATTATTATTATTATTATTATTATTATTATTATTATTATTATTATTATTATTATTATTATTATTATTATTATTATTATTATTATTATTATTATTATTATTATTATTATTATTATTATTATTATTATTATTAAACTAGTTTCTAGTTCTTTTTATTATTGTAAAGCGCATCGAGGTTCCAGGATGCGCTATTTAAATACTCTATTATTATTATTATTATTATTATTATTATTATTATAATAATTATTATTATTTTATTATTATTAAACTAGTTTCTAGTGCTATTTTTATGATTGTAATTGAAGTAGATTACTTCAAAAAACGCTCTAGTTCTTTTTTATTATTATTATTATTATTATTATTATTATTATTATTATTATTATTATTATTATTATTATTATTATTATTATTATTATTATTATTATGCTTTATTATTATTTTTTATGATTATTAATTGAAGTATTATTATTATTATTATTATTATTATTTTATTATTATTATTATTATTATTATTATTATTATTATTATTATTATTAAACTAGTTTCTAGTGCTTTTTCTTATTGTAAAGCGCATCGAGGTTCCAGGATGCGCTATTTAAATACTCTATTATTATTATTATTATTATTATTATTATTATTATTATTAAACTAGTTTCTAGTGCTTTTTTTTATTGTAAAGCGCATCGAGGTTCCAGGATGCGCTATTTAATACTCTATTATTATTTATAAGCGTTCACTCGGCGGGCTTCAGCAATGAGCCTTCGGTTTCCTCAGTGGCACAGAGCGCATGCGCCTTGGTACCCAGTTGGCGATTTGCGGTCATAAGAAAAAGAAAGCCCATTTTTCAATTCGGCGTGGCGCAGCAGCCCGGCGAGTAATCATTTCTCATGTCCATACAATAAGATTGTTGTGAAAGGTACTGGACAACTCTCACCCGGCCACCCGGCTGGAGGAAAATAATCTGGAAAGGTTGACAAGGGGTTAAGCCTGGATTTAACTACGACGCAAATAGAAGCGCAATCAAGCCATGCGAATTCTGTGTCCTGTGAAAACTAGGCGACGCAAACGCAAATAAATATTTAAATATATGACCTTTGTGTTTATGCTTGCGCTTCTGCATCGAGTCCGTTTTCACACGGCGACGCTTGTGAACATTCAGTTGACCAGACTTATTTAAACACAAATTGCTGACATTTCTCCCGTCGAAAGATAAAATCAATATGCCAAAGGCGTGCCATACCACACTATAAGCATATCCTGATCTATTAAGATGCCATCGCCGATGATAACATCTTCACGCACGTCACATGACGTCACTCTTGAAAGTGCCCTCCAGTCAAGGAATAATTAACCTGCTTGATTTATAACGGGATCTCGGGACGTCCGGTTTCCCTTGCCAACACGTGGTCTCGCATCTCATCCTGGCACCAGAAACAAACACGTTAAAATGAACCCAACGTAACTCTGAATAGAAAAATAGTGAGAATACTGTGCGCCATAAATAATAATTTAGTGCTAAATAGTGGTATATGAAATGAGCTATATAAAGTGGCAAACAGTACATCCACTCTAGCTAGCAAAGGGGTTACACGTGACGCGTGATTTGGCCCAAAAATGGCGCGTGAATCGTGAAAAACACTTTATAAACAATAGAAAAAACCGTGATCCGTGAATTTGCAAGAAAAAAGTGTGTGAAATCATTATTTTGAGTCGTGAATTTACGATAAAAAGGCACGTGAAGCGTGATCACAACCTCCCCCCCCTCTTTGCTGCCATGCCGGCCGGGATTATTGTTGGTTCAACCAAACTGCACGGGTAATTACTGAGCATGCGCGTGAGGTTAAGACCAAACCGTAGTGTGTGTCGTATTAGCCATTTCGGAGTTGATGTTCGAAAGGAATTGTGGGGCTGTTTTGAGGGACGTTATTGCTGTCTATTTACTGTAAAACACGAGGAAACGACTGGGAAACATAATTATTTTGTGCCAAACTCACTTACTTCAAACTTTAGTACATCACTATTCAAACTTGTCGCCGTATTGAAGATAAGCCGTCCCTCAAAACAGCCCCACAATGCCCCGCAAACATCAACTCCGAAATGGCTAATAGTAGACCATTAGTAATTACTTTACCCATGGCATCCCTCCCTGCCTTGTGTGTAATTTGCTCAGCCAGATGCTACAGGCTGGTGTTTGCTATGGGCCACAGCCACTGAAAACTCAGTGAACATCCCCTGTCAGTTTCACATACTAGTGGACTACTCGATTTAACGAACCCTTATACGAAGTCCCCGTATAATATTCTTCACCCCGACCTAAGGAGTTACAGTAAATGTGTGGAACAGAACCCCGACATAACGAACCCTCGATATAACGAACCACATTTCCCCGGCCCTTTATATAGCACTTTCCACTGTAATGAGTTATGCCTATGTACATTATTGTTTGACAGCAACCCGTACACACCCGGTATTACACCCAGGGGACCGACCCAGGTTGAGCACAGTTGCGGGTACGTATCAGTCGGGAAGCTGTCGGAATTCGAGTGACCTTTGAGACCATGATTCCGCAGCCGGTTGGGCAAGTCGCAACGAATGCCTCGTACTCAAATGCAGGGCCCTTTTTGATAACAGTACTTTTGTCCTGATTAGGTCACCCTGGATAAATATTATTATTATATTATTAAAATTTCTATTAAGGTACTATTCGGAATCAGTCGGTTCGAACGTATTCGGAATTCGTATGACCGTCGGATACCCTTCGGATATATTTTCTTTTGTCAATCAGAATGGACTTTAGAAAATTGCTACATATAGAAACTGTTACAAAATAGACAAATATTACTCAATGGAATTAGGCTATAAGCAACGGAAGCCCGCTGATTCAGCAGGGTGTTATTAAACTATCAAATTCCTGGGTGTATTATTCATTGGTAAAAATAGAGTACGGCTTCAAAGGTCCTGTGTTAATCTGCGGCTGGGTAGTTGCTCGGAATGGGATCTTATTTTTCAACCACAAATAACTTTATTGTCCGCTTTCAATCAGGCGGAGCGGGCGTGGCGATGCATGAGTTGATAAATGCATAGGGTGAACTCGATGGGATAGTGTTCGAGTCGTTGGAGCCATTAGCGTGAGTATATAGGAATTTACTGTTCGTTTACGACTCTGTGTGTCGACGAAACAGCAAGTTGAACGGCATTGATTTGTTTATCGGCGTCATACAATCACAATCACGCTTCCTGCGCCACACCCTTACGTCACATGAATGTCATCCAGGCTAAAGGTTACTACGGCCGACTGCCAATCATTAAAACACTCAAACTCTGTCTATATAAGTGGTGCAATTTGGTCAACTTTACAAGCGCTTCAGTCTCAGTATAGCAGTATCAACATGCCAACAATCCTCCCTCTGCAGGACTACAGTGAAGCCGAAATAATCATGGCACAAACGCCATCTTCCAAGAAGCCCATTTTAAGAGAAAAGACGCTGGACCATTATGACTTCCTGGAGGTTCTCGGCGAAGGCTCTTTTGCCAAGGTTTTCAGATGCATCGAGAAAGAGAGCCAGCGCTGTTTTGCCGCGAAAGAGATACAGTTCCACAACGACACAGACTACCAGGATACCATTGAGCTCGAAATTCAGATCCTCAAAGGTTTGCGACATGAAAACATTGTGTCTTTACACACATCCTTCTCAGCTGGAAGTTCTTGCTATCTCATCATGGAGTTTGTTGACGGGGGCAGTCTCTTTGAAGAAGTTATTGGCAAGACTGTTTATAGCGAGAAGCAGGCATGTCGTGTAATCAAACAGGTCAGTGAACAAGACGAACAACGCAAAACAATTTTAATAGTCCAAGAGATAAGACGATTAGTTTTGTACAATTGTTCTTGAAGGTTGTCCGATGACAAAAACGGATTAAAACTTGAGTTTCTCTGCGTTACAATAAAGGTCGATGGTTTAGCTACAATATAAAGTCCTACTCTAAGGGCTAGTCGACTACAAACTGGCCACAAACTCAAACCACTGTTCGAAACAGTACTAAACAGCAGTTCTTATAATAGTTATGATAATAGTTTGTTTGTTAACCGGCTATCGTAACATAAAGTCATCAGTCTTTACGTAACATCATCAATCAAAGCTTACGAAATCTTGACTCCCATGACGTCATCGTCTACCTGTGACGACAGACAAGTTCCTTTTTAAATTTTAAATTTTAATTAGTTTTGTTTTTTTAATTAGTCGTGACCCTGATCGAAACGCGCGTTGAGTTACTTTGTGTCATCTTTTATTTATCAGTTTAACAAATAGAACAGCTTTTTCCCAGTTTTCAGCCAATCAGAGCGCGCGGATTGACTTGACTATATAATAATATATATTTTATAGTTTTTGAAATTCTTTGGCAATATTCTCAGTTCTATCTTTTAGTATCTGTCTGTCTATATCACCTCTCTGTCTGTCTATCTGTCTCTGTAACTATCTGTCTGTCTGTCTGTCTGCGCTGTCTGTCTATCTATCTGTCTATCTGTCTGCGCTGTCTGTCTATCTATCTGTCTATCTATCTATCTGTCTGTGCTGTCTGTCTGTCTGTCTGTCTGTCTGTCTGTCTGTCTGTCTGTCTGTCTGTCTGTCTGTCTGTCTGTCTGTCTGTGCTGTGCGTTATTCAGAATAAAACATTTTCATCATTTTGCTTTTGTCACCAGCCATGGCCAACGCAATGATTTGTATAGGTTCATATCAACAAACGCTGTGTACAATGCAGTCGTCCCTTCCTCTCCCCTCCCCCCCTAGGGGACTACACCCTCCCCCCTAGATCAAGCATACAACCGACCATTTATCAGACTCTTTCTATATCGACAGGTCTTACAAGCGTTAGAATACCTTCACAAGCAAAGAATCGTACACCGAGACATCAAACCTGACAACCTCTTGCTCCAATGCGCGTCAAAGACGGAAGTGACGTCACGGTTAAAATTACCGACTTCGGTTTGGCCCGAAGGCTTCCCGACAACTGTGACGTCATAACGTGCGATCCGAGCGGTGCGCCAATGTTTTTGGCTCCCGAGACGATTCTCGAGGAGCCGGTGGGATGTGCGGTGGATATGTGGGCTACTGGGGTGATCTTGTACCTGATGTTGGTTGGATACCCGCCATTCTGGAGCAGCAGTGACGAGTACCTACTACTGTCCATATTAGGAGGTCGGTACACGATGCCATCACCCTATTGGGACAACATAAAGACAACCACCAAAGAACTCGTCACCAAACTGATTGTACAGCAACCCGAGGCAAGGCTGACAGCAGCCCAAGCCCTGGCCCACCCCGCGCTCTCCGACAGCACGCTTGGCAGGAAGATATCCGTGGAGAGAGAGGGCAAGAGGAATTTCTTGGCCGTCATTTGTGGGATCAGAGCTTTGGTTAAGTTTAAAAGAGCTAATGTTAAAAGTGCCAGCAGAAGACTGTCTGAACGAGGGACAGATTTAAAATCACCTGTACATGTTAATAATAATATGCAACAACACCATGAACTGGAATCAGCATTTGAATGATGCTTTTGGTCTTATGGGTGGTCTTATGGGTGGGGGGTGGGGGGCGAAGGGCAGGAGGCAGGGGGTTGACCTGTTTTTTAGCCAATATTTATATGAGAAAAGAATAACGAAAACTATTTATTAGCACACGCATTTCACCATCAAAAGGAAAAGTTAGAAAACAAGAAACAATAAATAAAAAGTTATGCCAGGTGAAAATAATGTCAGCAAATCAAATTAAAATACAAAAAAAAAGGAAGCAAAATAAACGATAGAATTAATAATTATTAGTCTGCGGGTTGTGTTTCATTCTTCCCATGTGCAATTGACAAGTTACTACCTGCAATTTATCTGCCAATTTAAAGTGCAACTAACCCCACAAATTGAAATATTCATCTCGAGTGGATGCATACGATGCAATGTAGAGCCTTGGTTTACACCAGTGACATAAGCACAAGCAACACATGCACTGTTTTAAAATGAGCAATGCATTAGTGCAATTTAGAAAAGCGTGAAAACTAATTAACTAATTAGTACTAAATAGCACTAATGAAACAATAGAAAACAATAGAAATAGCACTATTTAGTACTATATAAAATTAGTACTATTTCACGCTTTTCTAAATTGCACTCTACTGAGTGTGTCTTTCTTAAGATTATAAATATATATAAGAAATAAATAAAATTACATTTACTACTGTCTCTAAGGCTTACGACGTTTAAAATCCTTGTGGCAAGGACAGTCTCTTATAAGAGGCCCCTGAAGAGGTAAAATGGGAACTGGGATTGGCCATTTTTTGCACTGGGAAAATGCATTGTACCACTGGGACTGGGATTTTGCTAATGGGACTGGGAATTTCAAAACCACTTTGGGAATGGGAAAAGCGTATTCATTGCAAAACTGCATATTATTATAAGCCTTATACATTTTTCAATATGCAATGGTTTGCCGAGACAGTGTAGGAAGTAATTAGCAATACGCGTAAATCAGAAATAGCTCTTGGAGAACGCTGGAAATAGCATTTCCGAGCCTCTAGATTTCAAAATTTTCCATTCGCCACCACTTATTTTCCATTTTCTACGGCCCTGCAACGATATTATCCTTACTGTGATAGGAGACGACAATGAAGCTGCACATACAACCACAACGCTCGGGAAGAATCATAAAAAAGACGGCGGAAATTGATATTTTCTTTTTGCAACCCATTAATTTAATATTCCTCAAAATTCAGTTCAAATAGAGTAACCAAGAGAACGGTTTTTAATAAGTTTCAACTAGCAAGGAAATCTTCAAAAAGCACCTTTAGAAATGCAAACATAGTGAAATAATCATTTACAATTGCCATTTTACAAAACAATATACAAGTTTAACTGTTTCTTCCACTATTGAAAGTATAAAGTATGAGATCAGGAAATTGTTTGATGAATTATCTAATGAGTGGTCGCTAGAAGTGAGTCCACGATACTGGGATTTTCTTGAATTCATGTCGATGGGACTGGGATTTTTGAAAAAAATAAACTGGGAAATGGGATTTGTACCCCCGGACTCGATTCTACTTCTGCAGCATTGCGTGCAACATGTTGCAGAGGTGGACACACGCTGCAAGAATACATGTTGCAGGGAATGTTGCACGAAATGTTGCACCATGTGTCTGCACCTTTATGGTGCCCATAAAACAGGGTTTGACTCTGTACTTGTTGTTTTGTACCACTGTATCTACCACCTAAACCCATCCAATGACCACATGTACTTGTTGTTTTGTACCACTGTATCTACTACCTAAACCCATCCAATGACCACACAGTAGTAATAATGAGATGGAAATGTTTATTTACTTCATTTATTGTCCCTCTTGAGGCTTATTAAAGACGTAAGTTAGACAACACTTTCCACAATACTGCCTGTCAAAGTGACTGGCCATGAAGACACCAGCACCACATGACTCTGAAGGACACTCCCTGCGAAGACGGGTGATCTTGCCATTCTCATCTACTTTGTAATATTTAAGAACAGCCAATTTGACCTGACGAACACAAGGAATTTAATATTAGTGTTTAACCCATTCGCTCCTGAGCTATTTTGAGTTTTTTAGCGATTTTCTGGACCTAATCACGTCATAGGAAATTTCGATTCCATATAAGGGGTTTCCATGGAAATCTTGACAGTTCTGAATGCCTGTGGGCTTGCGTCTTCATGTGTGCTGTCTTTCTTCTTGGGAGCTTGTACTCGAAGAGGCCAATTTTGCATTTTTAGAGTGTTTATAGCCATTATTCACCACAGAAGCCCCCAGGACAGCATCATTAAGCTTGACTGGTGTGGTAGAGACCGTTCTGCTGAAAGAACCCAGCAGCGAGAAACGATTTTCACGAAGACATCTCGACACTGCCGTTACGAAATTCAAAATGGTGGACTCAACTGTGAAATCGTCTCTCTGGTTGTTCTGTGGTGAATTCCAGGACCTACAAAGGCATTTTTGGCGACTTTGGACTTGTAAAGAATGCAACCGGTGCAATATTTTGCCTGTAGGACAGAGTGGCTCGACACTCTATATATTCTAAAATAGGGAAAGGGCGGGAAGATTTCTGTCGAAAATTCCCAGATGTTCCCGGCATCCTTTTCGGGCGTGCAGAAGGAAAACACGTGTTAGCGAAAGTGGTCCTAAGGAAATGGCTATTGTTCGGCGAGTTAAGGAAGAGAGAGGGAAAAATTCACGAATATATCAAGAAGAGAGATGGAAGTTTGCTGAGAAAGTGGCGTTTTGTTTCGCAAGGATGTATTTTGGAAGAAAATCCAAGTCAAATGTCGTTCATTTTCGAGGTGTACAATTGCGTCAAAAACATGCATTTTTGATTTTTATGGCAAACAAATTGAACTAATGCCCAGAAATCGGACCTGCAAGTCAGTTTACTTGAGGTTAAAATATGAAGAGTTATCTAGTTGTCACTAATAACTGGCCATGAGATCGATGTTACGGAAATTCAGAAAGTTAGAATTTTTCAAAGCAGTATCGATGTTTACGGCCGGTTTTGGCCGGTGTAGGAGTCAATGGGTTAATACTTGGTATCAGGGCTGGCAATAGCTTGCATCCCATCTGCACAAACTGTGATAAGTCGGTCCATCGTATTCTCTTGTAAAAACGTTTATAAAAGCTGTCGATGTATTTACACTTATCTTACTGAGTCAGTTTGTGTATCTTCAAAAAATGAGTTGAAATTAAAAGGAAGTGTGTATTTTACTGCCATTTTGAACATTGCAGGCATTTGAAGGCCATGTTTATGTACAGTGGACAAAATATCAAGCAAAACTAGCAATTTGTTTAGACATTTTTTTGCTTGATATTAAAATATAAACTGACCTTCTTCTTCTTGTGTTTGATTTTCTTTGGGGTGGTGTAGTTCTTCTTCTTACGTTTCTTAGCGCCTCCTCTGAGCCTAAGCACAAGGTGAAGAGTTGATTCTTTCTGGATGTTATAATCACTCAAAGTACGCCCATCTTCAAGCTGTTTGCCAGCGAAAATCAGACGCTGTTGGTCAGGTGGAATACCTGTGCAAATAATTGGTTAGATTGATTTGTGTCTGGACTGAAGTTTCTCAGAATTCTGTTATTTACCAAGAGAAGTAGAAGAATATATGGTCTATAACTAGTAGCTGGCAAAGCTTATAAACCATCACAGACCATATAAAAACAAAATATATTTCTAATAAAATTTTAACTATCACTGCATCAACAAGTTAATAAGATTACGTTGTATTAGAGTTCTACCTTTCAACAGATTACATATTGATGATTATAAATGATCTATAGAACTTATAAGCACTAGAACTAGCAGTAAAACCCATTGCAATCAGAATCGAATCAGTCTGTCTAGACACAAACTTTCTACGTATGAAGAACGATATTACATACCTTCCTTGTCTTGTATTTTAGCTTTTACATTTTCGATGGTATCACTGGGTTCCACCTACAATAGAAATACCTTTACAGCATGAATACATTGATGGTTTTCAAACCAAAGTACATCTAATCAACCACGTGTAAACGTACCTCAAGGGTGATGGTTTTGCCCGTTAAAGTTTTAACGAAAATCTGCATCGTTTGGGCTCAAATTCACCTGTAAGATAGATTAATACATGAACTTCGATTCCATCGGCTAAAATATCAAGGAACTTTACAGAAAAGTCAAATAATATTAGCTGTTCCTTACAGCATAGAAACTGTACCAAGATGGCGGACCCACGAGAAAGAGGAAGATCTCTGGGGGACCCTTACCATTATGCAGGGCGGTAATGTCCGCTGGCCTGAAGGGCGCTGGCTCAGAATCAAATAAATTTACAATGGAAAGGATTGGACTACCGCAACGCAGGATCTTGGATCGAAAATTAAAAAATAATGCGCTCTTGAGATTTTATCAGAACTCACCAAATGAAGCCGCATCTACACGACCAAGTTTTCCTTGACAAGTTTTCCTTGCTCGTGTAGATTCGGCTTAATAGACACTCACTCTTTTGTTTTCTTTTGTGCTTTTGCATCTATTAAACACTGACAGCTAATTAGTAGTGCCAGGGGAAAATTAATTTTCCCCTGGTAGTGCCCAGGTTTATTGGAGCAATAGACCTAATCGGCTAACGAAATGTTGTACCCAATTCAGGTATTTTGGGAATACGGTTCTTTGTCTGTTGCATGTATTTCGATTTCAATAGAGCATTGACATGGAAATGTTTGGAACAAAAAGCTCTTATTCCCAAAGGTTTTGAATTGGGATAAAGAATGTAAACATTGCGTTAGCCGAATAGGTCTATTACACAATGAACGTTATCAATAATACTTAACAAATAATACAATATGACTTCAAACGCGTATTTGTCATTTTCCTTTCGTAGTGTTTTCTTTTGTAAAGTGAACGGCAAACACAAGTTAAAAGCTTGAAACTCGAAACCAACTTAATTTGTTTGAACTCTGAAAACTGAAAGCATGTAGATCTGTAGATCTGTGTATCATCCGCATAAAGTTGATAAAACATGCCATGTTTGTTTGTTGAGCGCCTTAGAGCTTTGGATAAGGCGCTATATAAGTAATAAATTATCATTAATTATTAAAACACTTCTGTAGTATGGATCGTTAAAAAGTTTTAAATTATCTTTATAAATTAAGTTATAAGCTATCGACCGATGTGACAGACACGAATGATCAAAGCGTCACTTGACGAAAACACTCTATTCAGGAGCCATCTTCACGAGCAAATTGTCCCGCTTGACAAGTTTTCCTTGACAAGGAAGACTTGCTCGTGTAGACGACAAAAACATCGCCAATTTTTCCTTGTCAAGGTTTGGTTTGCTCGACTGTAGAAATAGAGTATAATCATGTCTTAAAGTTGGTCGATATGTGCTCGCTTGAGCAAAGACGTTTCGAGCAGTCCTTATAGTTTTATTTGATAAATGTAGTAAACTTCTAGGTCCATCATCAGTATTGCTAATTTTTTTACACAGCGCTCACTGTTCAGTGAACAGCATATAGGAGTCCCATGGTAGCTCATTTTGTTCACAATTCATTTTCTTATATTATTTCTAGGGTATAATTACCTACCGGCGACTAAGTTACTGGAGTCTCTATCTGAGTTTAAAATACACATATCTCCAAAATGAAGTTTTCTGGCTGCCAGTGCTTCAAATATTTATAGTACTTTTTTTTAATGCTTTTGGTTTTCTATTTTATCGATTATTTTAATATTTTCATTCACTTTTATCTTAGTCTCATATATTTATATATATATTATTATGCATGAGTGAGTGTGATAATTTAAATTTTAGTAGCGAGTGTGTTAATTTAGTAGTGAGTGTGTTATCTAGTAGTGAGTGTGTTAATTTAGTAGTGGGTGTGTTAATTTAGTAGTGAGTGTGTTCATTTAGTAGTGAGTGTGTTAATTTAGTAGTGAGTGTGTTATCTAGTAGTGAGTGTGTTAATTTAGTAGTGAGTGTGTTATCTAGTAGTGTGTTAATTTAGTAGTGAGTGTGTTATCTAGTAGTGAGTGTGTTATCTAGTAGTGAGTGTGTTCATTTAGTAGTGTGTTAATTTAGTAGTGCGGAGTGTGTTCATTTAGTAGTGAGTGTGTTATCTAGTAGTGAGTGTGTTAATTTAGTAGTGAGTGTGTTATCTAGTAGTGAGTGTGTTCATTTAGTAGTGAGTGTGTTAATTTAGTAGTGAGTGTGTTAATTTAGTAGTGAGTGTGTTAATTTAGTAGTGAGTGTGTTATCTAGTAGTGAGTGTGTTAATTTAGTAGTGAGTGTGTTCATTTAGTAGTGAGTGTGTTAATTTAGTATTATATTATTGGCCTATATAGGCACTATTTATATATTGTATATTTATTTATTGTTATAGTCGAGCGTTTTTAACATGAGCCTCTGGCTCGGGAGATTGGGTAACCACTCCCTACGTTATCGACTTGAAATAAATTATTATTATTATTATTTTTATTATTATTATTATTATTATTATTATTATTATTATTATTATTATTATTATTATTATTATTATTATTATTATTATTATTATTATTATTATTATTAAATAACCTTTATTGTGTCGGTCTTGAGACGGCCTCTTCAAAACCCGTTTTTTCAGAATCATAACTGACGCAAACACAAACGCGTTTTTTTTTGTTTTCAATCAGTAGCAACGCACTCAAAATTAACGCGTTTTTTGGTTCACTTTAAGTCTGACCGGTATTGATTGTAGGCCACAAGTTGTCTTGGCTGAACCATATGTGACAATTCTCAAGTTCCCAGGTTTTTCACGCGCGCTGTATTTTGTTATCTGCTCATCACGAGTTAAAGAGCTAAACGACATCCGTCTATGTAAATGAGCAAGGTCTATATGCAAACTTTATGACATCTGGCCATTTTATGATATTTAGTTTGACCATTGCGATGTACAGATGGCAAGCAACGCATTGAATGCTTCGCAAGCCGTCACGAACTTTTCCCTCTCGGTATGTTTTTTCCGCTTTGAAACTTCCTTGTCATCTTGTCAGTTAACGTCGCTCCCCATCAGCAAAGTCGATCGACTGCGTCAGTTACTGTTGTACTTTTCCAAGATGTTTCAGGCTTGTTTCTTGGTTCGATTACTGCTGCTATTCACTCAAACATCGTCCCTGGTCGCACTAAAAGGTAAAGACGAGATATTCCATGAATTCGTTAGTCAAGCTGTGCTGTACCTCTTGCGAACCGAGTAAGAATCACTATTACCTGTACCGTAAATGCTCGATTAAGCGCCCTGCTTCCAATAAGCGCCCCCCTCGAATAAGCGCCTCCCCCTAGAGGTCTAAAAAAAGTTATAAGCGCCCCCCTTCCAATAAGCGCCCCCTGTTTCACGGACATATGGTTTGCACTCTATACCGTAAGTTTACAGTATACCAAGTACCGCACGGTACGTACATGTTTGCTATTTTTTTTCACTGTATATGTATGCATCATCTGAGAAAAGAAATAAGCGCCCTGCTTCCAATAAGCGCCCCCCTCGAATAAGCGCCCTCCTCTAGATGTCTAAAAAAATCTATAAGCGCCCAGGGCGCTAAATCGAGCATTTACGGTAATTCTATTAGTTTTTGGAGTTTATTTGAATTGTAAAGCGCCTTCGAACCTTGTGTTAATGCGCTATATATAAAATGTGATTATAATAACTTTAATCGCCGCGATAATGTGCCTGATGATGAACGTTTTGGTTAAATTTTGACAGGTGAAAATACTTATATATATATATTATAATCCGGCAATTTTGGTTCGATTCTGCGAGATATCAGGACTCGTTAGGTCTTGCCATGGTTCGTATTTTGGCGAGACGTAGTCGTTCTCGTTTTCTATGAGTTCAAAACTACGCGCCTCGTTGACTATTTAACAATTAGACTACGAGTTCGAGGTTTCTATGAGGCAATAGTCAACGAGGCGCGCCGAGTTGACTATCCTCATAGAAAACGAGAACGAGTAGTCTAATTTCTAGCCCAGCAGACAATTTTAAATAGAATAAAATAAATGATATTCCGAAAATGGTACTCATCATGGAAGTATACCCCCAATGAAAAGGCAAACAGCGTTTGAGGCAGAATGGTAATTTACACAGTAAACAGAACTTAAATAACTGCTATTTGAATAACAAAAGCTCCCTTGAGGCTTTCAATCCCTTGTTCGTATGTTCGTTCATGGAGTGTTCTATCTGTCTTACCAATGTAATTCTCATTGCAGCCAGAACATATAAACTGGTATAACACTATTAGTTTAATTTAGTTTAATTTAATTTAATTTAATTTAATTTAGTTTAATTTAATTTAATTTACCAGTTTAAATGTCCTGGCTGCAATGAGAGTTACATACGAACACAGCCGTGATAAGGACAGCGCAATCTTCAACCATCTAAAGAATTGCGAGATATTAGAATTAGAATATTGGAATGTAGTGGTAGTGTGTGTGAGAGTACAGTGTCCCCCAATTAGTGCGCAAGCGCTGGAACACATTGGACCGCGACTGAGAGGTTTTTAGAGAGACGGCCAGTTAAGTGTTTCGCTTCTAAAATAAATATCTCCCAAAATCTAGCTAATGAAAGACTATATCAAGGTTAAAACTAAAACGGGTTTGGTTTGCTTCAAAATATTTTTATTTTATTTTATTTTATTTTTTGAAATGATTCCGTCTGAAATTTGCATGAAATTATGCACTTCTTTACGGCGCTGTACAAACTTCGTCTCGCATTATCCAGCGAAACTTTTTATATCATGTTGTAGATAAATGTATCTAGTTTGTCTAGAGATAAAGCGTTATTAATCGGTTCAGCCGTTTATGAGAAAATTAGTTGATAATTAACCCCACTAAGATCTAACTGAACGGCGGCTCAAAATTACCCAACTTTACTCGATTATTTTGCAAAAGTGGCACATCGCTGGACTCTCTCATTGACACAATCGGATTGAACATCATTTCATTTACACAAATCTGTAAAAACCTGTGTACGTTTTGGATATTTCAAAAGTTACGACAATTTCAGTTGGTGCATGTTAGACGATTTACGAATATTAATTGGGTACAATTACTTTACATTTACGAATATTAATTGGGTATCTCAGATATCTTATCCATATGAAGTTGAAAACAGCTTACCTCCTTCCTAAATCGCTCATGTTTCCCATTTTACCCATGCTAGACTTCATTCCAGGTCAACATTCAGGAGGGGTTAATGGTGTCTGTTCTATGAAATAACTGTTCTACCATTACTTTCCTGGGAAACCTAAGATGAGTTTCGCATTTGACTATTTGTATATATGGAACAATTATAGGTTCCTGTGAAAAATATATTCTATTAAAGTTAATAATTAGAACTATTATCCCATAAAAATATGAAATATACAGAATATATATTAGGTTATGTGGATAGGAAATATTTCTGTACCTGGGAATTGTTTCATTTTATAAAAAGTACCTTATTTGAGTACCTTTGTTGTTTTTTTGTTTTTGTTTTTTTGGTTAGGAAATATTCTCTCTCCTGGGAAAAATTTTTCTGATAGTTTCTCTCCTCGGAAATTTTTTTCTGGGAAGACTTCTGGCTGGGTGAATAGAACAGATGTTATTGTCCCAGGGGACCACTAACCCCTCCTGAACATTTCCAAATACAGCGATTTAGGAAGGAGGTAAGCTATTTTCAACTTCATATGGATAAGATATTGCACCTAATTAATATTCGTAAATCGTCTAACATGCACCAACTGAAATTGTCGTAACTTTTGAAATATCCAAAACGTACACAGGTTTTTACAGATTTGTGTAAATGAAATGATGTTCAATCCGATTGTGTCAATGAGAGAGTCCAGCGATGTGCCACTTTTGCAAAATAATCGAGTAAAGTTGGGTAATTTTGAGCCGCCGTTCAGTTAGATCTTAGTGGGGTTAATTATCAACTAATTTTCTCATAAACGGCTGAACCGATTAATAACGCTTTACCTCTAGACAAACTAGATACATTTATCTACAACATGATATAAAAAGTTTCGCTGGATAATGCGAGACGAAGTTTGTACAGCGCCGTAAAGAAGTGCATAATTTCATGCAAATTTGACCTCGACCAGCTCTCAGACGGAATCATTTCAAAAAATAAAATAAAATAAAATAGAAATATTTTGAAGCAAACCAAACCCGTTTTAGTTTTAACCTTGTTATAGTCTTTCATTAGCTAGAGTTTGGGAGATATTTATTTTAGAAGCGAAAACGACTGAGAGGTTTTTAAAGAGACGGCCAGTTAAATAAACAGTTATTTTATTTATTTATTTATTTATTTTTTGTCCTGACTTTAACTAACTCGAACTCGATCGTAGTCTAATTGTTAAATCGTGTATTTCTTTGCATTCTTTCATCGTTGTCAGATATCAACGAATGCTCGTCTGGTGCCCATAACTGTCATGCTGAAGCAGTATGTACCAACACCGACGGCTCCTATACCTGTAGGTGTATATCTGGTTACCATGGTGATGGACGCACGTGCACAGGTACTAAAAATAGCGTTGATTCGAGATAAGTGTAAATCCTTCAACATTAAGACGCTGGTTGATTTTAATTTATTAATACTTTGCCGTTATTACGCTGTTCTTCGTCGTTGTCAGATATCAACGAATGCTCGTCTGGTGTCCATAAGTGTCATGCTAAAGCAGTATGTACCAACACCGACGGCTCCTATACCTGTAAGTGTAAACTTGGTTACCATGGTGATGGACGCACGTGCACAGGTACTAAAAATAGCGTTTTTTACATCACATGATTCGAGATAAGTGTAAATCTTACAACATGATTTTATTAATGTTATTACGGCGCTGTTTTTCATCGTTATCAGATATCAACGAATGCTCGTCTGGTGCCCATAAGTGTCATGCTAAAGCATACTGTACCAACACCGACGGCTCCTATATCTGTAGGTGTATATTTGGTTACCATGGCGATGGACGCACGTGCACAGATACTAAAGGTGTAAATCTTTAACATTAAATCCTGGTCCTCACTAGCGACATAAGAACAAGCAGCATACACAGACTCAGGACACCATTTATGCAACAGGTGTGACAAAAGACAAGCACCGTTAATGAGCAAAGCATGTGCTTATGTCGCGACGGAGGACCAGGCGGCTTAAACACGAGGACGCACTATAAAAGGGCATCGCTCCGCCCACAATTTTTGAATAATAATGAGTTTCAATGTGGCGGACAATGGTTGAACATGGCTGAACAACGGGGTAAAATAATTTTCTTAATAAACTCACATTTCAACAGCAAAGTTAATGAAGAAATTGTAAAATTACGTCTAAAACAGTTATAATTGACGAACGTGTCAATATATTTCGTATTCGGTAGTTATCTATACCGGATTTTCAGTCGCACCACGCGTACCGAAGAATGTTTTGAATTTCGCGCGCCATGTATCACAACAATCAACATCCGTACTTATTATCCAGGTCTACAAATTCATGAAGCGAAATCCTCTTTGCCTGTAATAAGCATTTCCAAGCATAAAACTAGTTTTCGGTCATTTCTACATATAGCGACAAGAGTATTGTTTTGATGATCATTACACAAGTTACGTTCGTCTTCGTCGTCACCATAACAAGACGAACGACGTCGTTCGCCGCGAGGCGTCTTGTTAAGAGGTAAATGTGTCGAGCATTTGTACATCTCTGTACTTTTATGGTAAAGGCCGGTAAGGTTTCCAAACCTATGCTGTGAGTATATTTAATTCGCAAGTGGCATTTCCATGTCTTGGCGGGTAAATTTTAGGATAACCTACCAAAGAAACGATAAGCAGAATACAAGAGCCGTGCGACGAAAACGGCTAACGGTTCCAGTTCAAAGTACCATAATTTTATTTTACCAAAGTGAAAAGTGATAGTGAATTGTACAACAAAAATTATCCATGTGCGTTTTTAGTATTTATTTCCACAGTTTCTTGTTCATTTGACTGATTTATAGAGCTTGCAGTTCTTGAGATCCTCTCTCTGTGACGTCTCGGTAGATTTGATTGACAGATCCAACGAACTTACCCTAGGTACCTCTCCTTTTATAGTGCGTCTTCGTGTTTATTTAAAAGACGCTGGTTGATTTTAATTTATTAATGTTCATCTACACGAACGTTGCGAGGAACATAAAAATCTGACTTCTAGCATTGGTAAACATTGCAGAAATGAACATGGCTTCAGGGGCGTAGCGTGCTTTTTTTGCAATGTACGCACATAGCTACGAGCGCCGAAGGCGTGAGCTTCTAGGGGGGTGAGGGGGCATGCCCCCCCTGAAAATTTAGAAATCTAGAGCCTTGGAAATACCATTTTCTTCGTTTTCCAGCGGACTTTCTCGCTACATAAATACATAGTAAAATGCATTTATCACTCAGTTTTATGGGGGGATTTATGTAAAGGTTATATAAAGGATTCAGAAAAGGATTTATGTAAAGGTTGTGTAAATGATTTATGAGTATTGGTTAAAGGATATATGTAAACAGGTTATATATACCGCTACCGTTATATATAGCGATATAATAACCCGAGGCGAAGCCAGTTTTTTGGTATTTATTTTGTTTGAAACTGTACTAACTACAATCATCATTATACATGCCTACAATGACTGACTGAAAGGGGAAATGTATTGGGGGACACAATCTGACGAGCGGCGAAGGTGCGAGCTCATAGTAGGATGCGGGGGTATGCTCCCCGAAACTTTTTTGAGGTATAGGGTCTCCAAAATAGCATTTTCCTGCCTTCTGTGAGTAGTTTCCAGCAAGTAATCTGCCGTGAGCTGTTAAGATTTTGTCCTAGATTTCATTTTATTTTCAATATTTTTATGTTTTTTATAATATATACATATATTAAGGATTTTAAATTGTACGCACGTGCGTACGGGCGTATATGCACGCTACGCCCCTGGGCTTTGTGCCAAAAGACCTAGGTGCACATTTTAGTATTCTCAAAAAATGTCAAAGCGAATTTCATTGTTTGATTTTTGAAATTCTACTGTTCATAAGGGGAGAAAAACACCTTCCCTCAATGTTCAATCACATTCCCTTATAATATTCATTAATAATTCATTAGGCAGCTGTCCAATCTGTGCTCAGCATTCTGGTCACGTGGCTACCTTGTAACTCCCATACAATTTCCAAGAAACTTAAAGCACGGGGAGGGCTTGAATAGTTGGCAGGGAATAGGTGGGGTTGATTAATTACTGCAATTGTTCATAAGTATGATACAGAATAGTAATAAAGCTTATTAGTATTCTGTATCTGATACAGAATACTAATAGACCTAATAGAATACTGTATCGATCAATGCATTATATGAGAGGAACAATACATTACATCCTAAAAGCTAATTAAGAAAAATACTCGTTAGATTTTGTTCCGCAGTTTCTTTAATGTAACTCCATTCCTCTATTGGAGCTTAGCACCTTCACAGTTTTAACTTACTTACTAATGATACAATCATTGGATTTCTAGCTTTGTGCGGCAATACTTGCACAATCTCAAATAAATTATAACAAACTTTGAAAGACACGAGATTACTTCAAATTAAGCTAAATATTGCGTTACTTGCTACATTATTCTTTTCAAGAACCTCGAATTAGAAGATGGTAAATTAATGTTTGTCAAACTAGAACTTCATACGGAATTTATGTGTCAAAAGACAAGTCTTTCCTTGCTACCTTGTTTTACGAGATATTTGCCAGTCTTCAAAAATCTTTACATTCCACTTTGTGCTAGTTTGGGCACATTCCCTCAACAACTGACTCTCTTGTGATGCACTTTTGCATGGCAGTTTACGAAAATTCAGCCAGACATCGCGGTCTCAAATGCCCGTCTTAGCTCTATGACCTTCGTGTGAGAACTGTTCTTGATGTGATTGAAAAGAATCAAAACTCCGTTCGCATTTCATTCACAATTAAAGCCCTGTTCAACAATGAAAGCAGTTTCGTATTATAGTGCGGTCAAGCAATCGGAATGACATTTTGAATGCTAAAAGAACAGTTATTATATTCTTTTCATCTCAATCAGATATTGACTACATTTATTGTTGAAACGCCTACCTGGTTCAAACAATGATTAAACAATATCATAAGTAATTTACAATATTCGTGACAATGTTGTATCTTATTTACAATCTCTCGCCTTCGGCTCGAGATTGTAAATAAGATACACTGACATTGCCACTCATATTGTAAATAATACATATTATTATTATCATTGTAACTGAAAAACATTAGTTTTATACAGTATATATTATATATTATTATTATCATTGTAACTGAAAAACATTAGTTTTATACAGTATATATTATATATTTTTATGATAATTGTAACTGAAAAACATTAGTTTTATACAGTATATATTATATATTATTATTATCATTGTAACTGAAAAACATTAGTTTTATACAGTATATATTATATATTTTTATGATAATTGTAACTGAAAAACATTAGTTTTATACAGTATATATTATATATTATTTATTATCATTGTAACTGAAAAACATTAGTTTTATACAGTATATATTATATATTATTATGATCATTGTAACTGAAAAACATTAGTTTTATACAGTATATATTATATATTATTATTATCATTGTAACTGAAAAACTATTTAATTTTGAAGTAATTTCGATGAATAGAGCGAAAGTTATGAGCGACCGAAGTTGGCTTCTTTCTTAAACGTAATATACGGTGGTGGGCAATTTAATTAGCTGTTTTTGTTGGATTAAAATTTAAAATGTCACGCAACAAAATGTCACACCTGCAAACTCCCATTATGATCGATAGTGTGGTCATGCAGTTCAGTCTTGTGACTGCACAATACGATAGCATTCGGTCAACCATAGAGAAATACAAATACATCGGCTGGCTCAGCTAACGACGACCAACTGATAGAGCCGGTCGTTTTCGTATGACATTTTCAATACGGCACGGTACCTGTAGAAACTTTCCCGCTCATACGACTCTATGAATTGCAGCAGCTAACATTATTCTTCAACTTTGGTTCTATTTCTTCGATTTGATGAATTGAAATCTTATTATTGAATTTGAATAATTTACTTGTTTTCATTTAACTATAACACATACACTAACTAATAGAGTGCAAACACTAAAACCGTGAAACAGTACAAACTAGTTAGCACCAATATAACACAGTAGAAAACAAAAGACATTGCTGCCAATAAGTAATTTAGTGATTTCGAATATATGTTACTTAATTAAATCGTCCAATGTATATATTTTACCACGAACCAATGTGTGCATGACTTAAACCAATATTTTATTAGCAAGATTATCTCATAGTAGTTGGAGCAGTTGATATATTGGCATTTCTTTCTATATACGCTTATATATACACAAAGGGAATGATATAGAGGTCAATTATTCATAAACCCGTGAAATAATTCCACTAATACTCACGCATCAATGTTGGCTTTGTAGTCCAGTCAATCTGTGGTTTGAGATCAAACTAATTGCAATAGAATGTTTTTCACTGTTAAGATATCAAGAGAGGTGACCTAAGTAACATACTAAAAATCCCAAAAAATCCCTTCGGTGGAACATCTCTAAAATTGGAATTAAAGATATTGATGTTTTACCACAGGGTTCCCGCACCATGAAAAAAACAGCCAAGCTGTTGTTTGAGGTCAAACAAATTGCACCAGAAATAATTTTACTTCCATATGATAGAGAGGAGTGACCTAAGTAACATATTGAAAATCCCACAAAATCCCATAGAAGAAACATCCCAAAATTTGAATTAAATATTTTCATGCCACACCACAGGGTTCCCACATCATAAAAATGTAATATCCCACAAAATATATTCTTTCGAAATGATTTTCGAAGTTTTTCAGATTACAAGTGTCTGAGAATGATAAAACAAGTTTGACAACTTTGATATTGGTCTTTTTGAGTAAAAACAAACAGGAGTTTTTGGAGGGAGGGTTAGGGAATTAACTGCATGGTAAACTCTTATAAATAACCACAAATTGGCTCTTGAAATTGATAACCTCAGATCACTGGCTTCAGAGTGAGGAGCTCGAGGCCAGGACATGGGTGCTGGTGGCAGGTCAGTTCTAATCGGAAGAAGCTTTCCATTAGACAGTTTCCAGTCCAAAACTATATACCACGGGCATAGACAGCAATACGCAAAGTGGTACACAAATGCGTACTAAAATTGTTTGAGATTTTCATTTTTTAACTATTATTGTTTATATTTCAATTATTTTCATATCAAATCAATTCGTTATTAAAGTTATTCATTTGTCATCTCCAAAGGCTTTTATTATATGACGCACGCTCTTCGCGTCCAAATAACAGTATTTTTGAGTCCAAATACATCCCGCGTTATTACACGGTTTAGGAGCCGTTAAAGATGTTATAAACACTGTTGTGTGAACTAACTTGCTTTAAACCTTAAAAATTGCCTGAAACTGAAACTGTCCCTTTGGAAATGTTTACGGTAAAGCAAAACTTCAGTTATCTGTACGTGAACATTTCAATCCATTTACAGTTATATTGGGTCGGCATGGGAACGAATCGGGAGGAGATTAGATGAACAGTAACAATTAAGATGGAGGCACCGGTGGATGTTCAGAGGTGACCACTACAGACCCTAGTAGACTGAGACACTAGACTAGCCAATTAATCCAGCCTACTATCCAGGAATCTATGTAGCCGACCGTTAAAACTCTGCTAAGTTTATGTATGTAGTGTCTTCATACACTGCGGAGCGCAGCCCGGGAGTTCCATCCATGAAGCTGTTGAAGACTTCACTGTGCAGCTCCATGGCGGGAGAACAACTTTCTTCATTCGCCATCTTGCACATACACAACCACAAGGATATTAACTTTGATGTTATCGTCAAATTCGCAGAAAAAAAGAAAGGTGCTTGAGCCTCTTTGCCTCTAATGTATTTAATCGTCTCTTATATGTGCTATCTGCTACTCGAAATAAACACATTAGCACAGTTACAACTATCACGGCGGCAATATGTAACTTGCATAATCCCGTACGTAATATCCTAGAAGTATAATTAAACGTACGTTTTTGTTCCAAACAGTCCTATTGCTTTTTTGGGTGTGCCGTTATGCGTCAGGACCCGATCAGACCGGTTTACAGCGTTTAACATTTGTCTACTAGCTGTACTCGCCGCCCGGGACTCGCCGACTCACTGAGTCAAAAACCCATGGAAATGGCACCGTTTAGAGAGTGTATTTATCCTCAGTCATTATACATGCATGAATTATTGTAGTTAGTTAAGCATAACAATGAATGGCCAGCATTTTGCTATATGTATTTCAAAATTTCCAGGGGGCTACCCCTGACCCCCTAGAAGCTCGAGGTGCTAGTCTCGATCTGCGTTCTTGGGAAAAGTAGCACGACTGACTACAGCACTGATTGGTGTTGTCACGGATCTCCTCATTCTGCGGTGTTTCCGCACTTAACTTGATGCACAAATTGCTAATCATGTGGTGTGTCCTGACATCAAGCAAGCAAAGTGCGCCTTGGGAACGGAAACTGTATGCACAAACATTTTGCATGCAGTGCTCAGTGTGACAACATCATGTGTGCATGGAATACGCAAATCAGCTGCGCTCTGAAGAAGTTTCAGTGTGTTTTTTTTTCTGACAAGCTGCCGATTTTACGAGTCCACACAAAAGAATGCCATAAATGCGATAGAAAATGCACTTGTCTCTCTTTATGGTGGAACATCTGAAGATAGATTGATTCCTTGAGGTACACACACTTCTGTCAGAATGTAACCCGAGTATCAGGCCCTACCTCTCTCCTTCTCGCGCCTCTTCATTCCCTTTTCCACCTTCTCTCCCCCCGAAAAGCCTGAAACTGAGAATGCGGTTAGTTTACTGCAGGCCCGTCATCCTTTTTACAGCAAAAAAAATCCTTCCCTGCATACATCATCAGTGGCAGCATACCACAACAAGAAGGTGTACTATCAGGTTCAGTAGTGGAAGGGTAATCAAGAACTAACATCAGTGCGAATGTCCAGGGTGGGAATGGTAACTGTCTAATGAAAATTAAGCTTCTTCCGATTAGAACTAACCCGCCACCAGCACCCAAGTCCAGGCCTTGGAGATGATCCGAGGTCAAATGCGATTGCATGCAGAACCCTGAGATGTACATGTACTAGATTGTTCTCCTGCATGTAGAATGTGGCAGGGGTATAAAGTTACCTGAACTCGTTGGCGCCCGACTTGATCGCTGAAGATGACATTCAATGAGCTTGTGTCACCTGTCACGTGACTTTTTAAATTTTCACCGAAGACAAACGAAAATATTATAACTTGAAAGAGCATACTAAAATTAGTAAAAGTTGAAATTTTCAAAGGAATGAAGCAAATAAGACAAAAGTTAAAGGCTTTCAAAGTTTCCCGCTTTGACAAGGATTTGTATGGGTTTTTCGCTTGGCCAACATACATTTCCATACAAAAAAGTTCAAGTTTGAATGCCTGTAACTATTGCCCTATTTACTTAATTCCCTTCAAACTTTCCACTTTTACTAACTATAGCATGCTCTTTCCAGTTATGGTATTTTCGTTTGTCTTCGGTGAAAATTTAAAAAGTCACGTGACAGGTGACAAGCCCATTGCGCGATATTTTAATAATAATCCATGAATGTGCAAGCTGAGGGCAGATGCCAATTTGCATGATTCGGCGTTCTAATTTTGATAATTATATGCTAACACTGTACTACCCCAAATGAGTAGTATTTCAAATTTCGAATAAAACGACCAGAAACATGATTTCAAAAGCCAATTTGTGATTATTTATAAGAGTTTACCAGTTAATTCCCTACCCCTCCCCCCTAAAACTCCTGTTTCTTTTTACTCAAAAAGACCAATATCAAAGTTGTCAAACTAGTTTTATCATTCTCAGACACTTGTATTCTGAAAAACTTCGAAAATCATTTCGAAAGAATATATTTTGTGGGATATTACATTTTTATGATGTGGGAACCCTGTGGTGTGGCATGAAAATATTTAATTCAAATTTTGGGATGTTTCTTCTATGGGATTTTGTGGGATTTTCAATATGTTACTTAGGTCACTCCTCTCTATCATATGGAAGTAAAATTATTTCTGGTGCAATTTGTTTGACCTCAAACCTGACAGCTTGGCTGTTGTTTTCATGGTGCGGGAACCCTGTGGTAAAACATCAATATTTTTAATTCCAATTTTCGGGATGTTCCACCGAAGGGATTTTTTGGGATTTTTAGTATGTTACTTAGGTCACCTCTCTTGATATCTTAACAGTGAAAAACATTCTATTGCAATTAGTTTGATCTGGACCCCAAAAAATCCGTAGATTGACTGGACTATTGACCCATTTTAAAGCATGGATTTGGTCCAACATCCCATAGTTGCCTTTAAGGTCACCATCGCTGCCAGTTGCCAGGAAGCCGAACACATTAAGCCTGTAGTTGATGGCCACGACGATAACATCACCGAGCGTTGCAATGTAGCTGCCATCGTAGATCTTGTTGGATCCAGAGTTGAAAGCGCCCCCGTGGACCCAAACCATGACAGGCAAAGACTTGCTAGCGCCGTGTGGAACAAACACATTCAAGTTCAAGCAATCTTCGCTCATGCCGGCTACTTTCTCCATTGCACTGGGTAGTTGGGGACAGATCTTTCCAAAGGCGATCGTATCTTTGACGCCGGTCCATTGATCTGGGTCCACGGGTTCTTTGAAGCGCTTTGCTTCACCAAAACGAACGCCGAGGTACTTTCTGATGGTACCACCAGTATTTAAGTTTGCAAGAACACCTCGGATTTTTCCGCTTTTGGTCGTTACCTCTGGTGCATACTGTGTTGCTTCGTATCCCTGTAAAACGACGCCGAGGAGAAGAGAGAGAGATAGACACGATGACAGCAACATGTTGTGGAAGACTTAGCAGGATATGCTTGCTCAGGGTTGTTTGATCTGAGCTCACGAGATCAGTCTGTCACGCAACCCTTTCGGTTACCAAACCACAGGTAGCCCGAACCTGTCAGAATACAGTTTCTGGCAGAAATAATAATAATAATTTAATAATTTCTAATGCGCAAAATCAATGAAAACAAGCTAGAACAGAGCTTGGCCTTCCTGTGGTCTCCTAGCTCGCAGTCGTGTTTGGAAAGCGCATAGATCGTATGAATGGGAAGTAGTTACGGTTCGTGCCGTGCAGTGACCGTATCGCGCCATCATCGTGCGGTATCCAAGCATTCTGATTGGTTGAGAAATGATTTCGCGCGCTGTGATTGGTTGAATACAATGTCTTTCGATTCCGTACCGTGACCGTAGGCCGTACCGTAGGTTTCCCACTCATACGAAAACGACTCTATCAAGCTTTACCGTTACTTGAGATAAGTCATCACGAATGACCGAAGTCAAGTAACTTTTTTCTTGTTACTCGGGCCCTTCCGAAGGAAGCCCGAGTAATAAATTGGACTCTTTCTTTAGTTTTTTTTTTTCCTCATGGTCACGGAATGAAGAAAAAATGTGAAGAATGAAGAAAGAATGCGAAGTATTTGATCGTATCGAGTTTCAAGATTACCAGCAGATAAGGGAAAACAAACGACACACAGGACTCAAGTAGACTTGAATCAGTTAGTTTTGAAAGCAGCTGTAGATCTTCAAGCTATTAACGGACGGTGTAAAGTGCAGGTTGCAGGTTGCAGGTTGCAGGTTGCAGGTTGCAGGTTGCAGGTTGCAGGTTGCAGGTCAAAATAACTCAAACCAACTTTCACTTGGATTATTTTTTCAGTCAATTTAATAAGCTTACTATCGGTTATTTCGGAAAAAAAATTGGCCGATATATTCGTCGAAAAAACGAAAGACTCCCGAAAGTAAGATTATAAAATGTCCCGAAATCAGGAAAATCCAATGAGTGAGGAAAGGTTGTGTTCGCAACACGTTCAGCTTCAAAATCAGTCCATTAAGGCATTAGTTGTGTTTCTCTGATTCAGATTGCAGGGAGATTGGCTCGATGATCAACTGAACTGATACCTGTCTTTTCGGATCTTTTCGGCTTTCCATGAATAAAACCACCCCCAGAATAACAGCTTTTTACTTTGAGGAGTAAAATTCACGTGTCCAGGGGTTTTCCAGTGGCAGTTTTTCAAATCAATTGGCCAAGATAAGTCATGTTTTTATGACGGCAGCGACAAATCAGCCGCCATCTTTAGCACAGGTAACCCAAACACAATATTATATCCTACCACAGGAAACCCATAGTGCTAAAGATGGCGGCTGATTTGTCGCTGCCGTCATAAAAACATGACTTATCTTGGCCAATTGATTTGAAAAACTGCCACTGGAAAACCCCTGGACACGTGAATTTTACTCCTCAAAGTAAAAAGCTGTTATTCTGGGGGTGGTTTTATTCATGGAAAGCCGAAAAGATCCGAAAAGACAGGTATCAGTTCAGTTGATCATCGAGCCAATCTCCCTGCAATCTGAATCAGAGAAACACAACTAATGCCTTAATGGACTGATTTTGAAGCTGAACGTGTTGCGAACACAACCTTTCCTCACTCATTGGATTTTCCTGATTTCGGGACATTTTATAATCTTACTTTCGGGAGTCTTTCGTTTTTCGACGAATATCGGCCAATTTTTTTTCCGAAATAACCGATGAGTAAGCTTATTAAATTGACTGAAAAAATAATCCAAGGGAAAGTTGGTTTGAGTTATTTTGACCTGCAACCTGCAACCTGCAACCTGCAACCTGCAACCTGCAACCTGCAACCTGCAACCTGCAACCTGCAACCTGCAACCTGCAACCTGCAACCTGCAACCTGCACTTTACACCGTCCGAGCTATTAAAGGTCAGTCAGGTCAGTCAGGATTCTAATTCATCGTTCGACGATGCAGCTACATGTAAGGCGCGTTTGTTTTTGTTATAAATGAAACGACTTCTTTCAGAGTGGGCCCACACGAATCGGCGTATGCTTTTGTATGTGAAATGAGCGTGTTTAAAGCCCGTGTTTTATTTTCAATAACTCATGATGGATGTTTATTTTATTCCACGTTTGAAAAATTCAGAAGGAAAAGGAATCGTAAAAATCGTACTTCAAAACTACATCAAAGCAAAGGCGAGCAAGGTCAATGTACGAAAATCCGGATCGTACAAAAGTAGTTTTAGGCTATCAGTCCGGTTCATTACCACTTTTGGTAATATGCATGACGTCACAAGATGGCGGCCGAAGCGCTGTCTCGGTCCCCATTTTCTTTAGTCCCTATTCCCCGTAAAAATGGTCCTACCCATGAATCTTTGCGCGTCTAGATGTTATTGTATAACCAAAGACGTCATATTGTTGAAGTCTGCTTGAGACACTGCGAATTTTGCGAATTATCGAAGTTTTAGATCGTCTTTGTGGATTTTCTCTTGTTTATTTCTGCCAGGTTTACTGACAAAGACGTATTTTAAAGTATCTTGCCCACTTTGTTTACAATTTCGCCCACATAGAGGTAAATTAGAGTAGTTTAGTCGTCATTTTCAGTTGGTTTTGTACGGGGACCTGCCAAAAAGTCGAGGGACCCAGCGATTCGAAATCATGACTCTTTGCCTCATCGAGGTTTGCTCTGTAGTTGTTCTTATGGTGAAATTATATTTAGTTGATAGTTTGGTGGTTTTGTTTCGCGGGATGAATGACTTTGACCTCCTCGAGAAACCATGTTGAGTAACAACGTGGGGAGAGAAAGACCGTTGATCTTCGTCTCTGATTGGTTGGACTGTGTTTACAAAATATTACCAAAAGTGGTAATGAACCGGACTGGCTATTTATATACTTGCACAATAGCGAAGCGCATTAATTAGTGACGTCTCAACTCAGACAAACAAACCAAATTTTTCATATCCTTCAGTCCGATTTTGTTAGTTTTTTTTTACTGACAATTGTTTTGAAAATAAACAGTGTTTGCATGATAAAATGTAGGTTTCTCCGTGTTCTTTTCAGTACGATTTTAAACGTACTTGAGGTCACTTGAGGTTGCATATTCATGGTCGCCAAAAACGGGTCGAATAGTTTCCGAACGCCTATCGAAGTAAATCCGAAAGTATGATTCGCTCAAACGTATCAAATAGTTTCCGAGCGTACATCGAACTTAATCCGAAGTATTGTTCGCTCAGGGCAGATACTGAGATAGTGCTAAGTCATCGTCTTCGACGACTAGAAGTGAAAGAAGCAGTTGACCTGTGCAGAAGAGAAATTATGTTGTATCCAAGGCAAGCGCACCATCCATCAGTTCCTCTTAAATACGCTCTCACATACAAACGTACTGTCAGTCATTGTCAGGTTAGTCGTCCAGCAACTGACATTGTCCTTGTCATAATGCCCGAGTGTACGCTCATTGAGCGTCTTGTTATCATTGTAACTGAAAAAACATCTTTATACAGTATATATTATATATTATTATTATCATTGTAACTGAAAAAACATCTTTATACAGTATATATATTATATATTATTATTATCATTGTAACTGAAAAAAACATCTTTATACAGTATATATTATATATTATTATTATCATTGTAACTGAAAAAACATTTTCATACAGTATATATTATATATTATTATTATCATTGCAACTGAAAAAACATTTTCATACAGTATATATTATATATTATTATTATCATTGCAACTGAAAAAACATTTTCATACAGTATATATTATATATTATTATTATCATTGTAACTGAAAAAACATCTTCATACAGTATATATTATATATTATTATTATCATTGTAACTGAAAAAACATCTTCATACAGTATATATTATATATTATTATTATCATTGTAACTGAAAAAACATTTTCATACAGTATATATTATATATATTATTATTATCATTGTAACTGAAAAAACATTTTCATACAGTATATATTATATATTATTATTATCATTGTAACTGAAAAAACATCTTTATACAGTATATATTATATATTATTATTATCATTGTAACTGAAAAAACATTTTCATACAGTTTATATTATATATTATTATTATCATTGTAACTGAAAAAACATCTTTATACAGTATATATTATATATTATTATTATCATTGTAACTGAAAAAACATTTTCATACAGTATATATTATATATTATTATTATCATTGTAACTGAAAAAACATTTTCATACAGTTTATATTATATATTATTATTATCATTGTAACTGAAAAAACATTTTCATACAGTATATATTATATATTATTATTATCATTGTAACTGAAAAAACATTTTCATACAGTTTATATTATATATTATTATTATCATTGTAACTGAAAAAACATCTTTATACAGTATATATTATATATTATTATTATCATTGTAACTGAAAAAACATTTTCATACAGTATATATTATATATTATTATTATCATTGTAACTGAAAAAACATTTTCATACAGTATATATTATATATTATTATTATCATTGTAACTGAAAAAACATTTTCATACAGTATATATTATATATTATTATTATCATTGTAACTGAAAAAACATTTTCATACAGTATATATTATATATTATTATTCATCATTGTAACTGAATCGAAAAGCCCAGATTGCGAGGTATACACTGAATAAAGTATGTATATGATATGTATACACCTGTTTTCAAAAACGTTGGCCATTTACAAAATACAAAATACAAAATACAAAATAGTAAAATAGTAAAAAGGAATTAATTAGAGAAACAATGAGCCAGAGTTCAGCTTGAGTGCATTTCTTTTGTTTCTCTAATTAATTCCTTTCTAGAGTGCAATTTAGAAAAGCTTGAAAACTAAATAACTAATTAGTACTAAATAGCACTAATGAAACAATAGAAAACAATAGAAATAGCACTATTTAGGACTATTTAAAATTAGTACTATTAAATTGCACTCTACTATTAATTTACTATTTTGTATTTTATAAATGGACAACGTTTTTGAAAACAGGTGTATGTTAAGGTTGAACTGACTTCAACTTTGGGCTCTACACAACATTCTTTTCAATAATCCCTTCCACAACCCCCATACGTTAGATCGTATTTCCTTGCTTACCAACCCATACAAGAATGGATTGATAAAGGAATTCAGTGCGCTTAGATAACGCATGATTACGAAATCTCTCGGAGGAACAGATTCGGGAATTAGTGCATACCAACTCTGAACAACGAAAAGAGGACCACAACACAAAACGAACGAAATCAAAATTAAAATAACAAGAAGAGTTATTCTGTACTCCTTCTTGGCTGATGCATTCGAGCGGCGCTGATTCTGTCTTGATTTCGTGTGTTCATTTGCTTCATTGGATGTGCTAGATAATGATGGCAATGTAGTTAAAGTTTGTTCATCATCTTCTACTAAACTATGATTCATGTTTCCAGGTTTTTCGCTTTCTCCATCGTTCTCTGTTTCGACTCCCTGAATTTCATCGACATACTGTATATGAACTACGTCTTTATCCTTGGTTTTCTGGTCTTGATTGCCTGGTTGTTTGGGGCGGGTGTTTGGTCGATTTTCTTGAGTATCCAGACCTCTTGACTCTACCGCATTATGCACTTCAACATCAATTTTAAACGTAACGCTTTTTTTTACCTCGTGGAGTTTCATTTTCTTCTGTCATCTGATTGTCTTCCACATCTGTTTTCTTTGTGTACGTACCTTGTACACCGACTTCAGGAACTTCAGAGTTTTTACCTTCCGCCTTCGAGAATGTCAACTTGCCTGAAGATGCTGGCTTGGTTTCAACTGTCTGTTTTCTCTTTTTTTCACGATGGCCGATCTTCTTACGGCTAATGACAACCTTCATTGTGCTTATAAAAACAATAGTATTCGCTAACATTGGTAGTGCAAAGACGAGGGAGAAAAACGTGAACCAATTGTATGGGTATTTACTGGAATCAACAGTACACCAACACTGTCCATCAATCGCCTCGTACTGACCCCAGCCAAAGAAGGGCGTCAATGAGAGAATCAAGCACACCAACCAAGCACCAAGGCATATTCGATTGATGATGGACGGGGAAACGTTTGCGCGATAGTCAAAAGGCTTCAGTACGCTGTAGCAACGAGTAATTGCCATGATAGTTATCAAATACGTGGATAAGGCAAAGAAAAATCGATTGAAAAATGCAGTCCATTGGCAAAGGAAGGGCTCGAAGATTAACGGAATTCTAAACATGGACAGGAACACGTGAGGAACTGATGTTGCCAAAAGCAAGAAATCTCCAACAGCCAAGTGAAGGATCAACAAATTACCGACTGTCAGGCGACGAAGTTTACGAGCCAATACGATGATGATGGACCCGTTTGGAAATATTCCCAACATTACGATTACTATACATGGTAATATGGCATACTTTCCGCGATTACTGCAGTGGAAGAGGTTTAGTGTTGGTGCAGACGTCGAGTTTGCAGACATCGCGACGAAGTTGTTGATTAAGAAACGTCCTGTCTGGTCCATTAAATATTGAAAATGATTTGGACGATTTGGAGAGGATTACTTACCGCAGTACATTTGCCTTTTGAGAACGTAGTCGAGGAGTGGGTTCCTTTGATCTGTATTTCCGCTTGACGCCGCTTCTTTCATTGTTACGTCAACTTCATGGTTTGATTTAAAGTGCACCTAACCCCCTTTACAAATATATTAAAAATTGAATGTACATGAACTGAGCAGCTACAGGATTAAGTTGTTTTTTTGAACCTTGCATTTAAGGAGTTATGGAGGTTTGAAATCTGGATATGCAAATCAGATGACGTCACCTCGGGCTTCATTTATTATACAAAAACGCCCTTGTACAAATTATTTATAGTTTTGAACTTGTAGGATATTTTTACAGACTATATAAATGATTTCATATAAAATTTTCCCCCATATTGGGGAAGGGATCTACTGAAAACAATGAAATAAGTTAGGTAAAAAGCCCGGGGTGACGTCATCGAATTATAATATCGAGATTTCAAACAACTATCAGACTCATGCGAAGCTCAAATGAAAACATACTTAACCCTATAGCTGACCAGGTCATGTACATTCAATGTTTAATACAATTGTAAAGGGGATTAAGAGCACTTTAAACAAGGTCCTGTCAATCAAACTATATAATACAACTTTGAGACAATGATTTTATTCCTTACTAGACGTCATCAAATTTGCATATTGAGATTTCAAACCTCTATAACTCATAAACGCAAGGTTCAAATCACAAAATACTGAACCCACCAACTATTCAGATTATATTGAATAGATTTTTAAAACAATCTCACAGGGGTGATGGGCACTTTAAAACGTGATGATAAAATTTACAAAAGAACGCGTGTGCCGTCTAGAGATTTTAATAAACCGAACGGACATATACATATTGATGTTATTTGGATTGTGAATCATTTGGAAGCATTTTTAATCAATCATTGTTTAGCTATAACCAAATTGACCCGGTCACCGAGAACATGACGAGCGAATCCATGGGTTAAAAAAATGTGTTTCCGGGTTTTCTTTTCCAGATAATCCAGAACCGGAACATCTTGCTGATCAGCTCAGTATTGATTTCAGAAACTAGACGCTCTACTGGCGTGAAGTCGGGTTTCTAACTGATCATAATATTTGAACTATTTGAACTAAATAAAGATATCTTAGTGCGATTAAAACAGTGTTTGGTCGCTCGTTGCGTGACTAGATAGAATATGATGCATTCCTTGCAATTTACTGCGATTTCACAAACTCAGCGAATCATGAACAGACAAAGACATAACTCCCGGTGTAGTCAATCGAACGTTCGGTAATCGAACCCAATCGAACCCAATCGTTCGATTGTTTTTGATTGGGTTCGGCAATCGAACATAATCGAAATCTCCCAAATGTTTTGCCATTCCAACACAATCGAACGTTCGATAATCGAACGTTTCTTTCAGTCGAACATAATCGAACTGATTGAACACTTTCATGCTCCGCGCTTTCAAAACTCCCGGTTTTCCGTGATCAAATGCATTAATTATGAGCTCAAACTGTACTTTCTTTGAACTTGACATAGGTTACCTATATGTAAAGAACTCGCCATTCTAGAACGTGCTTAGCAAAACTAATGGTATCCAAGCATAGTACGACGTGCTTACATTTGAATCTTCTGTGAAGCCGGAGCTAGACCACTAACAGCTTATTTGAACACAACATATATAACTGAAACTGAAAAGGGTACGTTCAGCAGATTATTTCGGTGTAATTTAGTTGGCATTACGGGCAGCTCATTAGCAAACTCATTAGCATTCCTAACCCCAGTTAGGAAAACGTTCTAATTAACAATTAGACTACGAATTCGAGGTTTCTGTAGCCAGGATTTTTTCGGAGTGACGCACAATTATGAACTTTCAATTTATAACACCCGCCCCTATATTAGTGTATAAACTTTCTCTCAAGATCGACGACTTAATGATGAGATCGAGAAAGCAAGGGTACATAAGATAGGACTACAATCTCATCAAAGGCAGAGCGATTCTTCTTCACTGTTACATCTCTTACCAAAAACAAGTTCGTGTCTTCTACTTTATGTTACGAACTCTGAATAATTGCGCTTGAAAAACACGAATAACTAATACCTACAATCCATAGGGTGATAATGTTTTATTCTTCATTTGCTTGTTTCTTTGGGTTTTTCCTTTCTTTTCCTTTTTTTTATAAAACAAGCTACTTTTTTATTCAATTTTTTTTTCGAGTGACGCACGTGCGTCGTGGCGTCCGGCTAGCTACGCCCCTGTAATTGTCTTAGCATAAACCATCCAGTAGGTCAGTACAAAATGACAGAAATAAGCAACAGACAATGATTCGTCGAGAAACTCCTCCGAAACATTAGCAAAACGCGATGACGAAGCCGCCATTTTGTTTGTTTACCTCTACTCGAGGTCTAAGAGCTGATAGGTATCGAACCAATCGGATTGCAGGATTTGCGATAGACCACTGGATGCATGGTTTATGCTAATCATAGAAAACTCGAACTCGTAGTCTAATTGTTAAATCGTGTATTTCTTTGCTTTCTTTCGTCGTTGTCAGATATCAACGAATGTTCGTCTGGTGCCCATAAGTGTCATGCTAAAGCAGACTGTACCAATACCGACGGCTCCTATACCTGTAAGTGTAAACCTGGTTACCAAGGTGATGGACGCACGTGCACAGGTACTAAAAATGGCTCAAATCACGTGATTCGCGATAAGTGTAAATCTTTCAACATTAAGACGCTGGTTGATTTTAATTTATTAATGCCGTTATTACGCTGTTTTTTGTCGTTGACAGATATCAACGAATGCTCGTCTGGTGTCTATAAGTGTCATGCTAAAGTATACTGTACCAACACCGACGGTTCCTATACCTGTAAGTGTAAACCTGGTTACCATGGTGATGGACGCACGTGCACAGGTACTAAAAATAGCGTTTTTTACATCACGTGATTCGAGATAAGTGTAAATCTTTCAACATTAAGACGCTGGTTGATTTTAATTTATTAATGCCGTTATTACGCTGTTTTTTGTCGTTGACAGATATCAACGAATGCTCGTCTGGTGTCTATAAGTGTCATGCTAAAGTATACTGTACCAACACCGACGGTTCCTATACCTGTAAGTGTAAACCTGGTTACCATGGTGATGGACGCACGTGCATAGGTACTAAAGGTGTAAATCTTTAACATTAAAGACTGGTCCTCACTAGCGACATAAGAATAAGCAGCATACGCAGAATCAGGACACCATTTATGTAATAGGTGTGACAAAAGACAAGCACCGTTAATGAGCAATGCAAATGAGTTTACAAAGCTGAAAGGCTGGTACCCTATATCCTACTATTACACTAAGAGACTATTAGTGGAAACTTACAAAGCATATCATGGATCTAACATTAAAGTTTTGAATAATCTGATAAAGAAGAAGAATACATCTTACAACTTAAGGAAATCAATGAACATTGAACTCCCAACTGCCCAAGAACTGAAATTGGTAGACTATCTTTTAGACACAGAGCTGCTCTAGCATGGAATGCACTTCCTGACTCCATCAGAAACAGTCCTAGCGTGGAATCATTCAAAGTCAAACTTAAAAACAATAAGGACATAATTAAATCCATAAGTTTCGTTAAAGAATCCTCAATGATCAGATTTAGGCATGAAGAATTTATTTATTGAATTTATTTATTAAATTATATAATTGTCCAATCATTTCATAATTAAATAGTAATCGTCAAATTTATATATGTATGTACATTATTTATATTATTATTATTTATTATTAAATAAATTATCAATTTTACACTTTAGATAGGTAGTTAGGCAGGTCCACATCAGGACTTAAGTCTTGCGTTATGTAAAAAAACCTGCAGAAACAAATAAACCATGTATGTATGTATATGTGTATGTATGTATGTATGTATGTATGCATGTATGTATGAGTCTGCGTATGTTGCCTGTGCTTGTGCTTATGTCGCGAGTGAGGACCAGGCGGCTTAAGACGCTGGTTGATTTCAATTTATTAATGTTCATCTACACGAACGTTGCGAGGAACATAAAAATCTGACTTCTAGCATTGGCAAACATTGCAGAAATGAGCATGGCTTTGTGACAAACGACCTAGGTGCACATTTTAGTATTCTCAAAAAATGTAAAAACGAATTTGATTGTTTGATTTTTGAAATGCTATTCATAAGGGGAAAAACACCTTCTCTCAATGTTCAATCAGATTCCCTTTGGGCCAAGCTATTCTCATAAGTTTATGTAAATTACATTACTCATTCATACTTTAGTTTTCTTTCTATTTATCTCCTAGTAGCTTGATAATGGCGTCATGACGACTCCGAAACGTCGCTCAATAAATCGTTTTCTTTCTTTAAGTTTTGCGATATTATGCTTTTCCAAATGTTTAATGCTATTACGCTGTTTTTCGTCGTTGTCAGATATCAACGAATGCTCGTCTGGTGTCTATAAGTGTCATGCTAAAGCAGACTGTACCAACACCGACGGCTCCTATACCTGTAAGTGTAAACCTGGTTACCAAGGTGATGGACGCACGTGCACAGGTACTAAAAATAGCGTTCATTCGAGATCAGTGTAAATCCTTCAACATTAAGACACTGGTTTATTTAATTTATTAATACTTTGCCGTTATTACGCTGTTCTTCGTCGTTGTCAGATATCAACGAATGCTCGTCTGGTGCCCATAAGTGTCATGCTAAAGCAGACTGTACCAACACCGACGGCTCCTATACCTGTATGTGTAAACCTGGGTACCATGGTGATGGACGCACGTGCACAGGTACTGATGAAGAGTATACATAATTATGCAATCACATAACTTTACGAATAAGAAGTGACTTTTTAAAACACTTAACCGAAATAAAACAATTGCGAAAAAAGATTAGAAAACATGGTTCAGTAAAACGACGCTGCCACAACCTCGTTATCAAGTCAAGCCTCCATTAGAGTTGTTTTCGTATGAGTGGGAAGTAGTTACGGTACGGTTCGTGCCGTGCAATGACGGTATCGTGCCGTGACCGTGCCGTATCCAAGCATTCTGATTGGTTGAGCAATGATTTTGCGCGCTGTGATTGGTTGAATAGATGTCTTCGATTCCGTACCGTAACTCCGTGCCGTAGCTTTCCCACTCATACGAAAACGACTCTAGTAAATCAACAATATGTCATGTGATGCAGATTATGTAATAATGGCGTCCAATTTCAATTGCCATTGTTCTGGACTGACTAGCCTCACATACAGGTGAAAATGCTTTTGTGTTTCCACCTGAACACGAGGCTAGTCGGTCCAGAACAATGGCAATTGAAATTGGACGCCATTACTGCATTCGGTCTATACAACCCTACACTTCCATCAACGGTAAAGGCTTGTTTCCATAACCCAAACCGCCCTTGGCCGACTCCAAACAATAGAACGAATCTATTGTGTTACTGTCCATGAACGTGTTGTTGAACACAAGCACAAGACTTCATCAATTGGGAAACACTTCAGTAAATGGTCTCCCGAGTCTGCGTATGTTGTGCTTATGTCGCTAGCGAGGACCGGCCATGAGCGCGCGTTGGATACAACAGAGGTGATAAATCATGCAAACGAATAAAAAGACAAAACTGAGCGAAACAAATATCGTCACGGCCTCTCACAAATGCAACCTGGTTCTAAGACTCATTGAAGGATTTTACAAATATCTCAGACGAATTGAGCAAAATTAAGGTGCAATATTAAAGCTGGAACTATACAACGATGGTAATTTCTTTAATTCTTTGTTCAGCACTCGTAAGCCCAGTCCTCCTATCATCCATACAACCATCATCAACACTGGTTGCTCGCATTACTTCTACTGTCAATGTAAAGGTAGTAAACACTACATCGACTGACAAAGACGTCAGAAAACCAACCCAGGTCCCCTCTAGGGTTATATTAGGAGTAGGACTGGGTTCTGGGGTACTAGTACTACTCGTCCTGCTGTCTTTACTCTACTTGTTCGTCAAGAAGAGAACAATGGACAAAGGTGACAGGTAATTAGTCAATCAATCAATTCATTAATAGATAATTACAGCAATGAATAATAATAATTGGTTTACCAGTACATCGAAGTCAAACAAAAATATCCAACCATATTCAGATCTATAAAACTGCATGTCAGTTATCGAAGAGCAGCCAGTAAAAATAAACAAAATGGCAAACTCTAAACGAGCTTATTTGAAGATAAACATGAGTTTCATCTACACGATTTTGAAGTTTAATGAAATAAATCTTAACGAGCTGTTTCAAAATTAATATTTGAAAAATTTGATGACGTAATACATTGACATGACGTAATGCTTTGACATGACGTAATACATTGATATGACGTAATGCTTTGACATGACGTAAGACATTGATATGACGTAATGCTTTGACATGACGTAAGACATTGATATGACGTAATGCTTTGATATGATGTATTAAGATCATGCTCAGACGACGCGCCACATAGATACTTTTGCGCTTGACGGTGACAAATAAACCACTGTCCACTGTTAATGACCTAATAATTAGTAATATATATTGTAGATAGTTAGCTGACTAGCTTAGTATAGCTTATACAGGTTAACTCTAGTCAACTCGCACCTAATTATAAGGATCTATTATTTTTATTGTAGTGTATCCTAATGGTGCCAAATAAAAATTGTCATTGTCATTAATACTGCACCACATTACGTCATTCACTCGTCAATTTCTCCACAGATTGCCTCGTGATCCCTGGGAGATGTTGTCTAGCCATGTTGAATTGCTAGAAGATCTCGGTAAAGGGGCGTTCGGTAGAGTGTGGAAGGCAACTGTTAACAGAAAAGCGGTTGAAGACTTGAAGACGACGGGCATAAAGCGAAACTTCAAGAATATTGGACTAGAAACGTTTTATTGTAGTGTATCCTAATTGGTAGAGAATGAACTTGGTTTCGTAGTGGCTGTGAAAATGTTGCAGAGTAAGTACGAGATACTTTTCTTGCAACGTTGCGCGCAACAGTTGCAGAAGTAGGATCAAGTTCTACTTCTGCAACCGTTGCGCGCAACGTTGCATCGTGTGACAACGTACCCGAAACACTCTTGATGCGCGCAACCTTGCAAGAAAAGTTGCATCGTGTGTCTGGGCCTTCCTTCATCACTCACAAAATTAGAGTCGTTTTCGTATGGGTGGGAATTTTACCAGACACACGATGCAACTTTTCCTGCAACGTTGCGCACAACAAGAGTGTTTCGGGGGTGTCAAACGATGAAACGTTTCGCGCAACGGTTGCAGAAGTAGAACTCGATCCTACTTCTACAACTGTTGCGCGCAGCGTTGCAAGAAAAGTTGCACCGTGTGTCCGGGCCTTTACGGTATTGAAAGAGTTTGTTTGATTGGAAGAGATGCAACTGCACGCTTTTTGATTGGTTCAGAAAGGAAGCCATTTGAGTGTCACGGTACCGTAGGTTTCCCACTCATACGACTACACTATATCTCAAGCTACGGCATTGCAAAACGCTTCCCTGTAAGTTGTGTCCACTGATATCACACCAGTCAGTAACATTAAATGTATCTCTGAAAACGTTTCATTCAGGAGATGCTACTCTGGAGGAACAAAGTGAATTCCTTCGTGAAATCGAGTTGATGAAGAATGTTGGTTACCATAGAAACATCATTAGCATGGTAGCTTGTTGCACTAAAGAGGAACACGCGTTTTTAGTCGTAGAGTTTGCGAAACACGGTGACTTACTCAACGTACTGAGAGAGAAAAGGAAGACGGTGAGTGCAGCAGTAGCTTTGGTAACACAATCAGTATGATCAGCGGATATACAAATCAATAAGTCAGTAACTCTAAAAAACACTATAACGCAGCTAAAATATATAACGCACGCTCTGATTGGTTAATTAGCGTGCGCGAGCCTGCATCCATAACTCGATGGACCCACGCTGACTATGTTATAAAAGAAATGGTCAACACTCAGCGTGCGTCCATCGAGTTATGGAGCACGCGGGAATTTGGGAGAGCAAGAGAGAAGCGTAAGAGTTGCTCGATGCTTAGCATCCTCCCCAAACTAGCGCGGAGGGTGATGTGCGGCCACAGTCTTAGTAGATTTCCTATCCCAATTCGAAGACATATATTCAACCAATGACAGCTCACAAAATCATTGCTCAAACAATCAGAATGCTTGGATACGGCGCTGTCACCGCACGGCACGAACCGTACCATACGTAACTCTAGTTTCTCTGCAGTGACTATGATATGACATCGGACTACATTGTGTCTTTCGTTTTCAGACGTGTTTGAAGTCAAACTATGAAAACCAACATCTTTCCTCTGAAAATGAAGGCAGCGATGAGGACCAAAGTGTGGAATGTTTGTTGAACGAATTGATTTCCTTTTCGTGGCAAATTGCACAGGGCATGGTAAGTCATTGAGAAAAACTAAATCTGCAATGGGCCACTATTGCACATGCGCTCTGTGCCGCTTTCATGATGCATCGCAGGCTCAGATCTACGAAGTTGCCGATTGACTTTCCGAAAACTCGTCGGTCGAGTATTAGTATGCAGTACTAACTGTATGTTTAGAAAAGGAGCCCGAATTAACTCCACTTATGGAGTCTCAAATGACTATTATATCGATAAACCGATACTGGGATTTTATGTTTTCATCAACTCCTACTGTTTGTCTACTATGTCCAGGAATACTTGACGTCTAAAGGAATCGTTCATCGCGATCTCGCTGCTCGTAATATTCTCGTAGCTGAAGATGACCTGGTCAAAGTCGCTGATTTTGGTCTCTCGCGTCACGTGACATATGAAGATCAAATCTACAAGGCTCAGGGACGCCGCAAGCTGCCTATAAAATGGATGTCACCTGAAGCTATTGGCGACCAGATATTTACTACGAAGAGTGACGTGTAAGTGATTAAGAGCATTTGATTGGTCGGTGTATTTGACTGATCGCTTGATCAGTTGATTGGCCCCTTGTCGTATCCAGTCTATTCTCCACGACTTCTCAAAGAAGGGAGAGAGACGCCTGGGTACACGAGGATAAAGTTAACCCCATCAGAAAGGGATTTACTTAACAGGTCCCATATTGATAACTGAAATGGTTAACCTGTCAAAAAATGGTGGTGGTAAACCAATGGTGGTGGTGGTGGTGGTGGTGGTGGTGGTGGTGGTGGTGGTGGTTATGGTGGTGGTGGTAATTGGTTGTGGTGATGATGGATATGGTGGTGGTGATGATGGTGGTGATGATGATGATGGTGATGGTGAAACTGATGGTGATGATGGTGATGATGGTGATGATGGTGATGATGGTGATGATGGTGATGATGGTGGTGATGGTGGTGATGGTGGTGATGTGGTGATGGATGTGATGGTGGTGATGGTGGTGATGGTGGTGATGGTGGTGATGGTGGTGATGGTGGGCATGGTGGGTGGTGGTGGTGGTGATGGTGGTGATGGTGGTGATGGTGGTGATGGTGGTGATGGTGGTGATGGTGGTGATGGTGGTGATGGTGGTGATGGTGGTGATGGTGGTGATGGTGGTGATGGTGGTGATGGTGGACCGCTTGCGATTTCTTTTTTACAATAACAAAGTCAAAAAAACATCCAAAAACAAGGATAAAGTTTGAAAGAAAAACCGTTTCAAGCGCGCGCTGGCTTCGTGCGCGAGCGATTCGTCATTGCATGTGTCTGTACTCTTATTGACAATGGCTGAGAACCAATCAGATTGCGAGATTACGCTAGGTTATTGTAAAATAAGCTATAATGGCCATGGTATGATATAATCAGTGACCAAGGGTGGTGCCTTCCCCTCCCCCTCTGAGTAGCCTCTGGTTTTCTGAGGAAGTGATGGTGCTAGACCAAAACTCGTCCCCAGTCTATACTCCCTTTTCCAGCAGAAATGACGGTAAGAGTAGGATTTTCTATGCTCTATTACACTAATAGTATTTCTTACGGACTGACTATTTACAGATGGTCGTACGGGGTGGTTCTTTGGGAGATCTACTCGATGGGTAAGTCAAGACATCAGTCGGCATTAAGATGACATTGTTGTCTCGTGTATAAAACTCTATCTTACCGAGTGACGAACTTCGCTCTTTTCAGGAGGAGCGCCCTACCCTACCATCACCAATAGCCAGTTGGTACAGTTGCTAAGAAGAGGTCACAGAATGGACAAACCTGAACTCTGTCCAGTAGACATGTAAGATATAACATCAGTATATATACTGATACCCTACCATCACCAATAGCCAGTTGGTACAGTTGCTAAGAAGGGGTCACAGAATGGACAAACCTGAACTCTGTCCAGTAGACATGTAAGATATAACATTAGTATATACACTATACTGATACCCTACCATCACCAATAGCCCATTTGGTACAGTTGCTAAGAAGGGGTCACAGAATGGACAAACCTGAACTCTGTCCAGTAGACATGTAAGATATAACATTAATATATACTGATACCCTACCATCACCTATAGCCAGTTGGTACAGTTGCTAAGAAGAGGTCACAGAATGGACAAACCTAAAACTCTGTCCAGTAGACATGTAAGATATAACATTAGTATATATACTGATACCCTACCATCACCTATAGCCAGTTGGTACAGTTGCTAAGAAGAGGTCACAGAATGGACAAACCTGAACTCTGTCCAGTAGACATGTAAGATACAACATTAATATATATACTGATACCCTACCATCACCAATAGCCAGTTGGTACAGTTGCTAAGAAGAGGTCACAGAATGGACAAACCTGAACTCTGTCCAGTAGACATGTAAGATATAACATTAATATATATACTGATACCCTACCATCACCAATAGCCAGTTGGTACAGTTGCTAAGAAGGGGTCACAGAATGGACAAACCTGAACTCTGTCCCAGAATAGTCCCCTTCACAGTTACCTGCGCCATCTTGAAAGGTAGCCGAGCCTTTGCATCGAAGCGAGACCAACGGTGACCTTGCCGAATGACAGACACCTTTTTTAACACTTTGGACAATTATTCACATGTCTCCGGCTATCATTGCAAGTCTTGCAAGGTCACCGTTGGTCTCGCTTTCGATGCAAAGGCACGGCTACCTTTCAAGATGGCGCAGGGAACAGTGAAGGGGACTATTGTATGAATGCAACTATTTTAAAGCTTGAGTCCCAGTAAAGGTGCGGTAATACGAGCAACAAAATCGTGAAACTTGTCGTGCAACATTGTTCAGATTGTTGCTTTGCAAGTTGCAGAGCAATGTTTCTCGTATTACCATCGTTCGCGCAACTTGTCGCGCAACAAATTAAATTTTCGGTCATTTGTTGCAGGTTGCAAAAATTTGTTGCATGAAGTAGAAAGAGCTTCTACTTTGCGCAACAAAGTTTTGCAACCTGCAACACGAAAAATGTGTTGCGCGACAAATTGCGTGAACGATGGTAATACGAGAAACATTGCTCTACAACTTCACTTGCAACGCAACAATGTTGCGCGACAAGTTGCACGATTTTGTTGCCCGTATTACTACACCTTAGTTTATAGCTTTACAATTCTAACGTGTATTTCCATTCCTTTCATTTAGATTCGAAGTAATGACCAACTGTTGGCTGGAGCATGCGCAAGATCGCCCGTCGTTCTCTGACGTCATAAAGAGCCTTGAGATACTCATGACACGTGAAAACCCATACGTTGAGTTCACTGGGATAAACGAACAAGACGAGTGTTATTTGGTGCCTTCATTCAACAGCGCGGCAGAGAGTGAAGAGTCTGGAGACGAGACAACTGTGTTATAGACAGTTATGGGTTCACCACGACTGAAGAAACTACAGTAGAACCCCGCTAACTCGAGCTCGGTTAACTCGAACTCCCCGCTATTTCGAACTAATTTTAATTTCCCTTCGCTCAAATCAGGGTCACGTTTACCCCGTTAACTCGAACTCCCCGCTAACTCGTACCCTGAGATATGATCACGTGATGCTTAATTGAAGAATAGTTCCCAGTGACAGTCCCAAGTAGTAGTAATAATAATAATAATAATAATAATAATAATAATAATAGTAATAATAATAATAATAATAATAATAATAATAATAATAATAATAATAATAATAATAATAATAATAATAATAATAATAATAATAATAACGGTTTATTGGACAATATATCTACAGAGTGGCTCTTCACTTGTCCACTAATCTAAACTATCTACAATAAATTTAGTTTATAAGTTAAGTTAATAAATGAAGAAAAGTTATGTTTTGCGGGTTAAGTAATATAACTGGGCCAAGTTTACCCCGTTAACTCGAACCCCCGTTAACTCGTACCCTGATATATGATCACGTGATGCTTAACTGAAGAATAGTTCCCAGTGACAGTCCCAAGTAATAATAATAATAATAATAATAATAATAATGGTTTATTGGACAATATATCCACAGAGTGGCTCTTCACTTGTCCACTAATCTAAACTATCTACAATAAATATTAACAATAAATTGAATTATGAATATAAATAAATATAAGTAACCTCGTCTCCAGGGAAGACATCTTTATAAGACCACAGGTAGCCCAAGCTCAACTTTGTTATATATTCAAACGACCTAGCCGACACTGAGGACAGTGCTGAATAAGATATTAGCATGTACTTGCTACATTAAATTCGAGTTGAAATAAAGTTTATTGTATTGTATTGTGCGCGCATGCGTGAACAATGTGACGTAAGCTCAAGTCAATACGCCGGCAATATTCGCAATAACATTTTCATTTTCAACTAAGAGTTTTATTTAGATACTTTCCCCAGAAGCTATTAGCGAAATTGCCGGCGTATTTTAATTAAGCTTACGTCACATTGTTCACGCATGCGCGCACGTTATTCAGCGCAGTTTTGTCGGCTTGGTTGTTTGATACATGATGTTTTTAAAATATGTATCAAATTCAAAACACCAGGAAAAGAGATTTGCGCCTTCCTTTGCAAGAAGCTGCACATTCAAGTACGGCATATACACGACACCCATATAGTTTTTCATCATATAACTCCGGAAACCCATATATACGTACGGACCATATATACGTACGGGACCCATATATACGTACGGACACCCATATATACGTACGGACACCCATATATACGTACGGACACCCATATATACGTACGGACACCCATATATACGTACGGACACCCATATATACGTACGGACACCCATATATACGTACGGACACCCATATATACGTACGGACACCCATATATACGTACGGACACCCCATATACGTACGGACACCCATATATACGTACGGACACCCATATATACGTACGGACACCCATATATACGTACGGACACCCATATATACGTACGGACACCCATATATACGTACGGACACTGACTGGTCTCTATTCATCCGGTACGCGTAACGGAATACGTTTATAATAACTCAATTACGAGGATAAATACAATGTAAGCCACATTGGTAGGCCACTTCTAAGCTAGACTGGAATGAACTCCCTTATTTTTTGATTAAACATCAATAAATAGTCGACCGCAAGACTTAAGGAAAATGAACACTACAAAACATATATTTAAAATTTGTTCGTTTAATATATAATTATGAATATACGAATGAACACTTAGTGCATACATATCAGTCATACAAATATGAAAGTGATACAAGTGGTATAATTCCTTTGATACAAAGGCAACTGTAGTCTCCTTCGGAACCGTTACTTGGTTCGTCACGCAGCGTCACACAACGCTTCCCATTGCGTGACGAACGTAAAAACGACCGCGAAACAAAGGTAACTGTTACAATATATATAATCGTTCTCGGTATACTGTGCTTTCTTGTCCCAGCCAAGATGACAGTAAGAACATTTAAAATATCAAAAATAATTAGGAAAAAATAATAATTTTATATTGAAGCCACTGACCCACACCTCCCCGAAACTTTTCTGAGGGGAGAAGAGAGTAGAATGTGCAGAAAACTAAACAACATGAACAATTTTCACACATAAATTTAAAGATGTGCGTTCGTGTACAAAGTGAAAAATATAGGTTACTGCTAGTTGTTCATTCTCATTGGGGAATGACAATGTAAGTGAGTGTAGATTTGGTAAAAATGTTTTTTTGCGAAATACACCCGAATGGGTTAAGTTTAGGATAGAATGTCTTCAAATGATTTGCACGCCCAGTATTCAGTGCCACAAATAAGCGAATAACACCCGTCGAATGGGTTTCGATAGGAAATAATGTCGTCAAATGCTTTAAAACACTCTAATCTACAGTAGTGAAAAAGATGGCGGCTCGGTACATTTTACCACAATCCTTTGCGCGCCAAAACACTACACTTTGTAAAAACATCGCAAATAGAGAGTCTTAAGAACATCGAAAGTTTTAAGTTTCTGAAGCTGCGAACAGTTTTCATGGGGACGTGTCAGAGAGTTTGTAGGTGGGAGTAGAGCTGAGTTAGGTTCGCAAAGGATTACTGGGTAAAATGTACAGCCGCCATCTTTTTTTCTGCACAGCGGTATTCCATGCCCTAAGTGAGTGTTGTTAAGTTATGTGCCGAATGATGAAGAGGAAAAAACTTGCCCTTAAACTGACTAACGCCGAGCGATTGCGTACAACTCATGCTGCAATGAAGTTTACACAGTGTACTTTTTAGTTTAGTACTGAGGATTTGTTGAGAAAGGAACTTATTTTCCTTGCGAACAGGACATGGAGAAGAGAGAGACATTTTGAAGATCCATGGATGCTTTAAAGCCAACGAGGCAGTAATTCTCTGCGACGAGGGAACATTTAACATTCGCTTCACGAGATCTTTACAAGAAGATGAAACTCGTCTCCAACACTGGGTAGTCAGTGAGTACTGTCCACGTACTGCAGAGAGAAGCATTTTCTCATTGTCATCATTCCAGAATGGAGGGTACCCTACAATCATCGTATGTAACACTACACCACATGCCCACAAGTCCACAGGGCACCCAATAGGGTCCTTCAAGAATGGTCTCTGGGGCCAAAAACATTGGTGCTCCTTTGGCCTGACAATGAATGACGTCAGATTCCTTTGGGAGTCTTATGGCGAATCCAAAGTCGCCTATCTTAGCGATGATTGACTGGCGTGAACCTGGAGAAGGCTTTGATTTGAGGAGAATGTTGTCTGGTTTGATGTCTCGGTGGATGATTCGTTTGGAGTGTAAATACTGCAGCGCCTCCAGAACCTGCGAAACATATTGCACTTGTCAATAGAAGATATCAACCTATAATATGATGATGATGATGATATTAGTAATGATGATGATTACTACAGATTACTACAGAAGCAATTCCCGGTTACGCGAGGCCTGGGAGCAAATGCTCGGTTAAAATCAGCGCCTTTGAGCTAATTTGAACTCCACGCCACTGTGCACCTGTCATGAAATCGGGGTGTCGTGGGTTCGAATCCCGCTCGAGGCGTCTGTTTTTTTCCGAACATTTGTTCTGTCTATACTCATCATAGTTCTTTATCAAGTGATTACTACAGTGTCAGTAGTATTGGACGCACATAGTAGTAATGGTGCCTACCTGTCTCAGAATGCACGCAGCTTCCTTCTCCGTATACCGGTGTCGGTCCATCATGTCGTTAAACAAATTACCACCCTCCATGAACTCCATCACGAAATACCGATACTTTGCAGTCTCGAAGTTCGCATACAGCTTGATGATGTTTTCATGTTCTAAGCCCTTCCAGAGTTTGATTTCTTGTTGAACAATGTTGCGGTCGTAACCTTCCTTGCTCGTGTCGAACTCTTTCAGTGCAAACGCTGCTTGAGTCTTCTTCTCAACGCACTTGAAGACCTGAGCGAACGCACCTTCTCCTAGTAAATCCAGGACGCGAAAATCTGGTTCCATTTGGTCTTGGTCGACGTAAGGAGACGCTTCGTGCATCTAGTACTGTCTTTGTGATCCTGCGAATAGGAAAAAGACAAAACAGCTCTCAACACTGGTTCGATTTGTATCTATTTAGCGTGTACAAATTTCGAATTCTTATTCCAATTTTTCTTTTGAAAGTTGTTGTGGCATAGGCCGCTGTCCAACCCTCTGTTATTATGCATTAGCCATACAGAGAATACAACAGGAACAGGAACAGGATTACAGCGAGGGCACGTATGCATTTAAACTCGAATATGCTGTCAACACGATCCAGTTATAAAAACATACCATACTTATAACCAACGTCTGTTAACGATTTTGAGCCAACGAATCAAACTAAATGACTTTTTAATAGTTTCTGTGCTTTACAAACTGAAGTAAATTTGTTTTCACAACAAGCCTAATAATTTGATTGAGTTTCACATGCAAAAACATGACTTGTCGGTGAAAAACAATGGGAACTTTCGCATGCAGAAAAATACGTTCAAATTATATTTCCGCACGACATTTCAACGCAAAATGAATTATAGAATCTGCGAGCATCAACAGCAAAATAATGAGCTTTTCCAGTGGATTTTCAACTCAAAATTGATCTAATTGAATGACCTTAGGTAATCTGAACAGTTGTATGTATAAATTTGGTATTTTTGTTTTCAATTAGCAAGAGTTATATCTTGGCTAATTCAGACTGATCAACAACCTGCTAATATATAAATTTTCACTATCGTAAGCTAGACTGCCACCATGTTTACGTTTACACATCTACACACAAAACTAAGATTTCTCGATCTGATATCTAGAACATTTGCACGACTCCACAAAAGCCAGACTTCTTGTTATTGAAAGAGAATTGGTACTCAATTAGCAAGCACAGTAATATGGTTACCTTTAACAGATTGGCTTCAAATATTGACTGATCTTACTACAGGGATTTACTGCGAGTAATAGATGTTCCCAAGAAGCGTACCCGAGTTAGTAATTCGACCCTGTCCACTGAATGATTTCTACTGGAACAACTTGGGACTGATGAATTGAGTGACAATTAGAGGGTCCAGGAAGAATAACAAATACACTCTAGTGGTTCTTTTGTTCGTGTTGACCAATCACAAGAAAGGAAGAACTAAAACAATTGTATGAGTGATTGCTCACTTCAAACAATCAAAACATGGATCAACAAGTAATATTGAATTTGAAGGTAAAGTTTGTTGATATTGTGACATAGTTTGTCATTTCGCAACTGTGTACTCCACAGTAACAACATTACTCAACAGCCTACTTCAAATTGGAGGCATAGCATAGTTCTTCTGTGTTGGCAGCCTTTTAGCTTATTTTACCATCTATTCATATTCGTGCAATAAAGTTGCTGTTAAGAAAACCGTACTAACTCCTCATGATTGTAAGCTGCTCGGATCGGCTGCCGTGGGCCCCTTTCATATGCAGCCCGAAAAAGTCCTCCATCGGATGTAAAACGCATTGAGACAGTGTGAAATGCGCTATATTAGAACAGCCATTATTATTATCATTATTATCCCGTGTCTTATCATTTGATAATTAAAATTATCATTAAAATTGACGGTTTTGTGGTTTGACCGTAGTTGACGCGGATATTTGCTCGAACTAATCCTACCAGGGAATTACAGTTGATTGTTTTAAAATAGAATCAATTAAATGACTGTAGTTTCCGCTAATTGCACGTGGAAGGATTAGCTTAGTGTGGTGGACACTCATGCATAGTGGATATAACACAAGGACATAACACAGTGTTCCTTCCCACCAGCACGTCGCCTGTATTATAGTGATAATTAAACGCCAGGGGTGGTTAGTTATGCCAGTCTTACGCGCTATTCCTAAAGGTTACTAGTTTTAAAACGCTAGAACGCTTGGTAGACTGACCCGACAGACATTCCCATGAATCATGTGGTACTATAGTGGATAATAAAATGATTTGTAAGCGTGCGTCATTTTGATGGGCTTCCATGCGCGCGATGACATGGGCTCCATGTGGATTAGCTTTGGTGGGATCCTTGCGGAACTGCTCACGCCTGTACTAATGTATTGAGAGGAGCGATCCCGCGAAATCCCGCGAGATACTTATTCACAAGAAGTCTCAATCAATTCTAATCGCACAGGAAGCCCATCATATACAAATATTATTTATTTTTGCAATATCCTCAAAAGAAGTACTGTATTTGGGCCGGGGACTAACGAAATCCGCCAATAACGTCACCGAATATAGCCCCGAGTAACTGTGGTGTAGCCCGTAGGCTAGGGTCATTTGACTCTAATCCCGTGTCTGATCAACGCACTCGGTGCTGACGGAAATAAAGAGCCCCGAGTAACTGTACTGTAGCCCGTAGGCTAGGGTCATTTGACTCTAATCCCGTGTCTTATCAACGCACTCGGTACTGACGGAAATAAAGAGCCCCGAGTAACTGTGGTGTAGCCCGTAGGCTAGGGTCATTTGACTCTAATCCCGTGTCTTATCAACGCACTCGGTACTGACGGAAATAAAGAGTCAAGGGCGTGACCCTATAGCCGACAAACTGAACAAATCTCGTGATTGATTCTGTGCTTGTCACGCGTTTGTGAGTGACATGCTACATGTTATCTATTCCATAGTTGTTATCTTTGAATATTTCTATACAGCTATCAGTTTGAAAGTTTTACACTGATACAATCTTCATCCTCGAAGTGTCCATTTTACGGCTAATGAGCCTGGAATGTCCTAAAGAGAAAGCACAACTATTTTATCATAATTTTATCATAATTTTATCATAATCGAACTTGACTCTCAGGCTATGGACAGTTTCGTTTCTTAATTCTCTGGAATGCACCAAAGAAAGCTCAGCTATTTAACTCAAATTTTATCATAATCGAACTTCACTCTACTATGGACAGTTTCGTTTCTCATTTCTCTGGAATGTATCAAAGAAAGCTCAGCTATTTAACTTCACTTACGAACACTCTACTGATGGACAGTTTCTTATCGTAAAACCTATATAATTCGGGCAGCTATGTTCGTTTACTTGGCACTGACTCCTCAGTCTTCCAAAGGCCACTCCATAATTCCAGGGACTGGGATTATAGGTAAGTGGGTAGGGTTTACGAGCCTCTGGTCAATCCTAGGACATCACTCACGGGACAGCTTATATAGGCGTTTTTATGGATTCAAATACTGACCGGTCTTGAGAAAGAGTAGCAACTGTTTACGATCCCTCCCCCTTCCTTAAATTTAAACTATATCGGTTGTATTTTTTTTGCATCAATTTATCTTCTCTTTTTTGAAAGGGCTGAGCCAGGAACGTTGCATGATAACTTATAGGCAGTAAAAGCGAGCGCATTTTTGATCAAATGTATGATACTTTAAAATTATCTACAACTTTAAACTGACTGAGTTTCAAGAAGAACTTCAAGAATTAGAAAGAGAAAATTTGTGCCTTAGTGTACTTGAACCCACGGCTTTAGGACGCTAAAACTAGTACCCTTATATATATATGATATATACACCGACGCGGACATAACTATGAGTTATATTCAGATATCGCCATGTTGTCAGGTCATGCATGAGTTGAAATCTTTGCGGTCGATTCTCAAGAACCGTTCTACTCTCAATAACCCTATGCATGTTAGAGATCTACTCTTGTAAAACTCATTAACCAATTATTATTATAACTCATCGATTTTCAATGACTATAAAGAGAGGAAATACCTCAAAGTTTGCCAAGTTCCTTTTGTCGATCAGCTCGCCAGGGTGTTCTTTAATAAGGAACCATAAACGTAGGTGAGCAAAGAATGCAGATTCTAGAAACAAGGGATTATACTTCAGCTATCATTAATCTCGCTTGCGTGATATCGTAAGTGCTTTAAATGCTCGACATTTTCATTGAGTCAAGTTAAGTGCTGAGTAAACAGGATTTGTTCAGTCATGAGATCTGTCATGCCAATACTACCTCTAGCGATTCTACCCACAAAGATTGTGTTTTCAGCCGGATGAGATTTTGGAACTATATAATTTCAAGATGCCACTTTGCTGGCTTTTTCCAATTCCACATTGGAATTCTTGTCAACTAAGTCTTTAGAAGATGACAGAGTTATCAGCGCATCTAGGTACTTTAACTTGAAGTTTGAATACTTTGAACACTCTTCTTGAAAAGCGCAAACTGGCCTCAGATGACCCGATAGGCCAACTGAATATTTAGTTCAGTCCAGTTCAGTAACTGATTAGGTGTGCCGGGTAGGTGTTCCGGGTATCCCGGGTAGGTGTACTGTATAGGTGTGCCGGCTGTTTTGGTGTACCGGTGAGGTGTACTGTATAGGTGTGCCGGCTCAGCTGTATCGGCTCAGCTGTATAGGTGTGACGGGTAGGTTGTGTGTACCGGGTAGGTGTCCCGGGTAGGTGTCCCGGGTAGGTGTCCCGGGTAGGTGTCCCGGGTAGGTGTACTGTATAGGTGTGCCGACTGTATAGGTGTGCCGGATAGGTGTCCCAGGTAGCTTGTGCTGGATTGGTGTCCTGGGTAGGTGTGTGTGCTCTATAAGTGTGCCGGGTAGGTGTGTGTGCTCTATAAGTGTGCCGGGTAGGTGTGTGTGCTCTATAAGTGTGCCGGGTAGGTGTGTGTGCTCTATAAGTGTGCCGGGTAGGTGTGTGTGCCGGGTAGGTGTGTCACTGGATTTCCTTCTACTATATATTACAAATCCCATACCCTATTTAACGGATAAAATTAATACCTTTTTTAAGGACTGGGTAGGGTATAGGAACCATAGCAATCGCCAATCAATTGAGCCCTAATTAAAGAAAGGATATTTTTTTCAGAGTGAAAATAGAAAATATACTGTACGGTCTCAGTGGCTCGTTAAACCCTACCTAGCGGGGAACACACACACCTATATCGCTATATAGAGGAGTACTTCCCGCCCGGGGGCACGAAAAGAGAGGGTTGTGGCCGACAAATATAGATCTTACAATATTGACAGAAATCTTAGCTTACTGCAGATTCTCATGATTCTGAGAAACGATAAAGCGAAATAACCATTTTAGTTCTTGTTCGACCTCCATATCGCAATAAAACCGGCATACCGGTAGACGTTCCGCAACGAATTGCCTATAATTAGTCGGGCTTCCTGAGGAATGCCCGACTCTAAGAATGCAGTCCGTTCATCGTCGTTGACCTCAAATCGCCAACTGGGTTCTACAGCGCATGCACCCTGTGCCGGCCGCTAAGATAATCACCGAAGGCTCTAACAACATGGTTTATCAACACGAGACATCGCACTCTTCACAAACCTTGTTGGAGGAAGGTTATGTCGTCTTGTTTTCAAAATAACCACAATAATTCATAGAGATATGGATTTATCAATCCAGTACTGGTACTGCAAAGGGTTTTATATAGAGATCTTTACAACTTAGAATGAAGTGAGTTGATACACGCAGTGAAGAGAAAAATGCAACTATACGTCAGTTGTGAGTTTTTCAGACACCCATGTTTACAGTATTTGTATGGATATATTTATGGTACCAAATAAACTATGTCATTGTCATTCATGATTCGCTGAGTTTGTGAAATCGCAGTAAATTGCAAGGAAAGCATATTCTACCGAGTCACGAAACGATATTCATAAAATTCATATAAAACCGGGTCAAGAAAATGCAGTCGTTCACGGCCCCAGGCTCGTTCTCAACCCAAGCCCCAGGCCGATCGAGGGCGAGGGGAAATAATTATACTCATAGTATTTGTAGATAGCTCGAGGGTATATATATAATAAGCAATTATTGGATGAGGTTGAACATTTTACTCACAATCTCGCATCTGATTGGCTGAGAGCATGCAGTTAATTCTCCGATAGCATGTGACTGGCTTGACAGGACGACCTCAGGAATTCGACCTGATATATACCGTTAGTTATAACGAGGAACTTTTGCGCAGTCACGGAATACTTCAGATAATAATAATCACGTACAGTTTGAAGCACACGCAATCCAGTCTACGAACACCTTCACTGATATGTCCGTTTGCGTGACCCTGGCAGAATTGAGCGGGAAATTCACTTGTCTACTTCAATAAAATGTTGTTGCTCAGTTATTGAAAAATTATTGAAAAATGTAATCTGTGTGAATCGTGCGAAGTAAACTGAAACATATATAAAAAGAAACAAGAAGCAAAAACCAATACAAGAAAAGAAAAATGCAAGAGGAAACTCTGCTAGCAGGGTATATAAATGTAGATGAATGCTTCCTTATCTAATTTTATCGACTGACTTTGCAAAACGATCCAATATCGATTTCTCACGAATTCAAAATTTGGACCACGTTATGGCGGAAAACTGTTAAGGATAGAAATTGAGGGAAGCCGGTTGAAATACTATAAATTATCCCTAAAATCCTTCTTGTTTATGTCCCATTTCGGTTGGGAACTGACCTACCAACTAGCCGAGTAATTACAAATTCGTTTAGAAATAAAGTCGATCATTTCAGTGGGAAAGACATCTATGCGGAAGCAACCACTTTCAAAATCCGGCTCGAAATAACGACGACAACATACTAGATATGAATTATATTCAGTTTGTTCTTCGAGTCAACATTGTGTCCGTGCGTAATTACTGTACAGCGATTAGCTTTAGCCCTGCATCAGTTATATAGCGTTTCATATAGTGAACATATTTCTATTCTCAACTATGAATGGAAACGTGGCCAATGTCCGTGTGATAGCATGAAGTGCACAAAGACTGGTGCCACGCAGCGCTCATGGTGTAAGTTACTGAAACACAGACAGTTGATGAAACACGGCTAGTTATCGAAGAGCGTTTGTGCGGTTACGATTGAAGTTTCACTGAGTGAGGCGTTTACGCCTTTAAAACGTTGAAACCCCATTGAGACCCTCATGCAAGGACGAATAAATGGGCGTATTAACGATAAACGGAAATATCAAACTGCAGGACTGAAGAAAAATGATCGTGGGGGAAAAACTAAGCACAGTTTCATGCAGTCAGCTTTCATGGCAAATACAATATCTTAATATCTTCAGACGAAGCACCGTTCGCCTCCTAGAAGCCGACAGTTTCGACTGAAGGGGTTACGGACGTTAAATCCAATCCCACTTCCGTTTCTGAACATTTTCTTTCTAATCCTAACAACTCTGCAAATGATTTGCAACTAATCCCCCTAGAACTTATTTCTTCGCCGAGGGACTCGATACGTAAAGCCACTGAAAGAAGCTCACCTTATAGATATAGGGAAAACGTGATGAACTGTAGTTTCTTATCTTTTAATCTATGTTGTAATGTTTTTACGTCATCTATATCATCTAATGTTTCGGCTCATTGTGTAATAGCTATATATTTTAGTACCATTTGTAAATCTCTCCATAACCTGAAGAAGGCTAGTCTGGCTAGCCGAAATATAGTTACCAAAAAAATATACGTTGTATTGGTCCCGCTGAGTCCTTGGACTACTTGCTTTGTTAAATATCAGTATACCTTTACAGTAAACTCCACAACTGAGTCTCATCTAACCTGAATTGAAGTATGTCAGCAAGCGAGCACTCAGTGAAATTATGCAATGTTGAAGGCCTTCTGTGAGCCATTGACTCTTCAAGATCGATGATAGAGCTACGACTGTATGGTTGTTCAAAAAGTGATAGACCACTGTCTTCGTGACACGATCATTTTTCAAGAGTACTGTCGAATCAATTAGCGTTATCTAAACAAAATACTCAACACGGTCAATTAATTAGCTGCAAAGTTTGAATTAAAAGCACACAAATAAAAAACATAAAGCGAAAAATGCCGACAAAAAAAATAGCGCTTCTTTGGGAACTTTCGAGTGGAAATTTGCATTTAATATTGTGTAAAAAGTATGGAAAACATATTGTATTTATTTTGTAAGCAAATCGGGGAGTATTGCTGTTTTCTTTCCTTTCCAAGGATGTGCATGTCTCAACAAGATATAGGTGATCTGTACAGGACCCGAAATGATCCCTGGCTCCGAAATGATCCCTGGACCCGAAATGATCCCCAAAGTGTCTAGATTGGCTCCGAAATGATCCCGGACCCGAAATGATTCCCAGACTGGCTCTGAAATGATCCCCAGTGAAATTCAGGAATGGTCCTAATCAGTCCGATTCCTTTCCTATTCTCTTTTTCTTTCTTCCTCAATAATAATAATAATAATAACGATAACAATCATCATCATCATCATAATAATAATGATAACAATCATCATCATCATCATAATAATAATAATAATAACGATAGCAATAATAATCATCATCATCATCATCATCATAATAATAATAACGATAACAATCATCATCATCATCATCATAATAATAATAATAACGATAACAATAATAATCATCATCATCATCATCATAATAATAACGATAATCATCATCATCATCATCATCGTCATACTAATAATAACGATAACAATAATCATCATCATCATCATCATCGTATTATTAATATTGTTATTATTATTATGATGATGATGCATTCTCGTCCCCAGACCCTTCTCAGCTTTCTGACGAAAAATCGTAAGCTCTGGTAAGAGACAAACCGGAAGACCCAGATTCTAGGTCGTCCGATATGCGTATGCTCAATATTTTCTAACTTCCGGTGACAGAATTGATCAGAATTGTCGGACTTCAGCAAAGTACGATGCTCTAGAAACCGACTTTAATAATAATACATTTCAGTTTAAAAGAAAAACAGATATCAGCGGCATACATAGTATGAAGAATTTCGAGTTCATTCTACAGGCCGCAAGCTAGTGTGTGTATATAGCGATGTTCACGGTGACGTAGGCCATTGTTAACTTTTTTTGCCAACCAGAGATCGATTGGCTGATGAAATAAAGCAACTTGTGAAAAGCTATTGTAATCATGGTTGGCAAATTAACATTACAAAGGAACTGTGACGTCAATGTTTACCAACAGTGAACATCGCTATTTTAATACATTGTAACTGAATTACAGTGAAACTGCAGTTCAAAATATAATTTTAATCACGGTAAATATAAAAGCAAAAATATATTTAGCTAGATTTTCCGACGCTTGCGCTGGATATCTCCCCTACAACCATTCCAATTGCAAATAAAGCAATTATTCACTCAACGAACAAAACAGACTGATCAGTGATCAGACACCGACGGCAAAAAGTGCTTCAGTTTTGAATAATAATTAGGTTCGTGTTTTACCTTTCACATCACTGAAACTCTACAACGAGTTTGACGAACATAAACAAAGATTGATTTAAGCTTAGTATTGTCTTGGAAATGATCAAGAATCTCATGTGCTGTGTTAAGGATGAATGATGACTTAAAAGTGCCAAAATTCGTATTCTCTTTGCATATTATTGTAGTTGTGCATATTTGTCGCTAATTATGCATGAATTATTTCGACCAATCAAATTGAGGCTTGAGACGTCTCTTACCAGAGCCTACGATTTTTCGTTAGAAAGCTGAGAAGGGTCTGGGGACGAGAATGGATGTTGATGATGATGATAGTGATTATTATTGTTATCGTTATTTATATTATTATTATGATGATGATGATGATGATTATTAATGTTATCGTTATTATTATTGTTATCGTTATTATTATTGTTATCGTTATTATTATTATTATGATGATGATGATGATTATTATTGTTATCGTTATTATTATTATGATGATGATGATGATGGTGATTATTATTGTTATCGTTATTATTATTATTATGATGATGATGATGATGATGATTCAGTTATTGTTATCGTTATTATTATTATTATGATTATGATTTATTATTATTATTATTATTATTTATTATTATTATTATTATTATTATTATTATTATTATTATTATTATTATTATTATTATTATTATTATCATTATTATTATTGAGGAAGAAAGAAAAAGAGAATAGGAAAGGAACGGGACTGATTAGGACCATTCCCGAATTTCACTGGGGATCATTTCAGAGCCAGTCTGGGGATCATTTCGGGTCCGGGATCATTTCGGAGCCAATCTAGACACTTTGGGGATCATTTCGGGTCCAGGGATCATTTCGGAGCCAGGGATCATTTCGGGTCCTGTACAGATCAATCGAAAGGTTTCACGATTGGAAAACTTTAATAAAAGACACACTTCATCAACAATGCATACCGATATCATTAGTTTACATTTCCGTAAGACAGCACCAATCATAAAATGAACTTTACGATTAGTAACCTTTATTCTAGACATCTTCAGTAGAAGCCGGTGACAATGATTGTACGGTGACAAAGAGTCGTTTTCGTATGAGTGGGAAACCTACCCGTGACACTCAAATGGCTTCCATTCTGAACCAATCAAAAAGCGCGCACAGATGCATCTCATCCAATCAAACTCTTTCAATACGACACCGTGGCTTCCATTCTGAACCAATCAAAAAGAATAACTTTTTACTCGGGCCCAGGCCGCAGGCCGCCCGAGTTAGAAAATGCGGATTTCGGTAGTAGTAGTAGTAGTAGTAGTAGTAGTAGTAGTTTTGTTCGGCTTCAAAATGACGAGTATGCGACGTATTTAATCGTATCCGGAGTTTCAAGATTACTCCGCAGATTTGAAAAGATAAAGGAGACACAGGACTCAAGTAGATTATGAATCTTAGTTTTGAAAGCAGCTGTAGATCTTCAAGCTATTAAAAGGTCAGGATTCTAGTTCATCGTTCAATGACTAGAAGTGGTAAAAGGACTAGAAGCTCGCTTAAAATATATTTTTTTTTAAACAAACGCGAGGCCGTTATCGGAACCATCTGACCTATGCAACCTCAAGACGTATCATGTTCGTACTCACCGGACTAATAGTCTCCCTCGTCACTCAACTGTCACTGATTGTCATGACGTCAGAGAAATTATATTGTATTGAAGAAGATGTCCTTGTTTTATTCGACGTTCGAACCGTAACTCGAACCCGAACTCGATTCCAAACTCGACGTTTCGGGATCTGAAGCTAGAGAGGGGGCCTTTACACAAACTCATCAAAATCAAATCAATTGAACTCAAAGTCAAAAGGTAATCAAATGAACTCAAAGGCAAATCAAATGAACTCGACACATACATGTATATACATAGTCTCCCTCGTCACGCAACTGTCAGTCATTGTCAGGTCTCTCCTCGCGCAGCTGACATTGTCCTTGTTCTTCAACCAACTGGCATTCATTTTCAAGTACTTCCTCGAACAACTGACTTTTCCTTTTCACAATGCCCGAGTGAACGCTCATTGAGCGTCTTGTATATAACTAGCTTTGAGTCGGTAAACACGAGAAATTCAATTTGTGTCTGTTAACATTATGCACCTATCATCGGTTATCCCCTGGGGGGGGACCCCGGGCAAGGGAGGGGACTTTCTGTCTCCCCCTGTAAGTGGGGACATAATGCCCCTCCTAGAGTAGCCTCCTTCGCTGCCGTTTTTAGTATTGAGTTCTCTGATGACACTAAAAAAATTCCAACAAATCTCCGTCATTTTCCCCTCCCCCAGGGAGAAATAGCATTCAAACCTCCCTAAAAGTCCCCATGCAAACCTGTATTTGCCCGGGGTCCCCCCCAGGGGATAACCGATGATAGGTGCATTATCCTGATTGTAAAATAAAATTTTGAATCGAAAATCAACATTTTTTTGAACCTGTTTTGGTTTATTTGTTTCAAAGCTAATTTCGGGATTAGAAACAGCGATAATCTGTCACGGTATGTAGAAAGATTGTAGAAAGCTGTATTGAATGTCCTGTGTTGCTACCTCGACGATTTCAGTCTTAGTTGTATTTTTATCAACAAAACGTATTTCAAGCTTTCATCTTGTAAGAGGCTGTATTTGTCTCTAGTTATTAACCGACCCTAAACGCATTTACAACTGAACTTTGGAATTAGATATTTTAAAGAAAACCATGCCGGCTTTACTGCTGTCAGATAAACTGACAAACCTGAAAGACAAGTGCGAAAGGCGTGTACGGCATGTGTTGCCGGAATACCGTAAAAAGTCTAGAGTAATGTCTATATATATATCAAATACAGTATATATAGGTTATTTCAGTGCTAAATCTTGCATTTATATTACCATATACAGCATTCTCTTACCTTTACTACGATATCTTGTCCTGTTGGTTATACAAGTTTAACTCTTAGGGCGTCAACCTTGAATTTGTGCCTCTTTTCTCCAACCACACGTTCGCATAATGAAGGTTTGGAGTTCTGACTTGTCACAAGACCATTATTCAGTGGCATAGAGAAGTATTAATTTCAGCTAACGACTCATGTGGTCGTTTGATGATAGTTAGACGTTTAAGTTACAGTTTACGTAAGAGAAATGGTTCCCATGGCGACAGCACTTGAACCACTTGAACTCAATCAGTACCTCTTGATTTAATACCACACGGTGTTGTTATCAATCTTAAGCAGTCTTTCAAAGTAAGAATAACACACAGAACGTTTTGCTTGCATTCTGTAAGCTTCTGTTTACACAATTATTAGAGTAAAGCAGTGTTTGAATTATATCGAGTTCAAGACAAAGAAACTGAAGCCAAACTGAGCCGTGAAATGATTCTCCAGGCATGAGCCGAGAGTGTTTGAAGACTGAGAAGCTCATCTGAATGAAAACTGAAGACAGTGAATAAACCGGGTTTCACTAAAAATTATCTCGTGAAGACCACAAAATTTATTTTACAAATTATCGTAGTTCATTTTACATATAGGTATCTCTTAAAAGAGTCGGCCGGGCAGAAATGAGAAGAAACTGTATGCCACTAGCTAGCTCAAAGCTTCACAATCAGTTTGAGTTCACGGCGATATTGCAAGCACTGAAGCAACGCCGGGAAGCAACGCCGTAATTCGTAAACGAAACTCAAAAGAGAACCGTCAAAAGACTAATTCACAAACGATGTTTGGAGAATAAGAAGTATAGAAACTGTCCCGAAAGCAAGTTCGTACTTTACTGTTGTAAATGCAAGCCGTAAAGATGTTTGTCGTGGCGAAATAGAATAGAATAAGCTTATAGAGTGAAAGAAAATGAATTTTATGACTACATACTGACCTGAGTTTATCTTTGGATGCCCTCCAACACTGACCTTGCCTTGCCTTGCTACAAAGCTGCCTCCAAAAGGGCAAGAGTTGACAGGCTTCATTCCGAATCGTTCTTTCCCGTACTTCGTTTCGTACTTCGGAGCTTGAGCATGCTGCAATGTTGATGCACGAGCTCGTGAATATTTTAGTTTTTAGCACAATTTCTCGCTTTTTGATTGACCGAGTGGCAGTGAATAGGATTAGGAGTACATATTTCTAATTTTTGGAATCAAACATCCAGTTTGCTGCAGTGGAGGCATACGTTTTAGGCATGCAAGGAGATTCACTTCACTGTGAAGTTCGCTAGAAACAGCTAGAAAATTACATCCGACAAATGCGCGGGAAACTTGACGCGCGTGCGACATCATTCAAAATGTTGGCGCGAAAATTGAGAAAATTGATCCAAATGTTGGGAAAAGTGACAACACGTGATTAATTTTTGCTATTTGTATCATTGAGCACAAAAGTATTTTGTTTCATTATTTAATAATTAATAATTAATTAATAATAATAATTATTATTATTAATAATCAGTATAAGTAGGAATCCATTCATTAAATATTGAGTCAACCGCCGAGTACCTTGAGCATAGAGTTAAGTACATATCCTTCTGTGTGATGGATATACTTTCCCGATTCTTGCTTCAGCGAAAACTGGGCTTGGTCCTGACGTATTATCTTTTTACATATCCTGATTGAGAAGGTAATTAAATTAAAATACCGACAATAAATAATCCTGGAATATGATATTGAGTAAGACATGATTAAATCATAATCAGGCAGGGTGTGTCGATTCTTTAACTTACTGAAGTCCACAGATAATAATAATAATAATAATAATAATAATAATAATAATAATAATAATAATAATAATACTACTACTACTAATAATAACTAGACCCTGTCGGCAGGGTTCACTCGTGCCCTGGTGGGAATGCTTTGGATCACCCAAGTTAGTTGAATTGGAATCCCTGTATATTCTATGTGGGGAGGGCAAGGGGAGAAGACCGGGGCCTAGTATCTTCATCAAGTATATACGTATTGGAACCATTTATATACAAACATTTATCTTTCTATCAATCGATGTGGGACATTATCAAATCCAAAACCGTCACTAAAAATGAAGTCTAAATCAAATCAAATCAGATTATAGGGCAAATGGAATGTATTTACACAATGATATTGTCAAAGCTGGTGTGTGTCTAGCTAGCGGCGTCAGAGCGAAAGCATATATCATGGAGTCTTGTACTACTGAATTGTCTCGCACATGCGCATAACAGCGAATGCTGCAAAGCCCTCATTTGATTCTGTAATACGGATGGTAAGATTCATAGCATCTGCAACTGCTTGTATGATTAGTGCATCACACCATGTACCTTGTCGAGACATATTAGATATGTACTTTACCCATGAGTAAGCTGTATTACTCTCAATAAACCTTTCTGGATTATTTCTCATGTATTGAACACCAGTAGTACGTACATCCATGTGATAGTTGGTTTCACCATATAATTGATGTGATACTGTTCTAAAAAAACAATCACCTGCACCGCCAACATCTATTGATCTTAAACCTTGCTCGGTTAATCTAGACTGTAATAACACCATTGGGGGAATTCTTGGCACTGTATTATTTGCATTGGAAACTGGGCCTGGGTTTACTTCAATGTCACCTGAAATCAGTAACTTTCTCCTTGAAATACAATACCTCTGATGATGTTTATTGCATATTGGATAACAATCAACAATAATAGTAACTAAGATTTTTGATATTTTATGCTTGGCTCTTCTTGATTGACTAAGATAATTATTATCATATTTCTGACTTACTTCTCTCCTCATATCATAAGATACAGAAGTACAACCAACGGCAACAACACTTTTGGCATGACAGTTTTGTAGATTTGAGTGTTTCAATAACTTTGATTTTTGATATTAACAATGGTTCATTTGTTTACTGTTTGTTTCATAGTATAACTTTGATTTTTGATAACATTGGTTCATTTGATACTTGTTTGTTTCATTATACCTTTGCAATTCGACCGTACTTGTGGTCTCTTCGTTATTTGCTGCTGGGACAGCTCCCTCGCGAATGGAAGGGGTGGCGACCATATATTTGCTGGTCTCTTCGTTATTTGCTGCTACAACAGCTCCCTCACGAATGGAAGGGGTGGCGATCTCAAATTTGAAGATCTTCTCGTCTTCAACACTTAACTTAACACTCCGACGAGTAAAAAGTGCAAGATTTTGCTCGTAGAATTCCACACGAATCGTTGAAGTCTTCTTCCACATGTCTAAAATCCAAAATGGCCGTCGTCTTGTACTTCTGAGCATGTGCACCATGTGCTAACCGCAAGGGATGCTGATACCTGTGGTATGTAAATTTCGTGGCAGCTACCGGTCTGTGGCAAATGTTTGGGGTCTGGGTTCGAGTAGTGGTCATGCGTAGTGTTTTGGATTTGACAAAGTCCCACATCGATTGTGAGATAGATAAATGTTTGTATATAAATGGTTCTAATACATTTTTAAAAACATAATAGAGATACTAGGGTCTTGATACCATGTGACCGGATATTGCACAACTGACGCCAAATGGTTCCAATACATTTACACGTGATGGAGATACTAGGCCCGGTATTAGGTCTCGATACCATGTGACCGGATATTGTGCAACTGACGCCCAAAAAAAAAATACGCGTTGGGTTTTATAACTCGTGCGGCCTACGGCCTGGGCACGAGTAATAACAAGACGCTCAATGAGCGTTCACTCGGGCATTGTGAAAAGGAAAATGTCAGTTGTTCGAGGAAGTACTTGAAAATGAATGCCAGTTGGTTGAAGAACAAGGACAATGTCAGCTGCGCGAGGAGAGACCTGACAATGACTGACAGTTGCGTGACGAGGGAGACTATGTATATACATGTATGTGTCGAGTTCATTTGATTTGCCTTTGAGTTCATTTGATTACCTTTTGACTTTGAGTTCAATTGATTTGATTTTGATGAGTTTGTGTAAAGGCCCCCTCTCTAGCTTCAGATCCCGAAACGTCGAGTTTGGAATCGAGTTCGGGTTCGAGTTACGGTTCGAACGTCGAATAAAACAAGGACATCTTCTTCAATACAATATAATTTCTCTGACGTCATGACAATCAGTGACAGTTGAGTGACGAGGGAGACTATTAGTCCGGTGAGTACGAACATGATACGTCTTGAGGTTGCATAGGTCAGATGGTTCCGATAACGGCCTCGCGTTTGTTTAAAAAAAAATATATTTTAAGCGAGCTTCTAGTCCTTTTACCACTTCTAGTCATTGAACGATGAACTAGAATCCTGACCTTTTAATAGCTTGAAGATCTACAGCTGCTTTCAAAACTAAGATTCATAATCTACTTGAGTCCTGTGTCTCCTTTATCTTTTCAAATCTGCGGAGTAATCTTGAAACTCCGGATACGATTAAATACGTCGCATACTCGTCATTTTGAAGCCGAACAAAACTACTACTACCGAAATCCGCATTTTCTAACTCGGGCGGCCTGCGGCCTGGGCCCGAGTAATAATACTAATAATAATAATAATAACAACAACAACAACAATAATAATAATAATAATAATTGCGACCAGTGAGCGAGCCCCAGCGAGCGAACTGGGAGCAACGCTAATCTTTGGTTGGGCTTCCTGTGTATTCAGATGCCAGCTCGATTCTCGATTTTTGTTTGGAGAAAGATTTTTTTCACGTGACTTTTGCGCTGACGTCATATATCGTACGTTCCCGTCGTACCTTTCGGCATTTGTGACTCGAACTCGTGCTTTGTGCTTGGTTGGATTCGGTTTGATTCTCCGATAATTCTCTGTTGGTAAGTAATTCTGTTTCAAAATAATTATGTCATGCAAGATCTACTTCATTTATTGTTGGAAGTTTTCATCAAGCTGACGAGCGCTTTAGTAACATGTCGAGGGGAAGGCAGTGTTCTTTTATGAGTCTTTCAGCTTTGTTGTGTGCAGTAAGTCAGTCGCTGCCATTGCCACTGTGTCTGTGGACAACAGAAGTAGTTGATCGAATCCTAGCAGATGGAGACTCGTCAGTGTACCTTAATGCTCTTGGAAACCAAGTCATCCCAGATGCGGAGACATTATCACTGAATTATCTGCCTGACAGAGCTCGTTCGTTTATCGTGCCGCCAACCCGCGTAACAAACCAGTCGCAGGTTGAGGCAAACAAATCAAATCAATCGCCTACTAAGGCACAAAATACTGATCTACCTGCGATGGTAGAGCCTACTGAGGCACAAACAAAACCGAATAACCAATCGTGGTTAATTAATTACAAAGAGTTTTACCAAAAATGACTAAAGCTCACACACAGGTACAGTCAGTGCTGAATATGCAGAAATATTATATTTAACTTACTATACAGTTGGTTGTTAATGTTTAGTGTGAATATTACTATTAGACCTTACAGGGTCAATAGTTCAAATTGTAAGAAATACACCATATTTTCTGCCCTGTAAATTAGAACCTGTTAAGAACCTTAATTCAGCCTGATTTCTCACTAGACACCCAATATATAAGAACCATACCATTTCAGCCTGACTTGGAAAAATACGGGTTCTTTTATGCGGGTTTTTACTGTAGTTGTAGTCATACAAAGATCTATTAAAATACCTTTGACATCTGGCGATTTTTCATGTACACAATATCTTCATCCTTGAGTAAAATCCCAAACCAACGACCAGCAAAACCAATTACAACATCTTTTCATCTCCACAGCCTTCAAAATATTATACTCGCTGTATCGATATGTACAAATTACACCTAATTGATTCGTCTTTTTAATTTCTGTCCATTTCAACTTTTCTCAACTCTGTACAAACAATTTTCCTCCGGACATATTGGCCGAGTGGGATTGGAAACGAGTCAATATCCCCGTATGCACCTCCCCCCACAGGCACATTGATTTGTCCGTTCAATGGACTTCGTGGTCGCAATTTTTTGACCTATGGTTACCCTAGTAATAATAATATTTAATGCTTATAAAAAAAACATAACAACAACCTGAGCATTAGCTGGTGTGAATGGGGACATTTGACAATGATTTGTCAGTTATTGTAGCACCGGATTGAATAATAATAATAATAATAATAATAATAATAATAATATTTTAATAATAATATTTTTAATAGAAAGCTTTTTTATGTTTAATATTTTTTATTGATTAAAATTAACATTTAGAAAGTAAAGAAATTGGTTTAAATTTGGCTTTATCATTTCTAACACTAATGCCGTGTTTACACTTGAGCGCTTTACCAAGGAACAAATCAGAAAACTAAGGTTAACCGCTCAACAAACAATAGTTTTCTAATTTCTACCAAGGTTCGGTAACTCGTTTACTTCAGTAAACCTCCAAGTGTAAACACGGCATAAATATGTTCGATATGATGAATGTATAATTGCTTTAATTCTTAAAAAAACTCGGCCAGAAACTGAATCGACGTCAGTTGAGCCAAATACCAGTCACAACCACAATCTGATAGAACTGAATAATTGAACGCATACAAGGAAAACAGGTTTTTCCAGTAAGAAACAGGTTGTTCATGTTGGTCTTCCAGTCAATATCACAACCGGCTTACAGAACCGTACAAGAAAAGCCCTCGACGGACACCAACTATTTCCTTGTTGAAACCTGCTTGAATCAAAGGTAAATATAAGAGTTTTGTCTTGTTCAGTCAGAGCTGAATTCCTAACTTCCAGTAAGCCATGAATATATTGTCAGTCAGTCTAGAACTCAATTTTAGATAGACCAGCAAGTGTTCGATAAATCATTTTACGTAAGTCAGATTTTCAGCCGCGCGATTTGAAATTTCACTGAGCTTTTTCAGTCGGCGGGCAAGTGTTTAAGGTATACTTTATCTGGCTCATTTTGATTCATTTGACGGTTTGGACAAATCAGTTATTCAAAATAAAAACGTACTTATTATGTACATCAGTAATAAATAATGCCTTGTACTCGGCTAGTGTAATTCGGAGACAATTTTAATTAATTTAATTAAATTTAAAAAGAGCCTGTTGTGCTGAAAATAACATTTATTAGAGAACTGCAATATTTTTATCCGTTGGATAAGACTTATCCGGTGGATAGCACTAACCACCTTTCGCCCTTTATTCTTGCTAACAACAGAACAAACTAAAATTCTTCGTTTTGTAAGTAAGAGTTAATTACCGAGAACGGAGGAAATAATCAAAAGGACCTTCGAGTGTCAAACAATAGAGCGAATCTATTGTGTTACTGCATCGTTCTATTGTTATATATTAATGAGGTCCTTTTGAGGCATCCCTTTTAGCCTCCACCCAGGCAATAAGCCATATACATCCCGAGGGCCGTGAGCCCGAGGGATGTATAGACTTATTGCCGACGTTCGAGGTAATTAACTGGCTTACTAGTATCTGATTGAGAAGGTTTTCACACAAAAACTAGTCCCAAAGGACATCATTAATCAGATTATTGTTCCTTAATTCCCACGAGGGAATGCTAAACAAATGCTTTTCAATTCTGTATACTGTAATGTTAATGAGCTTCATCAAAAGAGGTAAAACCAATTTTTGTCCAACAAATTCCATCAGATAGCTATGTAGTATACAGTGTAAAGTGTCGTGGGTTCGATTCCAGGTTCATTCATTTATCAAAATATTTTTTTCTTCATCCTGAAAAAGCTTGTAGTAGAAAATGTATAAGTTTAATACCCACATATAGATGACCGAGGGAGGAATAGAACGAGGTTATGGTCTATATCCGTATATTACCCTTGCATTCGTAATGAGCAGCTGGGTAATATGGGATATAATAAAGCCCTACAAAGAACAAAGAAAACCGTGTCAATCAGGTAATAATGTTCGTTAGTAAGTCCTTTGTCTTTTGTTATCTAGTATATTTTAAGTTACTTAGTTTTCTAGAAGCCCTTGGGTATTCCTTTTGTTTATAGTCAGTTTTGTACACTCGTTTTTGCATAATTTACTTAGTCTAACTGCATCGTTGATAGGAGCAACTTGTTTGTAAGTATCTTGTAATTTTTCTAGTCGTTTTCCTTCACGTTTACTGATATGTTTAGAATTGTACTTTATAGGAACCGTAACGCTTAACGACGCGTTCAAACTGCCTAACTGAACCATGTAATAAAAACGTCAAACGTCACAGGCCCTGGTTGCACGAAAGCCGGGTGAATAGCGCTATCCATCGGATAAGCCCTATATCCAACGGATAAAATTTATTGGATAACTGCATCAGTTTTATCCGTTGGATAAGACTTATCCGCCGTGGATAGCCGCCAATAGGCGACTTGCATGATGACGTGGTACAAGTACCAGAATGACGTGGGAATTTTCTTTCTTATTCAGAATTTTATTCCGGCTCATGAGAATAGTAAGACAATTGGTGCTAATTATCTAACAAAAGAAAATGGGCAAAGCATTCTGGTACTTGTAGTATATGACGTCATCATGCAAGTCGCCTATTCACCTTTCGTGCAACCGGGGCCAGTTGTATTATTTTTCACACAAAAACGGTAGTCCCAAAGGACATCATTAATCAGAATATTGTTCCTTAATTCTCACGAGGGAATGCTAAACAAATGCTTTTCAATTCTGTATACTGTAACGTTAATGAGCTTCATCAAAAGAGGTAAAGCAATTTTTTGTCCAGCAAATTCCATCAGATAGCTATGCCGTACAGTAAAAACCCACATATAAGAAACTGCAGATTAAGGACCTCCAGGCTGAAATTTAGCATGCAATATACACCTATTCCAAATATCGTTGTTCGGGCCGAAAGCAACAAGCAACAAGCTGACGACCGCAAAGGACTTTGGGAATCTCCTAATTAATTTATTTATCCGTGGTACTTGAGAAGTTATCCCTACGAGCGTTGAATAACAATCATTTGGAACTATTCGGCCATTTGAAAATGCATGTTGTTAAAATGTCTACGGATGAATAAATGAATAAGGAGAAAGTCCCAATGCCCTTTGCGGTCGTCAGCTTCTTGCTTGTTGCTTTCGGCGGGACAACGATTTTTGGAATAGGTGTATAAGAACCAGTTCAAAATGAAGCAGGTTCTTCTGTGAAAAATGACTAAAGCTCAGAACACACAGGTACAGTCGGTGCTGAATATGCAGAAATATTATATACAGTTGGGTTATTCAAGATACAAGACGCTTTATTTGTACCAAAACTGTTAATGTCTAGTGTGAATATTAGACCTTTCAGGGTCAATAGTTCACTAATTAAAACAAATTGTAAGGAAATACACCATACTGTATCAGGAACAATTGTTTTTTTTTGCCCTGTAAATAAGAACCTGTTAAGAACCTATTCAGCCTGATTTCTCACTAGACACCCAATATATAAGAACCATTTCAGCCTGACTTGGAAAAATAGGGGTTCTTTTATGCGGGTTTTTACTGTAAAGTGTGGTATTGAAAGACTTTGGGTTCGATTCCACTGGTTCTAACTTAGTTCATGGATCAAAAGATTTTTTTCTACATAACAGTAGATTGATAAAAGAGAATGAGGTAATCGGATTCTATTGTTGTTGGGATAAATGGATGTGGGACGAGGCTAGGAATTGTGAAGAAAAAAGGGAGAGTTTTTTTTTTGGGATTGTAGAATATGAGCTTATATGATCACTAAAGCATGAATTTGGAAGTGGGGTTGGTAAACCCATCGCCTGGAACAGCACCAAAATATTAGTAGAGGAGTCAAGATGGCACCAAAGGAAGTGGCATGAGTCATTATTAATAGCTAAGAACACTAATTCCATCACCAATAGAGATAGTGGTAGAATTCTTCCCAACAATTCCATTCCATTGATTAACAAATGTTAATGTTAGCTTGTAATTTGTGTTTTATCATGTAACTCATTGTAATATTATTTATTTTTTCAATTATGTTATATATTTTATTTACTTATCTGTAATTGTTTACATTCTATTTGTCTGTGTATATGATTAGCACGCGCTACGTTATGCGCGCGCATGTATTTTGTACACGCGTGAGCGATAGAGTAAATGAGTGGATGAGTAAGTTAGTTAGTGAGTAAGTGAGTGAGTGAGTGAGATTGTAAGTGAGTGAGTGAGTGAGTGAGTGAGTGAGTGAGTAAGTAAGTGAGTGAGTGAGTAAGTGAGTGAGTGAGTGAGTGAGTGAGTGAGCAAGTAAGTGAGTGAGTGAGCGAGTGAGTGAGATTGTAAGTGAGTGAGTGAGTGAGTGAGATTGTAAGTGAGTGAGTGAGTGAGTGAGTAAGTGAGTAAGTAAGTGAGTGAGTGAGTGAGTGAGCAAGTGAGTGAGTGAGTGAGTGAGTGAGTGAGCAAGTAAGTGAGTGAGTGAGTGAGTGAGTAAATGAGTGAGTAAGTGAGTGAGTGAGTAAGTGAGTGAGTGAGTGAGTGAGTGAGTGAGTGAGTGAGTGAGTGAGTGAGTGAGTGAGTGAGTAAGTAAGTGAGTGAGTGAGTGAGTGAGTGAGTGAGTGAGTGAGTGAGTGAGTGAGTGAGTGAGTGAGTGAGTGAGTAAGTGAGTGAGTGAGTGAGTGAGTGAGTGAGTGAGTGAGTGAGTGAGTGAGTGAGTGAGTGAGTGAGTGAGTGAGTGAGTGAGTGAGTGAGCAAGTAAGTGAGTGAGTGAGTGAGTGAGTGAGTGAGTGAGTGAGTGAGTGAGTGAGTGAGTGAGTGAGTGAGTGTGTGAGTACCAAAGTATCCGTCCTATCCAAGTCGTTGACTCATCGTCAGCGAAAGTGATGGTACATACCAAATACATTTTTTTTCTTTTTCCAGTCAGTTCTTGAGTGGTCAAATGGAAACTGTGAACATCGTCGCTTCTGCTGATCAAGAGTTTCACGATTATCAAGATGAGAACCAAAACAACTCTAAACCTTGTGAAGTGGTAACTCTTGGAAGCCTATATTCTAAAGATCTCCCAAATGGAAGCTTTTTGCCAGAGAGACCTTCATCCTTCAACCCTGAAGCCAAATTTCTAAACGATGAGAGATACGTTTTGCATGACTTCCCGCCACCACCGCTCTTCTATATTGAATATCTGAAGCCTGTACAGCTTTGTCTTGTCGTGGGCAGTGAGCTCCCAATTCTCCTACGCCATAAACCTGGAGAGAAGCTCAAACAACACTGGAAGAGATGGCTGCCATTTTTGCCTGAGGCAGACACACGTGACTTAAACATCGAAGACACTGGTGACAGTAAGCTTATTACTTTGTATCCACTGCAATGGTTGCCGAGAGAAAAACATGCTGTTGATCCTGATGTGCATCACATGATACTCTCCAAAAACACCATTCCAGAAATGGGAGCCCGTTGTCCTCAACATATGAGTCTCTACGACTACACAGTGCCTTGTATGATCAAGGTTTCCCATGGGTATTCAGGCAGGGGAACGTATATGGCCAAGACGAAAAGTCAAGCAGAAAAGATTATCAGTCAAATACAAAGTGAAATTCGATGCCCTGAGCCATGTATTTCTGAAGTCATTGAAGGCATCACTGGAAACTACTGCGTCCAGTTTTTCCTCCACAAAAATGGCGAAATCGAATGGCTTGGTTGTGCGAATCAAGTTGTCACTGAAGACTTTGGATGGAATGGAGGAAATGTGAATTGGAACGAGCAGGATGAACTCAAGAAGAAACTCTATAGCACTGTGATGCCAGTCAAGGAATACCTTCACAAACATGGATACTTTGGTGTTGTTGGGATTGATGTTTTGTCAAGCAAAGAAGGACATTTTGTCGTTGACGTCAATGCAAGAGTAAATGGCAGCACAACCCTCCTGTTGATTGCTCCACACATGGCTGCACAGGGTTTCCCCATGTCAGCACTTCTTGAAATCCCAAAAGTGAAAGGCAATGAAATTGAAGTGATGAAACGTTTTGACGAAATCAACTGTCTTGGGGAGGGGATGGTCATCAATTTAGCAAGTGTAGAAGCTGAGGATGGAAAAACCTGTGATGGTCATGTTTGCATGTTTGCTAAAACAGAAGCAAGGATCAAAAACATCCACAATCAGATCATTGGCGTCAACGAGGTTGATGACATCAAATAACCACCATTATACGTCAAGGATAATGGAATCTTTTAATATTCGCGCGTCTTTTTTGATGGCTTTCCTGTGGTAGAGCGCGCGTGCGCGCGCGCAATACGTATTATATTGGGTTCCCTGTGCATAGAAATGTATAATGTTGGGATCCCTGTGTGCATCCTGCGGGACGCGCCCGCAGCAATGTACATAGTGAGACTTGTTTCAATATACACATGTACTGCGGGACGCGCACAGGGAGCCCAACATTATACCTTACTCAACACAGGAAGCCCAATATAATACGTATTGCGCGCGCGCGCTCTACCACAGGAAAGCCATCAAAAAAGACGCGCGAATATAAATGTATTTATATTTATTATTAAAAATAGCCTCAAAAGCAATGGTTGGGCTGCGTGTGGGGGCGGTTTAGTTATTAACTGGCTATGTTCCCAACTTATTATTATCACGCAAAATCACGTTTATTTTTAGTATTCCTCACGATTCATTTCTATGGCATTGATGTTTAGGCATAAGATCATATTCAAGAATTTTGATGATTTAGTCCTAAGAATACTGATGTCAATTGGTCACGTGACCTAGGCATGTGAAATTTCGTTTTTAAATATGCGTAATATTTGATTTTTTCCCCTTAAATTTATTATAGATTAATCCCATTGTAAAGCGCTATTGGGCAATTTATTGGAAATAGCGCTATATAAATAAATACAAATTATTATTATAATATTATTATTATATTATGAATTCTCGAAGATATTAGCTATCCTGTAGCCATCTGTAAAATTCGAGTATAAATAAAGGTCATGTATTGTATGTATGTACAATCATCTCATCGAAACTGAACCGTATTGCATCAGGCTGACACGGTCTCTCGTTTACTAAACATTCATCTACATAAGGGGGGTCCTGCAAAGGGGGATACCCATCACTGCAAGATATCGGGGGTGGGGGGAATGATGAGGGATGGGAAGAGGAGGGATGGGGGAAGGAGGGGGATGGGAAGAGGAGGGATGGGAAGAGGAGGAGGGATGGGAAGAGGAGGAGGGATGGGAGGAGGAGGAGGGATGGGAGGAGGAGCAGGAGCAGGAGCCTCCTCCTCCCCCCCTCCCCTCCTCCCTCCTCCCCTCCTCCCCTCCTCCCCCTCCCCTCCTCCCCTCCTCCCCTCCTCCTCCTCCCCCTGCTCGGCGATACTCCCCTTAGTTATCCACTGCGCAAGAACAAAAGAAGCCAATGATACTATAATACCATTCAGCAGGGCGATACGCTTAGTTATCCACTGCGCAAGAATAAAAGGGGTTGAATGATACTATAATACCATTCAGCAGGGCGATACAGCTTAGTTATCCACTGCGCAAGAACAAAAGAAGCCAATGATAACATAATACCATTCAGCAGGGCGATACGCTTAGCCACTCAGAAGTGTTTATTGAATTAAATTCAAAATCTTTCTGTATCGAACATGCAGACGTCGTTATATTAATTGAATAAGTAGTCCTAAAAGCTACTCAGCAAAGATCAAAGCACGTATCTATTTTTTATTAATCTTGTAGTTTTTATTTATTGTAACTATCATCCTTCCTTTATTGGGCATAGCACCTTCACAGTTTATATTCATTAATAATGATTAGGCATCAATCCAATCTTCTCAGCATTTGTGCGGCACGTTCTACACAATCTCCCATACAATTTCCAAGAAACTTTAAAAGCACGGGAGGGTTTGAATAGTTGGCAGGGCGGAATAGGTTCTCGCTAAATATTGCGTTACTGCTATTGTTCATAAGTATGATACAGAACCTAGTATTAGAAGCTTATTAGTATTCTGTAATGATACAGAATACGAAATAGAACTTATTAGTATTCTGTGTCAGATACAGAATACTAATAAGCTCTATCCTTGTATTCTGTATCGATCAATGCATATATGCCAGACTTCAGACAATACATTACATCCCTAAAAGCTAATTAAGAAAAATCCCTCAACACGTTACTTTTTTGTTCCGCACTTTTCTTTAACGAAACTTGTCTTCCTCTATTGGAGCTTAGCACCTTCACAGTTTAGCTTGCTTACTAATGATACAATCATTGGATTTTAGCTTTGTGCGGCAAAACTTTCGCAATCTCAAATAAATTATAACAAACTTTGAAAGACACGAGATTACTTCAAAAAATGAGGACTTCGAAACAGTTCTCGCTAAATATTGCGTATTTGTACTTGCTACGTTATTAATTTTCAAGAACCTCGAATTAGAAGATGGTAAAGTAATGTTAGTCGAACTAGAACTTCATAAACAATTTATGTGTCAAACGAAAGTCAATAGACTGCTTTCCTTGCTACCTTGTTTTTTACGAGATATCTGCCAGACTTCAGAAATCCGGGCGGACTCCAGGGGGAGGGTGCTGGGGTTTGCAACCCCCCCTCATACAACTGACTTTCTTGTGATGCACTATTTGGCAGTTTACGAAAATTGTCAGCCATCGTCTCTAAATGCCCGTAATTAGCTCTATGACACTTCCGTTCGAACTCGTTCTTGATTTGATTGAAAAGAATCAAAACTGCCGTTTTTCGCATTCACAAAAAGCGTATTTGAAGCCAAACAAAAGTGTAAATGCTATTCTGAGAATGAAAAAAGCGTTGGATGTACATATTTGCCGTATTTTTGTTTTTTGTTGTGTTTTAAAATAAAACAATCAATCTCTATTCAAAAACTATAGAGCTTGTAGTATCAAAATTTTCTGGGGGGGCACATTTATTAAACAATCGACATCTTTGCCGCTCAAGCTATAATGCGAAACTGCCTTCATTGTTTTAGCTACCTGCGGTCAAGCAATCGGAATGAGAATTGAATGCTAAAAGAACAGTTATTTAATTATTATATTCTTTTCATCTCAATCAGATATTGACTACAATTCTGGTTGAAACGCCTACCTGGTTCAAACAATGATTAAACAATATCATAAGTAATTTACAATATTCGTGACAATGTTGTATCTTATTTACAATCTCTCGCCTTCGGCTCGAGATTGTAAATAAGATACAACATTGCCACTCATATTGTAAATAATACATAAGCTCCTGTCACACGAATTATTTAAGTGTATTTTATAATCTGTCATTATGGTGACAGCCTGGCTAATGGAACTGAAAAGTCATTACAAAATTTTATAAGATTGATTTTCTTACATAAAATGTAATGCCGCGAGTCGTCCCGCGATTCGTCCCACGTGTCGTCCCGCCTGTCGTCCCACGTGTCGTCCCGCGTGTCGTCCCGCGAGTCGTCCCGCGTGTCATCCCGCGTGTCGTCCCGTGTTAGCGTTTGAGATATTCAAGCCTGATTGTACACATCTTTACAAGTTTTCAAAGGAAAAAGAGTGACAACCAAGTTTCGTACAAAATAATTCAAACGCCATTCTTGAAACGCAAAAACTATTTTAAAAATACATGAAATTCAAGAAATTCCATCAGACTTTTTTCTTTCCATCATCAATCAGAATTTCACACCAAAAACGAACACCAAAAATGTACAAAACACATTTTCTAGTAGTCTCCTTAGCAGCCCGTTTTAGTTCCGTCACGCAACGCTCCCGGGAGCTAGTCCGTCACGCAACGTGTTGCGTGACGGAACTAAAAAACTGCGTAGGAGACACCAGTCATTATGTTTTTCTCTAACTTTGCTAAAATAATGCTTTAAAAAACTACATTTTCCAAATATCTGCTTCCAGTTTTTACGCATGAATTTGATGTTTGGATACAAAGTGATAATTGGGGAAGTTAACATTTCAAGCTTTAAAAAATTGACTTTTGGTGGTCACGTGACCTTATGGCGAGGAAAATAGAAATTTGAAAATGGGGTGACGGTTTTCATTTATTCCAAAAATCGTTTGATGTGAAATTGTCATGTATTATGTGATTGAGTATACATGTTGTTTCTGAAACTTAAAAACACTGATTATAAGGTCCCGACGACAATGTAATCGTTTTGCCATGTCGAAGAAGTACGAAACGTGAAAGATCCACAACAATTCACGAGGTTGTCATGGTAACTCAGCGGTATTCGTGCGCGCGCGTGCGCATTGCGCTCTAAAATATTTCCATGGGAGGCAGTCATTTTCAATTAATGCTTTTATAGATCTTTGAGAAAAACATGTAACGAAGTGTGACGTCATTTGGTTTGCAAACACCGTGGTTTCATTGAAATAATCGATCACTTTTAGTGCGAAAACCAAAAGAACAAAAGACAATTTTAGATCAATTAAAAGTACGTACAGATTACTTTACAAATACCAAGAGTGTCGGACAAAAGCATTAATATATTAGTTCATTTCGAGGCTTGTCATGCAAACCAAGTGACTTGTAGCTACTGCCTTCTGGGAAGGCGTAGCTACTATGCCATCGAGTGTGTAAGTACTTATGTCCGTAAGTAAGATTTTCGGGTCGACTCGGATTCGTTCGGAAAATCCGATTGTAGTGAGTCGAATTACTCGAACGAGAGCGAAGACGAGTGAAGACTAGAAAACCTTTTCCTGATGAAACCAGATGTATTTTTGTTCTATTCTCGTCTTGACTGGCGTTTTGTTCGACTACATTTTGTTGATTTTGTCAACTCTCGTCAATAATCGACTTCTTATCGATTGCAACCGTACAAGCTACGTTATCTCGTGCTCGATGTGTGATGTTTACGAGTGAGGTAAAGACTATTGACAATAAATTTGTGCTTTTCTGCATCAGTAATCAAGCACAGCTTTCAAGCAATGTGTCCAGTGTTTTGTTTCTGTTCTCTCAAATAAATGATTGTTACGATTACCAAATGTTCTTGTTGATTAAATAACAGTTATTTTCGTAGTTATTCTCTTCGTGTAGACCAAGGGAGCTGTGCCAGACTGTTGTTTGTTGTCGATTTCCGTTCATATCGTTTACTGAATTACTTGTGTAAAACTTGTGAACAAACGTTTGTTTTTATTTTTGTTATTATGGTACATTATATATATATTTATAGCTTTACTTTGTTCTTTTGGATAGACGAAGAGCCACTTCGGTGGAAATGCTATCATTAAACCATTATTATAATTTTTTTTTTCATTTTTGTTACACCATCACAACATTTTCTTTTCACATTACATTTCTTTTCTCCATAATTTCTTTCCTTCATTTCTCTCCTTTCTCTATTTTTTCTCTTTTCTTAACTGATTGTCTATTCATTTTATTACTGGTTTCACAGCAGTAGCTACATGCAGTCCTAGACTGCCTATTTTGTCAAAACAGTCCGCTAAAAATGGATTATATATATATATGATATATATGCTTTCCTTGATACACCTAACCAAAAAAATTCTGCAACTTTGGATATATTTATGTCTTTTGTTTCTCTATTGTTTTTTCTTCGAGAACAAAGGATATATATATATTAAAGTTGCAGAATTTTTTTGGTTAGGTATACATTACTACAAATTATATATATACACACTGAGGCAAATAAAATGCCATAAACCTCGTTAAAGCTACTCATAGCCAATGATCTGATTGTGGATGTTTTTGATCCCTGCTTCAGTTTTAGCAAACATGCAAACATGACCATCACAGGTGCTTCCATCCTCAGCTTCTACACTTGCTAAATTGATGACCATCCCCTCCCCAAGACAGTTGATTTCGTCAAAACGTTTCATCACTTCAATTTCATTGCCTTTCACTTTTGGGATTTTAAGAAGTGCTGACATGGGGAAACCCTGTGCAGCCATGTGTGGAGCAATCAACAGGAGGGTTGTGCTGCCATTTACTCTTGCATTGACGTCAACAAAATGTCCTTCTTTGCTTGACAAAACATCAATCCCAACAACACCAAAGTATCCATGTTTGTGAAGGTATTCCTTGACTGGCATCACTGTGCTATAGAGTTTCTTCTTGAGTTCATCCTGCTCGTTCCAATTCACATTTCCTCCATTCCACCCAAAGTCTTCAGTGACAACTTGATTCGCACAACCAAGCCATTCGATTTCGCCACTTTTGTGGAGGAAAAACTGGACGCAGTAGTTTCCAGTGATGCCTTCAATGACTTCAGAAATACATGGCTCAGGGCATCGCATTTCATTTTGTATTTGACTGATAATCTTTTCTGCTTGACTTTTCGTCTTGGCCATGTACGTTCCCTTGCCAGACAACCCATGGGAAACCTTGATCATACAAGGCACTGTGTAGTCGTAGAGACTCATATGTTGAGGACAACGGGCTCCCATTTCTGGAATGGTGTTTTTGGAGAGTATCATGTGATGCACATCAGGATCAACAGCATGTTTTTCTTTCGGCAACCATTGCAGTGGATACAAAGTAATAAGCTTACTGTCACCAGTGTCTTCGATGTTTAAGTCACGTGTGTCTGCCTCAGGCAAAAATGGCAGCCATCTCTTCCAGTGTTGTTTGAGCATCTCTCCAGGTTTATGGCGTAGGAGAATTGGGAGCTCACTACCCACGACAAGACAAAGCTGTACAGGCTTCAGATATTCAATATAGAAGAGAGGCCATGGTGGGAAGTCGTGCACAACGTATCTTTCATCGTTTAGAAATTTGGCTTTAGCATTGAAGGATGAAGGTCTCTCCGGCAAAAAGCTTCCATTTGGGAGATCTTTAGAATATAGGCTTCCAAGAGTTACCACTTCACAAGGTTTGGAGTTGTTTTGGTTCTCATCTTGATAATCGTGAAACTCTTGTTCAGCAGGAGCGACGATGTTCACAGTTTCCATTTGACCACTCAAGAACTGACTGGAAATAGAAAAAAAATGTACTTGGTATGTACCATCACTTTCACTGACGATGAGTCAACGACCTGGATATAGGGCGGATAGGGACTTTTATACTCACTCACTCACTCACTCGCTCGCTCGCTCACTCACTCACTCACTCACTCACTCACTCACTCACTCACTCACTCACTCACTCACTCACTCACTCACTCACTCACTCACTCACTCACTCACTCACTCACTCACTCACTCACTCACTCACTCACTCACTCACTCACTCACTCACTCACTCACTCACTCACTCACTCACTCACTCACTCACTCACTCACTCACTCACTCACTCACTCACTCACTCACTGGCACTCACTCACTCACTCACTCACTGGCACTCACTCACTCACTCACTGGCACTCACTCACTCACTCACTCACTCACTCACTCACTCACTGGCACTCACTCACTCACTCACTGGCACTCACTCACTGGCACTCACTCACTCACTCACTCACTGGCACTCACTCACTCACTCACTCACTGGCACTCACTCACTCATCCACTCACTCACTGGCACTCACTCACTGGCACTCACTCACTCATCCACTCACTGGCACTCACTCACTCACTCACTGGCACTCACTCACTCACTCACTGGCACTCACTCACTCACTCACTCACTCACTCACTCACTCACTCACTGGCACTCACTCACTCACTCACTCACTCACTCACTGGCACTCACTCACTGGCACTCACTCACTCACTCACTCACTCACTCACTCACTGGCACTCACTCACTCACTCTGGCACTCACTCACTCGCTTACTCACTGGCACTCACTCACTCACTCACTCACTGGCACTCACTCACTCGCTCACTCACTCACTCACTCACTCACTGGCACTCACTCACTGGCACTCACTCACTGGCACTCACTCACTCACTCACTCACTCACTCACTCACTCACTCACTCACTCACTCACTCACTCACTCACTCACTCTGGCACTCACTCACTGGCACTCACTCACTCACTCACTCACTCACTCACTCACTCACTCACTCACTCACTCACTCACTCACTCACTCACTCACTCACTCACTCACTCACTCACTCACTCACTCACTCACTGGCACTCACTCACTCGCTCACTCACTGGCACTCACTCACTCACTCACTCACTCACTCACTCATTGGCACTCACTCACTGCCAAATTGTAAACTCCCAATTCGTATTTAATCAGTGTTTTTGAAATATTTGGAATAGTATTTAGGAAAGAGGGCCTGAAGTTTGTAGGATTAATTTTAAGTTCGAATGTCGAATTTTGTGGCTCAATCACCATTTCTCGTAATTTTTCGTTTTAATTGATTTTCTCAAAAACTGCCCAATGAATTTCAACGTTACACATGTTGCGTTGCCAGGGTCGTACATAACCCAAAATTCAGGGGGGGGGGGGGGGGGGGGGGGGGGGGGGGAGTACGTATTTAAAAGCAAAAAATAAATGAAAATAGTACAGTTCTCAGTATTTTTGGGTATATTTTTCGCCCTGCTAGGGGGGCAAGTGCCCCCCCCCCCCCCCTGCCCCTGTGCTGTGTACGGCCCTGGTTGCGGCGTGGATCGGGGGATCTTAGCTGTATACCAACGCTACTCTGACACTGTAATTTTCCACGTGTCTTATTCAGATGGAAGACTGGGTCCGAGTATTTTAACAGCTGAAAATATTTGATGTTTTCTCCAACACAATTTAAAATGTTGATTCAGGTTGATTCATGGGAAAGCTATTTTAATAAAGGTTTACTTTATCAGTTATTTTTAACTTAAAACTACTCGTTTTCACGACCATATAATTTGGTCAACTTTAACTTTGAATTTCTCCAGGACTTATTGATGGTTTGAGAAGCAGTTCAGTGCCTCCATTATTCAGTCAAAACACCTCGAAGATACAGTAGTTGTTTGTGGGTTGGTATTGACATGATTGTAGTATCGAAGATACAGTAGTTGTTTGTGGGTTGGTATTGACATTATTGTAGTATCTAAGATACAGTAGTTGTTTGTGGGTTGGTATTGACATTATTGTAGTATCGAAGATAGTTAAAAAAACTCGGTGCAAGTGTTTTGAAATCGGAGGAAGAACTCTGTCGTGTTTGATATAGTTACATACGAAGGACCGGAAGTCACCTCGATCCATAAAGCGGACATACGACCGCGGTCCATGGCGCAAGGTTGTAGTATACATTTATACAAACATCTAATGAGATACGAGATATCTAATGAGATACAAAGAGCGAAACATCACTTATTTTCTTCTAACATATCAGTATCAGTATATAAGTATTGTCAGTAGTAGAGTGGTTTTCATAAACCCGTGAAATACACTTTATTTAGCACTACTTCACTCTAATTCTTTTGTTTTCTATTGTGTTTATCTGACTATTACACCTCTAATTAGTACACTTTGTTTCACGGGTTAATGAAAACCACTCTAATTTGTTTCTGTAGTTAAATTTAAGGCCAATAAAGCTGTTAAAAAAACACACAAGAATCATCAATTTTAGATTAGTATTATTTCTTGTGTTGGCCGGTGTTCATTTATTTAATTAGATTAATTCTAAAAACTCGTTCCCAGTCCTCCACTCGTGGCTAATATCAAGAATTGCCGTTGATATCGTTGCTATGGCGACGCTGATCTATTTGAAATAAACATGAGTCGAAAACTTCTATCCAACTCCGATAACTGGTGTAGGTATGTAAAATTCAGTTTGATTCGCTTTGAAAATATTTCATAATAGCCGATTCAAAAATGATTGTGAGGTCTGGAAAAAAAACATGTTTCAGGACACCAAGAGCTCTGGCTTTACAATTTAGGCTGGTGGTGAATTGAATTATTTGTTAGTCCATCAAATTGTTAAAAAAAGGGGTAAATGCGTCCGGGCTATATTAAACGATTTCAGTTGTGTGGGGTTTTTTTTAACGAATTTCCGGCCAACACAGCTCTTTAATACGCTGCATACTGGGCACGCATCGACGGAAGGCCAACACGGAGGAAAAAAACTTGGTTTTCAAATAAAAACGTCATACGTATGGACATGGTGTTTCTGAGCAATGCTTTTTGCCTTACCAATCTCTTGAAATCCGATTTAAACGATGGTACCTTGACGCCGATATGGTTAATCCCCTCCGCTCTCCTCGCTAGTCCCAAGAAGTAAGGTTGTTTACCCGAGCGCAACATTCCATTCCCACGGTTTAGCCAATCACAGCGAGTCTTGACCCAGAAAATTATTATTCGCGGAAAAAAAAGCGGCATGAATGCTTAACCCCACGCAGAGTACCGAATAATCATTTACTATATTGACTAAAGAAATCCAAATACTTGACTTCACTGTACACCACAAGCAAAGTGACTCGTAATAGGACTAGCGGTTCAACTAGTAGACTGACTGGGAGGTCAGTGAAATAACAATCAACAAGTGTACATACGCTAGTAAATTTACATAGTGAAATGAACAGTGCACGGGCCGGGCGCACGGGCCGGGGTGAAGGTTTCATTCTACGCACCCGGGTTCACACTAGTTTTTCGTCTATTAACTGAACTGATAGCTTTGCTACTGCAAATCCTTGGATTTACTAATCGAGAATTACTCTTTTCTCAAGCGCAATTAAAAAAAAATCACATATTGGTCTATCCGCCAATCATGAGCTTACTTAGTTATAACGAGCTAGAGTGGATAGTTACCACACAAAAAAAAACGATTCCTGATCATAGGTCCCAGTAAAATCATAAGTGACACAGGTAGCACAAGCTGGATACGTTTAATCAGGAAAATTGACCTAAAAATTGACAAAAGCTCTTACCTCATTTGTGTTGAATATTATTTAGTTTTTTTTTTGCATGATTTTAGGCGGTTTTATGTTATTTCTTGTCGATTTGTTTCACCCTACACCTAATGTAACTTTCTCTATATTTTCTTTAATTTTCTTTTCCTGCGTAACTGGTTCTTCAAACCAGTTCTGATGTTGACTGACTGGGAAAAACCTATTCTTAATCGACAGGTGGCGGGCTGCCTGTGCCACGCCGAGTTTAAAAATGGGTTCGTCTTGGTGTCAGATCATCCATTAGCCACTTTAGAAACGAGTGGAGGACTGGGAACGAGTTTTAAGAATTAATCTAATTAAATAATGAACTGAACTGCAGACATTTAAAAACTGCAAAAATTACAAAGAAATGTATGGTTACTCGGGACAAGCGTCCCTACTAAACATACATTTCTTTGTAATTTTTGCGATTTTTGGAAACTGTTACTCGTTCAATATCTAGCAAAACCTTTTGAAACTTTGTAATAATGCTAATTCATTTTTTAATTAGATTAATTCTCAAAACTCGTTCCCAGTCCTTTACTCGTTTCTTGAGATAGGTGTATAATGAGTTCTCTATTGTATTCTATTGATATAAGTTTGATTCAACTTCATTTGTAAGTCACTTTGCTGGTGATGATGACAGAAGTTTCTGTCTGAAACATGTCGTACTCTTCTTAAAAAGCAATACTTGTTTTCAGGTCAGTTTCCCACTGAGCAAAGAGCTGCGGGCTGATTGGATTTGACATTTTACAATTATTCCACTCAATCTCGTCGTACACGAGCTGATAGCCAACGAGGCGCTAGCCGAACCATGTACGACGAGATTGAGTGGAATAATTGCTTTATTGATATAGACAACCTGTGGATTTTGAGAAGTAACTTATTTGTAACGGTTTTCGGTACAAATAATTGTTTATTTTTGTACAAAATATATCCGCCATGCGTACAACGTACAGCTAAACTAGACGGTCACGTGTTTACCAAACATTTATAGCAGTTTCTTGATGCATGAAATCCAAGATTTAAAAGCTTTTGTGATGATTTATCTTCCAATAATGTCATCCATCAGCCACACCAAATGAAAACCTCGAAAACATGCAAAGCCGAAATCCCCAAAATTTTGAATAGAGCGGAAAAACATCATTCGTTGTTTTGGCGAGTTCATTGGAGTTTTGGTTTTTGGGTTTCAGACTTTGAACGTGGATATTCACAGTTTTACTATTAAAAGGCAGTTCTAGCTAAACATATCTGGTTCTTTTTCTCATATTGTGCCGTGCACATCCTATAATCATCGGAGTGATATTTTTATTTTTATGTACTCAGTTAGTAGTTTATTCGGATCTACTTTGGTCGAGAATCTATCGAAAGAAACGGAAATGTTCAGAAAATTATTCTGCCATTCAGTGACAGATTTCAATATAAATTGAGCTGATCAGCCTAGATCGAGGAACCAATCAGAAACGCGTGCTAGTTGACTGATATCCAGAAGTTGCTGTCAAGTAGTTTGAATTTCAGAGATTAAGATTAAAACATACTTGAAGGAAGTTTCATTGAGGTGTATACATGTCCTAAGTCGCTATTAAAGTTATGGCGACAATATAATACTCTTTTTCGCACTGAATTGGCGAGTACAAGGCATGATTTATTCAGTATTTGTCGGGTAAAAAAGAATGCCAGTACGTAGTTTATTTTGAACATCCGTGTCCAAAACGTCAAATGAATGAACCCGGCTTGCCCGCCGAAAAATAAAGATTCACGTAAAATGATTTATCGAGTGTCAACACGTTAAGTTATATTCAGATTGAAGTGATGGTCTGTCTAAAATGTATTCTAGAACTGACAATATATTCATGGCTTACTGGAAGTTAGGAATTCAGCTCTGACTGAACAAGACAAAACTCTTATATTTACCTTTGATTCAAGCAGGTTTCAACAAGGAAATAGTTGGTGTCCGTCGAGGGCTTTTCTTGTACGGTACGTTCTTGAAGCCGGTTGTGATATTGACTGGAAGACCAACATGAACAACCTGTTTCTTACTGGAAAAACCTGTTTTCCTTGTATGCGTTCAATTATTTACAACTTGGTGCACAGTCAATCCGCAACTGGATATCATTCTCAGCAGACGAGTACTACAAGGCTCTTGAATAAAACACTATCGATCGCTGTAAATACAAGCGATTATATTGGATATTGTATGGTGTTTTTTGAAGACTTTTTTTTTTGAAGACTATTTACTTTATATAATCTATAATCTTGAAGGCGAATATCACGAGCTGATATGACTTATTGACTGAAAAAGGAACTTCATATTTAATGCCAAACAGCATGTTTACTTGGTTTTGTCACCGACTACCAACATGGGTCCTTCATACTATCGAGTGAAGGTATCTTTTATTGTAGTGCAAGTTTATAAATAGCAAACGTCGGGTCTCAACGACGCGAAATAATGTAAACGATGGAATCTAGACTGACATAATTAATTTCGGACCATATTTAAATACTTCGTCCAATTTTCAAAGCACAGCTCCTCAGTTCGGTTACAGAAATTAAAAACCCGTTTTCAGATTCCCTAATTTTTTGGGCCGATCGAGCCATGGTTATTTGTTTACGAGTAAAACCGCTTATTCTGATCGTGTTTGATCGCGGGCGCAGGAGTCCTAAATAATACAAGAAACGCTTGTGTTTGTAGTGATTCAGAAGAGAAGAAAGTTACATACCGAGTGAGATACGATGGTTTTCTGATATGAAACTGAGCTGCCAAACGCTTGAATAGAGGTCTATGTAAATTCGTATGTAAATTGCCCATTTCAGATAATGTGATGTAAACATGGTGTTCTCTGGAGAATTAGTCCTTTCAATATGAACGAATAAATTTCAGAAATATACTGAAGGAACAATTCTCCAGAGAATATCAGTGTTTACATCACTGATCTGAAATGGGCAATTTGCATACAAGCTAAAGAGGTCTATTGAGCTTGTTATTTCTTGAAAAAACCGCCACCTAGTGCGCTCTCGGCGTTCCGTGATAACTAGATGTTTGATTAAAAAGCCACATTACAGTGTGAAAATAACTGTAATGATTGCGTGGAATTTATCTTTTGAGATAATAAATACTAATAATTACTACATTATTGGGCGGGGCCAGCAAATCCAGAAAGAGGGGGCGGCGAATTCGAACAGTTTCGGCAAATGTTAGGTTATTATAATTTCTCCCTTTGTTTTATATCTTGGAAGTGAGGCTGACCTGCCACGAACATCTCAGAGAAATACACTTTCAAATAGAAAAATTGCAAGGCCAAATGATATTCTGTACGACATGCTTATTAAAAAGTATTATACTAATTGTTGAGAAATCGTATACAGACTCGTACCCAGTCACTTCTCTTACTCGGGATGTGATACTGTGTGACGAAATTATATTTGAGCCTTCGTTTTCTCAGCGGCAGAGCGCATGCGTCTTAGAACCCAGATGGCGATTTGTGATGGAATTAGTGACGACAAACAACAACAAACAGCATTTTAAAATAAATTCAAATATATAATTCAAATATATAATTCAAATATATAATTCAAATATAGTAGTAATTTGGAGGGAGTCAAAGACGAAAATAATTAAAATATAGAATTAAAATATAGAATTAAAATATAGAATTAAAATATAGAATTAAAATATAGAATTAAAATATAGAATTAAAATATAGAATTAAAATATAGAATTCAAATATAGTAGTAATTTGGAGGGAGTCAAAGACGACATTTTTTTTTGAAATCGCGAAAATTGGTACTCGCGAAAATTACTGAGAATAAGTATAGGTAATAGGACTACATGCTGTCCAATTTGGAAATAATTGGATGAAAAAAATTCCGAGGACTGCCAAAATTGGGCGAGGCCGTAGGCCGAGTCCAATTTGTCAGTCAGAGGAATTTTTTGAATTAAATTCTTTCCAAATTGGACAGGCATGTAGTCCTGTTACTTGTTAATTATATCATATGTATTTTCTTTAAAAAAGTCCATACGAAAACTATTTTCTTAAGAAACGTCCATACGAAAACTATCCAAATTAATAATTTGGATTATCCAAATTAATAATTTGGACAGTTTGAAAAATATGAAAATAATACCATAGGTGCTTGTATGGGATTATTGATAGATGATACAATTAGGTAGTTTATCGTTCAGCTTAGAAAAATCTAAAAATAGAAACCATCACAACATTTCCAATGATGCCTGGTTTTAGTAATGCGAGACACTCACGGAAGTAATTTTTTAAGAGTAAAAATTAAATGATTTTAGAAAACAACGTTTGAATTTCGTGTAATAACATTTAGAAAAGTAAAGTAAAATTACTAGAAAACAAGTCTGATACCAGTTTTTTTCTAGTTCTCATTGCGTGAGCGTCATTCAGTGAAAGTACGCCAAAAACCAGTTTATACCGGTTTGCCAAGTGGGTACATGGACAGTCAGGTTTTCTCTATGCAAATTTACTTCACTTCACTTAATCACAACCGGTTTTAGTCGTTACGCAACTCGCTGACTTCTCACAAGCGTATAAAAACCGGCTGGACGAGTAGGCCCATCACGTGACATTGGCCGTGCACAATCTTTTGAACGAGACTCAAATGCTATGGTTCAGATTAGCATGATGCGCCACTCGAAGGCATCTCCTAGTTCCTCATCGAACTCGGAGTTCACTTAATTTCGTTACATTATGGCGTCGGACGCAGTACATTCGGTCATGCTCGGTGCAAGCAGTTAATTTAATTCAATTCGCTACATTATTGTCTTGTATTTATATGTAGATCACCAGGTTATTCAGTACCTGACCATACTTGTTACCAATAAATGAGATGGCACTAATAAATGAGATGCCCATTCCTATTCTGTTGTCTTTGTTGTCATTATAGAATGAAGTTTAGCTATAAAATGCTTTGACTCGTTCACAGGGTGGATAGAGTATAAAGATAGATTTACACTGACCATCGCATACATGTTTACAACCCCAGGGGTGGGTGGGGGGTACTCCGTATATAAAGCCCCGACGGGGAGGTGAGAAGGATTTTTTGGGGTTCACGATTTTGGGATTTTGGGATTTTTTTGGGTAAGAAATTCTGGTAAGTATTTTTTTGCGTAGTTTGATTTTATAGAAAGATTCACTGTAAAAAATGCCGTTCTTAGTGCTACGGATACTAGTATAAAAAATAGGTACCCTTAGGGGTACATGTGGCTACTGGTATATATATATTTGCACAAAAGTTGATCAGCGAGATTTCTCTACTTGGGTGTACTTGGGTGGTGATTGGTTATCGATGAAACTCGATGAGCACGTACTCAAATGTGAAAGGTACATTAATATGACAAGGAAGTGCTCCCTGTAATACAAGGTTTTCAATTCCCCGAAGGGCTTCATTGATATCCCGTAAACGGGCTGAATTATCAGGCCCACAATGGGGCTCAATTGTCCTCAAAAGAGGCTCATTTATCCTCCGAAGAGGCTCATATATTCACTTAAAGGGCTTTTGTTTTCTCATTACGGGCTTTTGTATCTCCAAATGGAGCTCATTGTTTAAAATCAGCGAGCGTTGTTTTCGCTGTCTTGTCAGTTCAGGTTGGAGTAGTTGCGAATCTCGGCGTAAACATAGGCCTAAAAGTTGAATAGCACTTACAGAACCTTTCATCTGACCGTTTAGAAAGACAGAATGAAAGCTGTGATAAATAATATTGGTGAATTTTCTGAAACTAAACATTATTACTTACTAGGTAAAAACGACTCGATGCAACTCGATGCAACTCGATGCAGACAATCATGAGGAAGCAAATCGGTTGAGCACGTACGCCGATCTCGGCTCGCTCTCGGTAATACGAAATGTTATGGCGATTTCTTTACTCGGGTGGTGATTGGTTCCGAAGTTTATCTATTGTTACTTACTTAGTTACTTACTTACTTTCGGAAAACTCAGACGATGGCATATAGTGGCTAGCTGCGCAAGCGCAGTAGCCACAAAAACAGGAACATTCAATTTGTACTGTTGCGTACTGTTGTGCTTCATTAATATAATATAATCCTTTTGGGGTACTTTTGAGGTTCGAAAATTCAGCATGGGATTTTTTTAGGTTTCATTTTGGTTCAAGGGATTGTTTTGGGGTTCTGGCCTCATTCGCACCTCCCCGTCTCCTGGGTCGTTTACAACACGAGTTGTGTTTCCAAATCAACCCTACCACTTACCTACGACTCCTAAGTCATGTTGTAAGCTAGTTGTATGCAATGCCGTGTAAACGGTAGAAAACGATAAACGAAGTTGTGTCAATTTCCTTAATTTGCATAATTGTTGTTCAATACCGCAGCTTTGTGCAAAAACTCTGATATTAGAATATAGTCATACTCACTCGACCAATCAGCGCCCAGCATTTGTGCGCTCTATATCTCATAAAGGAACTAATAGGGCTTTAACAATGGACTCAATAGTATTCTCTATATAGAGAATACTAATAAAGCTCTTTGTTTTCTTTTGTTACAAAGCCTTATTAGTATTCTCTATATAGGGAATACTAATGACTAACTTAGAGAATACTAGAGTGCAAATATTATATCCATGAAATAGTTAACTAACTAAATAGTACGTACTAATAAATAGCACCAAATGCTTTATCATTGTTGTCTACTTAGTAGTAAAACTAGTAAAATGTTAATTAGTACCGTAAATGTTAGCGCTTATTTCACGGATATAATATTTGCACTCTAAATAAAATATATAACGTGTACTAAACTATATACAAAAAATATTATAATACAATCTTAGCCTTAATCTTTAAATACTATTCAAATATTATAGAGTGCAATTTAGAAAAGCGTGAAATAGTACTAACTTTAAATAGTACTAAATAGTGCTATTTCTATTGTATTCTATTGTTTCATTAGTGCTATTTAGTACTAATTAGTTATTTAGTTTTCAAGCTTTTCTAAATTGCACTCTATCATAATCCAATAAATCGACAGTTATTTGGATTCGTTAAGCAGCAGATTTATACATGAATACTGATACAGAAATACAGATCATAGCTATACTATAAAACACTAAAGAAACGTAGCGAGACACTTACTCTTCAAAATGAAATCACAAACGAGTTTTTCCATGTTCTACAAGAAGTGTAGATGAACGGATATTCATCAGTCATCCAAGTTCTCCGTATGATTATTGCGATATAGGTAGCCCAATCTTTCAATATATTAAATGTCCACATCGTGCTTGAGTTTTCTTTGGTGTTCATTATTTCTCTCGTTTTTCAATTTCGTCCGTTCTAACTGGTTTGAAGAAACTTTGAGATTTCTGCTCCTCATTTCCACAACAAATATCCGTAATTTCTAGCGTTGCAAGCTTCGTATTTAAAAGTCTCAAGCTTCGGATATTCATCACACACAACTGAACAGCTTTGCATAAGCGTATGTGCATTTGAAATCAGTATTCCTTTGGGAAAGCAACAGACATGCAGCCAAAGAATACTCTCGTGAGTATGACTATATTCTAAAACGGTTAGAGAATAAACACTCGTGCTTTATGGAATTTAGAGCGCCTCGCATTGATAGAAGGGCCTTCTATCTGCTGCTCGGAGCTCTAAATCCCATAAAGCACTCGCGTTATTCTCTAACCCTTACTTAGGCGATTGTTTTGATAGACCAAAGTCACCACTTCCTAGTGCACGTCACCACGTAGTTCATAGCGAAACTAGATATATGCAAGCAAGAATTAGAAGAACGTGTTCAAGTACGCATGATTTACGTTCGATACGCTTGACAACTGAAGTAACTGTTGTTTACAAAAAATCGAGACTCCCGTTAGGTGCGTTTTAAGAAATATATATATATATATTATTGAAGGAACTCAAGACTTCTTCAGGCAAAATTGTGGTGGTTTATTTCAGACGTTTCGCCGATGAAAGCTTTGTCAATGATACAGTGACTCTCTCTCTCTCTCTAAAATTGTATATATACACACAATATGCAAATGTGAATGGAATTTGTACAATTGTATTGCATATATACAATTTTAGAGAGAGAGTCACTGTATCATTGACAAAGCTTTCATCGGCGAAACGTCTGAAATAAACCACCACAATTTTGTCTGAAGAAGTCTTGAGTTCCTTCATTCACACACCAGGCATGGCCTCCAGTTCATTCTCTACTTCATATATATTATTATTATTATTATTATGTAGAAAATAAACTGATGCGGAGGAGAATTTTTTTTTGTTTGCATTGGCAAATTTTGTCTCATTCTCTCATCCCCCCCCCCCCCCTCCTCATCCCCCCCCCCCCCCCCCCTCATCCCCCCCACCCCCCACCCCCCAAATTACAATGTAATACGTCTAGTGCAAACGAAGCCACTACTCAGAGTTACACATGACCGTCAATAATAACCTATCAAATGTGTTATTCGATTCAGTAAATAATGGATTCTATAGGATTCGCGCTTCGTGTGAGCAAGCTTCATTGGTAGCTGAATACTCGAACATAATATGACTTTAATTATGATGTGGCGGTCGTCATCTAGAGATTAGTCGAGTCCGAGTGGCCATCGAGGCAGGTTCGCTCATAGCGAAATCATAGTCAAAATTTTAAGGAAAATATGATAAAAACACAACTAGAAAAGCATTAGTAATGTGACTGCATTGCTTTACCTTGGTTTGGTCGCGGTTTATAGTCTATACCAAGTGTTTATCGAGTGAAACAGCGAACTTCCAAATCAACGTGTAATGCTTGCTGGTTCAGTTTCAACCAGTCCAGAGACTATTTTCTAGACCAGTTCATAAACCTGTTTTACTTGTTTTTAAGGGCTAGCACGCATGTGATCACATGCCAAGGACGACGTCAGCGATTGTTCTAATCATATCCGTGCAAAACATCACGTCGTTTAAGGTGACTCCAACATAATTGCGAGTGAATTTTGTGATTTTTTTAACTCGCTCGCATCGCGTCAAAAACAGTCGGATATTTCTGCATTTAACACATGTAATAAATCAAATATTTAGCCTTCTAAGGGTGTATTCGAAATTTTATTTTTGAGTCGCGTTTGCCGTTAAGGGCCGATTTTCTAACAGTGGATTTTCATAATATTGTCCTCCTGTTCGCTCAAAAATCGTACGATTTCCGTCAAACTTCAGATTCTTGGCAAATGGATTGTCATCATTTTGTCTGCCGAGTTTAAAGAAAATCTGTCGACTGTAATTCGCGCGGCAAGACAGGCCTAAAAAGTGACCATAAAAATAATGCAATGTCAACATGGTATAACAGAAGCTAACAGAACAGCAACGATAAAACCGATTTTAACCATCTTTGAAGGTGGCTATCCGCAATTCTTTATAAGTACATCGTCTTCATTTCAGAGTCGTAGCTATAAAACTAGCTGAGTACTTTTTGTTTAACCAGAGCAACAAAAACGCTTGCAAAATGACAAAAATCTAAAAATCACAAATTATTAGTTTTCTCAAAAATACGCTTGACAAATAAAGAACAGTCGCTCGCCACAGCGAGTTTACTCCTTCCTTAATATGCTAGGCTGTCCAGTAGATTTTGAACGCCCTCTGATTCAAAACAACAAACACGAATGTTGAGACGTGTCTAGTTTGCTTCAAGACTCGGTCAGCATCCACGTTAATGTATTCATTTTCAAACGCCTTCGGCCGATCGGCTGAGATCCGTCAGTGCATAATATTGAATAATTTGCATATGTTAATATTTTAACGAAGACGATGGGGGGAGGGGTCGTTGCCGTTGTCGCATTTTCTTTTTTTTCGTTTTTGGAGGAGGAGCGGGTGACTTTTTTATATATTATTCTTTTATTTTTGTCTTCTGTTATCATTCTATATTTGGAAGCTATAGTCTTCATTTATTTTATTTTGTTTGTTTCAAAGGAAAAAGTGACATAAAAGAGCAACGGCGCCACAGCTTTTATTTCTTTTCTTGGTGTAGCTGGTGCATTTTTTGTTTACAATGATTTATATTATAGAGAGTTTGCAGAATGATTTGTGTTTCATTCAAGTAGTATAGTTGACCCATGATCACTTTTCTAACTGACTGTGACTGGTGGACGTCATACAGCCAAACTAATTTTGAGTGGATTTGAGGCTATTTAACAAGTCATTGATTTTATGAGGGTTTCTAGTTACAAGAATCTTTCTTCCGCTTTTAAAGGCTAGAAAAGAAATCAACGACTCTTTTCCGAAATGTTCAAATACTGCTTTCAAAGAGGAAAACGGTATACCGAGCTGACATAGTCGAGTCACTTCGGCCTTCAGGCATATCTTCCCCAAGTAGGTGTTCTGAATGGTTGTGACAGTCCTCTTGTATTCTCGGAGCTGCATGAAATATGTCAAGTTCTTTGATGATGCTATCACTTTGCTCATAACAGGAACTCCATAGTGATTTAGCACTTGTTGTAAAGCAATAGAATCTTGTAGAGCATCATGGGCATCAAACGTTGCTCCTGTTGCCTCTGTATATACCTCCGGGAGTGTGACGTTACTGGTTCTCTTTAAAAGTTTCTTCAACGCCGTTAAAGATTCTCCAATATAAACATTCCTCTGTTCCAGGCAGCTGAATCGAATGCCAGATATGGCAAGCGCATTTACAAGTCGTGGTGCGTCGAACGCATGGGCGTTATGTCCTACAAGCAGTATATTGTCAACTGGCAGTGTCATCAAAAAGTCGTCAAAGTTCTGTAAAGCATTATGCAGTTGCGTTGCTTCAACAAGCTTACCGTCTTTGAAGAGCGATTTGTGTCCATTATGAAACCCGACAGTTAGTTTATGTATGTTTTGTTGCACTAGTACAGATAGATCCTTTTGGTATTATGTAGGTTGAAAACTGTCCCTGGCCATCCAATTTCACGCATGACAGCTGTAAAATTTCAGCATCTTTTGAAAATCCTGTGGTTTCTAAGTCGAATGTCAAAGTCGCTGTATCCCCTTTCTCTTTGTCTAGAGCTTGTTTCGTATGTTGTGCTTCAGTGATGTTTTGAAGTAGTCGATTGTCTTCGAGGTACTTTTGGACCTGGTGATATCCACTGGAGTTTTCTGTATATCGAGCAACATCTTCATCTGAAACAATCGCGGTGAACCCGATTCCCGACTGATATGTGGTCCCTTCTTTTTGTTCCTTTCTCTTTAGTTTAGCACCCTTCTTGGCCTTCAAACAACGCCGACGCACTTTTACTTTCGGTTGTGACTTCCGTTCATATTGCTGCTTCCTCTTTCTATTCATTCTTGTGGCGTAGGTTTGTAAGTTTGAGCGTGGCTGGTTGGGCGTGAACTGTTGACGAACCTGCTGCAGGTAGTCATGACCTTCATTGAACTGAGCAACTGCAGCTGCTATTCGAAAGTCGCTGCTTTCCGACCCGCCATAGTATCTTGACTTAGGATTTTTGGTTGAGACGACACCATTCAGACACTCGTTGCATTGTGATGAGCCAAGAGGAGCTAGCTTTCTTACTGCCTGGTCGCTGCTAAATGCTTTCATGTGTTCTGTCAGGAAGGTTTGCAATTGCTGACCCATCAGTGGTCGACCTCCTGGTAGACTGCTGTGCTGGTAACTAGTTGGGTTTTCCTTGTGCTTACACCATGTAGTGTTTCTGCACTTACTATGATCTCCAAACGTTTGGGGAACAATTACTTCTAACCCTGCTTTAAGACCGCTGGGATCATTCTTATGTTGCATTAAGCAGTAGGTGAAGCACTTGGAAAGATGCTCTATTGCCCCGTCTGTTATCTTGTCACACTGACTAGTGCCAAATGATTTGCCTCGTACCTCGTACAAGCCCCGTTTAAACGTGCATACAGCATGATTTATGTCAGACCATTTCTCTATTTTGTCATCTACTTCTGCTCTAACCCTGGAAATGACTGATGAATCGTCGTCGCCTATGAGGACACTGTATCCACCCTGTGAAAACAGTTCCACTGCCGCTGACGCCTCCATGGACTTGGACGAGCCATCGTGATTTCTTCTGCACTCATGGGGAAGCGCAAATACCCCTTTCTTCGATGCCTCTTCACATCTTCGGCACGACGTGTTCCTTGTAGCATATCCAATACACTTCTTTGTTTCGTACCCGACCACAGTCCCTTGACCTGTCTTGGAGTTGTGTGATCGTTTGTTTTTCTGCCACCCATAATCATACGATCCTTTGATCTTACCATCCAAACTCGATTCTAGCTCTACGCTCTTCCATGCTGCGCAACTAGAGCGAGCCACACTCTCGATTTTTTGGCCAACTTCTCTTTCCGCTCTTTTGAAGGTTGTTGCAGACGTGGAACGAGCGTTAACGGATGCCATTAAACCTTCGATATGGGAGGCACCTATTCCACTGTGTAAGCTGCCAAGAACAGCAGATCTTGTGACGGGGTTCTTTTTTCGTCCCTTGCTATCACTTTCATCATTTACAGGTATTGGAGTAAACAGCCTAACAGTGTTAGTTTGTTGACATGATTGGCAGACAACCTTCAAATAGGAAGGATCAGAGTACTTGGATAGTGGCAAAACCTTTAACAAGAACAAACAAGCAATTTTACTCCTTATTCTGTATATCGAGGGAGAGGGATACTCCTATATTCAAAGGACGGCGAGCTTTTAGGGTGCATAGCTTTTGTGTACATCAAAGTGATACAGTACATGTGCAAAATATGAAGCATATACTTTTCCTCTTTGACACGTAAGGCCGCAGACTGAGTGGATCCTACCAAATGTCATCACCGCCAAGCCTTTTAGCTTGCTAAAATGGAAGGAAGCCTTCCACTACACCGGGTATAAACTTGTAGACAGCGGGAAATCATATCTTTAATTCTAGACAACCGTAAATTCTCTCTCAAGCTCCCCTCTTTGAAAAAACACCCTCAAATATCAGAGAAGAAAAAAATAATTGCACCCCCTCTCCGTTAAGCCCAATTACCCCTCACGCACATCACCCCTCACCCTTGATCACTAATCATCTTATAAAGTTTGGGATGTTTCACGTCCAATATAATTATTTTTATATTTTTATTAATTAAATGTGCCCAGAGGCCTTTGCGTGAAAGGAAGCAATCTCATTCCAGACATTCATTGGTATTGCGTATTGCCCACTTTCTATTACCCCTCCATCTATATTAACCCCCGAGTAATTTCCCGTATTATAGTGAGCAGTACTAAAATCATAGTCATGAAAATATCCATACGTATTATTTCAATTACCTTAGACAGGTCTAACGTGGCAGAGCAACTTGTGCACAGCCGCAATTCCAATGCGCTTGTCTCACCACGTGGTTGTTATCCTGGACATGACTTCTTGTCTGAATAACTCTTGGCTCGACGACGACATTGTCAACCACTTCCTTCGATTTCGTAGAAAAACATTCTTTTATTTTCTCCTTTCCTCTTCTCATCATCTCAACAAATCGAGAAGCTTTTTGATGTTTAGCCTCATGACCAAGTTTCGCATTTTTCTCCAACTTTCTCTTCATGATGTTGTTCGTTCATGGCAGGAATTGAACGAGCACACTGCACCAAACTACAACGTGGCAATGAATATATATACCTAACCCGATATGTAATGTCATTGTTCGATGTCCTCTTAGGTATTTGCAAATTCGAATTTACTCATTGTCACATTCTCAATTCTTACAACTTTTTTTCTCGGTTATTACAAAAGTCGGCTGTAATTTAAATAATATGGCAAGTTTAAAACAATATAAACATACCTTTGTTTTGCATTAACTGTAAAAATGTACAAGCTAAACTAAGATAAAAAACAAATAAAAATAATTGCTTCAAAAACCTACCGTATTACTGAACAAGCGCGACAACGGCAACGACCCCTCCCCCCATCGTCTTCGTTAAAATATTAACATATGCACATTATTCAATATTATGCACTGACGGATCTCAGCCGATCGGCCAAAGGCGTTTGAAAATGAATACATTAACGTGGATGCTGACCGAGTCTTGAAGCAAACTAGACACGTCTCAACATTCGTAAACTTGAAAGAGGGAACCGTGAACGAAAATGCTGTAGGTATACGTAGGATCTGTAAAAGATCTAATCAGCTATACATATGGCAAACATGAAATTCAAGAAAGGCTGATACTACGTAGAAATAAAAAGCTTAACACAACACCAACATGATAGAGCAAGAGAGAGCCAGGATCGGCAGGTTTCTAAATTTGAGCTGGTTGAGTTTCAGAGTCGACACGCAAGTAGCATACATTGGCTTTCTGAGTTGGTGTTTGTTGCTCTCGCTACACCGTACTGATGAGTTCCAAAAGAACGAAACAGCTGTCTACGGTTGCCGATCCTGGCTCTCTCTTGCTCTATCATGTTGGTGTTGTGTTAAGCTTTTTATTTCTACGTAGTATCAGCCTTTCTTGAATTTCATGTTCAACATTCGTGTTTGTTGTTTTGAATCAGAGGGCGTTCAAAATCTACTGGACAGCCTAGCATATTAAGGAAGGAGTAAACTCGCTGTGGCGAGCGACTGTTCTTTATTTGTCAAGCGTATTTTTGAGAAAACTAATAATTTGTGATTTTTAGATTTTTGTCATTTTGCAAGCGTTTTTGTTGCTCTGGTTAAACAAAAAGTACTCAGCTAGTTTTATAGCTACGACTCTGAAATGAAGACGATGTACTTATAAAGAATTGCGGATAGCCACCTTCAAAGATGGTTAAAATCGGTTTTATCGTTGCTGTTCTGTTAGCTTCTGTTATACCATGTTGACATTGCATTATTTTTATGGTCACTTTTTAGGCCTGTCTTGCCGCGCGAATTACAGTCGACAGATTTTCTTTAAACTCGGCAGACAAAATGATGACAATCCATTTGCCAAGAATCTGAAGTTTGATGGAAATCGTACGATTTTTGAGCGAACAGGAGGACAATATTATGAAAATCCACTGTTAGAAAATCGGCCCTTAACGGCAAACGCGACTCAAAAATAAAATTTCGAATACACCCTTAGAAGGCTAAATATTTGATTTATTACATGTGTTAAATGCAGAAATATCCGACTGTTTTTGACGCGATGCGAGCGAGTTAAAAAAATCACAAAATTCACTCGCAATTATGTTGGAGTCACCTTAAGCCGCAACCACACCAACAAGTTTTCCTTGACCAGGAAAAATTGACCATTTTTTGCCATCTACATGAGCAAGTTTTCCTTGACAAGGAAAAATTGGCGATGTTTTTGTCGTCTACCGGAGGAAAACTTGTCAAGGAAAATTTGCTCGTGTAGATTCGGCTTTATTGTTTGTCTTGCCAAAGGGAACCCAAACCGAAATTTCTTTCTCTTGAAAATGACAGCGTATTATTTTTATTTTATTTTTTATTAATAACAATTCTTATTTTAATTCACAACACATAATAATTATACATGTAGATACTAATTACAAATAAGAGGTAATTTCATTGACAGCGTATTAAAAGTAGATACTGATTACAAATAAGAGGTAATTTACATTAAAAAGAAAGAGAGAGAGAGAGAAACAATGACAGGAGAATGACAGCGTGTTAAAAGTAGATACTGATTACAAATAAGAGGTAATTTACATGAAAAAGAAAATGTAACAATGACAGCGTATTAAAAGTAGATACTGATTACAAATAAGAGGTAATTTACATTAAAAAGAAAGAGAGAGAGAGAGAGAAACAATGACAGGAGAATGACAGCGTATTAAAAGTAGATACTGATTACAAATAAGAGGTAATTTACATTAAAAAGAAAGAGAGAGAGAGAGAGAAACAATGACAGGAGAATGACAGCGTATTAAAAGTAGATACTGATTACAAATAAGAGGTAATTTACATTAAAAAGAAAGAGAGAGAGAGAGAGAAACAATGACAGGAGAATGACAGCGTATTAAAAGTAGATACTGATTACAAATAAGAGGTAATTTACATTAAAAAGAAAGAGAGAGAGAGAGAGAAACAATGACAGGAGAATGACAGCGTATTTAAAAGTAGATACTGATTACAAATAAGAGGTAATTTACATTAAAAAGAAAAGAGAGAGAGAGAGAGAAACAATGACAGGAGAATGACAGCGTGTTAAAAGTAGATACTGATTACAAATAAGAGGTAATTTACATTAAAAAGAAAGAGAGAGAGAGAGAGAAACAATGACAGGAGAATGACAGCGTATTAAAAGTAGATACTAAAATTACAAATAAGAGGTAATTTACATTAAAAAGAAAGAGAGAGAGAGAGAGAAACAATGACAGGAGAATGACAGCGTATTAAAAGTAGATACTGATACTGATTACAAATAAGAGGTAATTTTACATTACAAATAAGAGGTAATTTACATTAAAAAGAAAGAGAGAGAGAGAGAGAAACAGTGACAGGAGAATGACAGCGTATTAAAAGTAGATACTGATTACAAATAAGAGGTAATTTACATAAAAAAAAGAGAGAGAGAGAGAGAGAGAAACAATGACAGGAGAATGACAGCGTATTAAAAGTAGATACTGATTACAAATAAGAGGTAATTTACATTAAAAAGAAAGAGAGAGAGAGAGAGAAACAATGACAGGAGAATGACAGCGTATTAAAAGTAGATACTGATTACAAATAAGAGGTAATTTACATTAAAAAGAAGAGAGAGAGAGAGAGAAACAATGACAGGAGAATGACAGCGTGTTAAAAGTAGATACTGATTACAAATAAGAGGTAATTTACATTAAAAAGAAAGAGAGAGAGAGAGAGAAACAATGACAGGAGAATGACAGCGTGTTAAAAGTAGATACTGATTACAAATAAGAGAGGTAATTTACATTAAAAAGAAAGAGAGAGAGAGAGAGAAACAATGACAGGAGAATGACAGCGTATTAAAAGTAGATACTGATTACAAATAAGAGGTAATTTACATTAAAAAGAAAGAGAGAGAGAGAGAGTTCAAACAATGACAGGAGAAAGAGACAGCGTTTTTTTAAAAGTAGATACTGATTACAAATAAGAGGTAATTTCATTGACAGCGTATTAAAAGTAGATACTGATTACAAATAAGAGGTAATTTACATTAAAAAGAAAGAGAGAGAGAGAGAGAAACAATGACAGGAGAATGACAGCGTGTTAAAAGTAGATACTGATTACAAATAAGAGGGCCTTTGACAGCAAAATAAAAGTAGATACTGAACTCAAAAAGAGTATAAGAAAAAGAAAGAGAGATTTAAACAGTGACAGGAGAATGACAAATAAAAGTAGAGGTAATTTACATAAAAAAAAAAAGAGAGAGAGAGAGAGAAACAATGACAGGAGAATGACAGCGTATTAAAAGTAGAGTGAATTACAAAATGAGAGGTATTTACATTAAAAAGAAAGAAAGAGAGAGAGAGAGAGAAACAATGACAGGAGAATGACAGCGTATTAAAAGTAGATACTGATTACAAATAAGAGGTAATTTACATTAAAAAGAAAGAGAGAGAGAGAGAGAGAAACAATGACAGGAGAATGACAGCGTGTTAAAAGTAGATACTGATTACAAATAAGAGGTAATTTAATTTTAAAAAGAAAAGAGAGAGAGAGAGAGAAACAATGACAGGAGAATGACAGCGTGTTAAAAGTAGATACTGATTACAAATAAGAGGTAATTTACATTAAAAAGAAAGAGAGAGAGAGAGAGAGAAACAATGACAGGAGAATGACAGCGTGTTAAAAGTAGATACTGATTACAAATAAGAGGTAATTTACATTAAAAAGAAAGAGAGAGAGAGAGAGAAACAATGACAGGAGAATGACAGCGTGTTAAAAGTAGATACTGATTACAAATAAGAGGTAATTTACATTAAAAAGAAAGAGAGAGAGAGAGAGAGAAACAATGACAGGAGAATGACAGCGTGTTAAAAGTAGATACTGATTACAAATAAGAGGTAATTTACATTAAAAAGAAAGAGAGAGAGAGAGAGAGAAACAATGACAGGAGAATGACAGCGTATTAAAAGTAGATACTGATTACAAATAAGAGGTAATTTACATTAAAAAGAAAGAGAGAGAGAGAGAGAAACAATGAAACAATGACAGCGTATTAAAAGAGAATGATTACAAATAAGAGGTTAATTTACATTAAAAAGAAGAGAGAGAGAGAGATTACAAAATAAGACAGCGTGTTTTACTAATTACAAATAAAGGTAATTTACATTAAAAAGAGAGAGAGAGAGAGAGAAACAATGACAGGAGAATGACAGCGTATTAAAAGTAGATACTGATTACAAATAAGAGGTAATTTACATTTAAAAAAAGAGAGAGAGAGAGAGAGAGAGAAACAATGACAGGAGAATGACAGCGTGTTAAAAAGTAGATACTGATTACAAATAAGAGGTAATTTACATTACAAATAAAGAAGAGAGAGAGAGAGAGAGAAACAATGAGGAGAGAATGACAGCGTATTAAAAGTAGATACTGATTACAAATAAGAGGTAATTTACATTAAAAAGAAAGAGAGAGAGAGAGAGAAACAATGACAGGAGAATGACAGCGTGTTAAAAGTAGATACTGATTACAAATAAGAGGTAATTTACATTAAAAAGAAAAGAGAGAGAGAGAGAGAAACAATGACAGGAGAATGACAGCGTGTTAAAAGTAGATACTGATTACAAATAAGAGGTAATTTACATTAAAAAGAAAAAGAGAGAGAGAGAGAGAAACAATGACAGGAGAATGACAGCGTGTTAAAAGTAGATACTGATTACAAATAAGAGGTAATTTACATTAAAAAGAAAGAGAGAGAGAGAGAGAAACAATGACAGGAGAATGACAGCGTGTTAAAAGTAGATACTGATTACAAATAAGAGGTAATTTAAAAGACAGAGAGAGAAACAATGACACTAGATTAAAATAAGAGGTAATTTACATTAAAAAGAAAGAGAGAGAGAGAGAGAGAAACAATGACAGGAGAATGACAGCGTATTAAAAGTAGATACTGATTACAAATAAGAGGTAATTTACATTAAAAAGAAAAGAGAGAGAGAGAGAGAAACAATGACAGGAGAATGACAGCGTGTTAAAAGTAGATACTGATTACAAATAAGAGGTAATTTACATTAAAAAGAAAGAGAGAGAGAGAGAGAAACAATGACAGGAGAATGACAGCGTGTGTTAAAGTAGATACTGATTACAAATAAGAGGTAATTTACATTGAAAAAGCGTATTAAAAGTAGATACTGATTACAAATAAGAGGTAATTTACATTAAAAGTAGAAGAGAGAGAGAGAGAGAGTAAGACAGGAGAAAAAAGAGAAGTAGAGACTGAGAAACAATGACAGGAGAATGACAGCGTATTAAAAGTAGATACTGATTACAAATAAGAGGTAATTACATTAAAAAGAAAGAGAGAGAGATTAGAAAATGACAGGAGAATAAGAGGTAAGTAGATACTACATTACAAAAAGAAGAAGAGAGAGAGAGAGAGAGAAACAATGACAGGAGAATGACAGCGTGAATTTTAAAAGTAGATACTAGATTACAAATAAGAGGTAATTTACATTCAAAAAAGAAAAAGAGAGAGAGAGAGAGAAACAATGACAGGAGAATGACAGCGTATTAAAAGTAGATACTGATTACAAATAAGAGGTAATTTACAAGAGAGAGAGAGAGAGAGAGAGAGAGAATGACAGGAGAATGAGAATGACAGCGTATTAAAATAGTCTTGTATTAACTAGTAGATAATTACAAAAGAGAGGTAATTTACATTAAAAGAAGAGAGAGAGAGAGAGAGAAACAATGACAGGAGAATGACAGCGTATTAAAAGTAGATACTGATTACAAATAAGAGGTAATTTACATTAAAAAAAGAAGAGAGAGAGAGAGAGAAACAATGACAGGAGAATGACAGCGTATTAAAAGTAGATACTGATTACAAATAAGAGGTAATTTACATTAAAAAGAAAGAGAGAGAGAGAGAGAAACAATGACAGGAGAATGACAGCGTATTAAAAGTAGATACTGATTACAAATAAGAGGTAATTTACATTAAAAAAAGAAGAGAGAGAGAGAGAGAGAAACAATGACAGGAGAATGACAGCGTATTAAAAGTAGATACTGATTACAAATAAGAGGTAATTTACATTAAAAAGAAAGAGAGAGAGAGAGAGAAACAATGACAGGAGAATGACAGCGTATTAAAAGTAGATACTGATTACAAATAAGAGGTAATTTACATTAAAAAAGAAAGAGAGAGAGAGAGAGAAACAATGACAGGAGAATGACAGCGTGTTAAAAGTAGATACTGATTACAAATAAGAGGTAATTTACATTAAAAAAAGAAAGAGAGAGAGAGAGAGAGAAACAATGACAGGAGAATGACAGCGTGTTAAAAGTAGATACTGATTACAAATAAGAGGTAATTTACATTAAAAAGAAAGAGAGAGAGAGAGAGAAACAATGACAGGAGAATGACAGCGTGTTAAAAGTAGATACTAATTACAAATAAGAGGTAATTTACATTAAAAAGAAAGAGAGAGAGAGAGAGAAACAATGACAGGAGAATGACAGCGTGTTAAAAGTAGATACTAATTACAAATAAGAGGTAATTTACATTAAAAAAAAGAAAGAGAGAGAGAGAGAGAAACAATGACAGGAGAATGACAGCGTATTAAAAGTAGATACTAATTACAAATAAGAGGTAATTTACATTACAAAAAAAGAAAGAGAGAGAGAGAGAGAAACAATGACAGGAGAATGACAGCGTGTTAAAAGTAGATACTAATTACAAATAAGAGGTAATTTACATTAAAAAGAAAGAGAGAGAGAGAGAGAAACAATGACAGGAGAATGACAGCGTATTAAAAGTAGATACTAATTACAAATAAGAGGTAATTTTTACAGAAAAAGAAAAAGAGAGAGAGAGAGAGAGAGAAACAATGACAGGAGAATGACAGCGTATTAAAAGTAGATACTAATTACAAATAAGAGGTAATTTACATTAAAAAGAAAGAGAGAGAGAGAGAAACAATGACAGGAGAATGACAGCGTGTTAAAAGTAGATACTAATTACAAATAAGAGGTAATTTACATTAAAAAGAAAGAGAGAGAGAGAGAGAAACAATGACAGGAGAATGACAGCGTGTTAAAAGTAGATACTAATTACAAATAAGAGGTAATTTACATTAAAAAGAAAGAGAGAGAGAGAGAGAAACAATGACAGGAGAATGACAGCGTGTTAAAAGTAGATACTAATTACAAATAAGAGGTAATTTACATTAAAAAGAAAGAGAGAGAGAGAGAGAAACAATGACAGGAGAATGACAGCGTATTAAAAGTAGATACTAATTACAAATAAGAGGTAATTTACATTAAAAAGAAAGAGAGAGAGAGAGAGAGAAACAATGACAGGAGAATGACAGCGTGTTAAAAGTAGATACTGATTACAAATAAGAGGTAATTTACATTAAAAAAAAAAAGAGAGAGAGAGAGAGAAACAATGACAGGAGAATGACAGCGTGTTAAAAGTAGATATACTGATTACAAATAAGAGGTAATTTACATTAAAAAGAAAGAGAGAGAGAGAGAGAAACAATGACAGGAGAATGACAGCGTGTTAAAAGTAGATACTGATTACAAATAAGAGGTAATTTACATTAAAAAGAAAAGAGAGAGAGAGAGAGAAACAATGACAGGAGAATGACAGCGTGTTAAAAGTAGATACTGATTACAAATAAGAGGTAATTTACATTAAAAAGAAGAGAGAGAGAGAGAGAGAAACAATGACAGGAGAATGACAGCGTGTTAAAAGTAGATACTAATTACAAATAAGAGGTAATTTACATTAAAAAGAAAAGAGAGAGAGAGAGAGAAACAATGACAGGAGAATGACAGCGTATTAAAAGTAGATACTGATTACAAATAAGAGGTAATTTACATTAAAAAAAAGAGAGAGAGAGAGAGAGAAACAATGACAGGAGAATGACAGCGTGTTAAAAGTAGATACTAATTACAAATAAGAGGTAATTTACATTAAAAAGAAAGAGAGAGAGAGAGAGAAACAATGACAGGAGAATGACAGCGTATTAAAAGTAGATACTGATTACAAATAAGAGGTAATTTACATTAAAAAGAAAGAGAGAGAGAGAGAGAAACAATGACAGGAGAATGACAGCGTGTTAAAAGTAGATACTGATTACAAATAAGAGGTAATTTACATTAAAAAGAAAGAGAGAGAGAGAGAGAAACAATGACAGGAGAGAATGACAGCGTATTAAAAGTAGATACTGATTACAAATAAGAGGTAATTTACATTAAAAAGAAAGAGAGAGAGAGAGAGAAACAATGACAGGAGAATGACAGCGTGTTAAAAGTAGATACTAATTACAAATAAGAGGTAATTTACATTAAAAAGAAAGAAAGAGAGAGAGAGAGAAACAATGACAGGAGAATGACAGCGTGTTAAAAGTAGATACTGATTACAAATAAGAGGTAATTTACATTAAAAAGAAAGAGAGAGAGAGAGAGAATGACAGGAGAATGACAGGAGTTAAAATGACAGCGTACAAATAAAAGTAGATACATAAAAATTACAAAGAGAGAGAGAGAAACAATGACAGGAGAATGACAGCGTATTAAAAGTAGATACTGATTACAAATAAGAGGTAATTTACATTAAAAAGAAAGAAGAGAGAGAGAGAGAGAAACAATGACAGGAGAATGACAGCGTGTTAAAAGTAGATACTGATTACAAATAAGAGGTAATTTACATTAAAAAGAAAGAGAGAGAGAGAGAGAAACAATGACAGGAGAATGACAGCGTGTTAAAAGTAGATACTAATTACAAATAAGAGGTATTTTTAAAAAGAAAGAGAGAGAGAGAGAAACAATGACAGGAGAATGACAGCGTGTTAAAAGTAGATACTGATTACAAATAAGAGGTAATTTACATTAAAAAAAGAAGAGAGAGAGAGAGAGAAACAATGACAGGAGAATGACAGCGTATTAAAAGTAGATACTGATTACAAATAAGAGGTAATTTACATTAAAAAGAAAGAGAGAGAGAGAGAGAAACAATGACAGGAGAATGACAGCGTGTTAAAAGTAGATACTGATTACAAATAAGAGGTAATTTACATTAAAAAGAAAAAGAGAGAGAGAGAGAAACAATGACAGGAGAATGACAGCGTATTAAAAGTAGATACTGATTACAAATAAGAGGTAATTTACATTAAAAAGAAAGAGAGAGAGAGAGAAACAATGACAGGAGAATGACAGCGTGTTAAAAGTAGGTGTAAACTACCTGCAGTCTCGGAAAATGAAAACGTTGCTCAATATTTTTCAGAGACACTCTGCGTGCGGCGTTTAATTTTGGGAGATTGGTCGACGTCTATAAGCCACCTCGTCGAGCTTCGATCGACTTGAACTTTGGAAAATAATTATCGCCTAGCGAGACTGGCCTGACTCGAGCCAGTGGCCGTGAAACAGATAAGCAAGGTTGCAGAAGAATCTACTGCTTTCCATTTTAATGCTTAGTTTTTGGTCTTTTGTTTATTACTCACGTACCGACTCAAAACACAGTGAATACGAATGACGTCACGAATGTTTTTTGTTGCCTTTATGAATTTTAATTTTAATAGAACAATACGAAAGTATATATACAAGCCAAATTTCACGGGAATCGGTTAAATAGCATGGCCGGTTGGATATATAACTGTCCTCGGCTCGGTTCATACAGTGATTTGATAAGTGTTATCAGGAGCTCTCCTGGTACGTGTTATATATAGAACTTAAAGTTATACTGTTTTAAGAGTATATGGATTAAAGAATTGAAAGGATTAAAGGAACTCGAGGCCGTGTCGAATCCGGCGAGCGCGATGCGCAGCATTGACCAGTGACGTCTGAACCATTTTACAGCTCGATAGCTCATTTTAAGGATATTTTGTAGGAGATCTACGCGTTTCTAAAGTTTAAACGTCATGAAAATTTACTCATTTTTAAAGACGATAAACACTTCTTCCCCTGGGTATATCTTTGGCCACTGTTATTTCTTTTGATGGCGAGATATTTTACATTGAAATGCGACTGTGGAGTTTGGAGTTGGATGTTCAGCGTTAATTATTTCTACAATCAAGTATTCTACAGCACTGGATTAACGCTTGGTAATTGTGATGACAGTAAACTTTTAGAATTTTAATGAAATGGTCTTTCAGGTGGACGCGATTTCGAGCTATGGCCCGGTGAATATGTAGAAGTGTTCAATTTAGGTCGAACTTTAACGAGATATTTCTTGAAATTTTACCGACCCCCAAGTTGGAGATAATTACCACAGCATTCATTCCTTTGTATAATTTCAGTTTTTATAGAGAATGGGGCTTCAAAAAATGCATAGCTGTCAGATTTAATAGATTCTTCTCACCCTATACTCGGTGTAATGGCGGAATTGGTGTTTTGTGTTCCTTCTCGAAGCCATGGTTCTATCATATCTTCGTCTATTTCCTTATTCTAAGTCTTTGAAAGTATAAATGAGAGAACAGACTTTGCAGATAAATTAGTTGTTAAGAAAATTAAAACTTTTTTCCACTGTTTTGCATTGCAATAGTTTTGCTTACCATTTACGGGACTCGCGACGAGCAGAAATGTGGACTCCAAGCATTCAAGTCAAATTATCTTTCGATTTCTACCGACCCCCAAGCTGCTTAATGTTACGGAGGCGAAGATTATTCAATAGTCATTCCATTCATCACAATAAATGACTTTCAAAAAATGTATAGCTCCTGCTATGAATGTTCAAAGTGCATGTATACGGCGAAGACGGCAGCCATTGTCAGTTTAGCTTGTCATGTCTGGACGCATTCTCGTACCCAGAGCACCTCGGTCGGTCGTTCCTTCTCCCGTCAGTGGCTCGGTGGCTCTGGTAACAGCCATTTCTAGGCCGATGCTGATTGGTCCAAATGTCCGCGCATGCGCGACTTTCATTTGAAACTGCTCAATCGTGATTGGTCAATCTATAACGATGCTCGGAGATTTTTAGAAGAGAATCCTCTGCGCATAGGTATAACACACAAAGCTGACTCTTTTTTTCTAACGGGCTCAGATGGATTTTCAAAATGGCGGACGGTCTGAATGGTGGTCATTGCTACTATTTTCTGCTAAGAAACTGTAATGATTTTACTGGTCACAAAGAAAAACACGCAAGTTTGGTTCTGTACTTGTTTTCGCTTCTCTTCTGTCGAGGCAAGTAATTAATTTACGCTATAAATTACCTCCTTCAACAACGGACTACGATACCGTTGAGACAGAACAAAATCAGTTGGCTTCGTTTCGGGTTCCTTTGCAAAAAAATAAGCATCCATATAAAATGTCGTGTTTTTGTGAATGTTAAAAGAGTACAGAACAAGATTGGTGGGGTGTATTTTCTTCCCTTCTCAGTAAATGTGCAGATAAAAGTACAATCTTGTAAAGACTAATAAATTACTTGCCATATCATGTTGTTGTATTTGAATAATACCCTGTGTATCATTTGCCCTATTTTCCCCCAAGGCAGACTCAGTGAAGTCTATTGATGAGAAATATTTCAGCATATTTCGTGTATCAGTAGTATTCTACATATATAATACATATATTTTAACATATTTTATATTTTAGCTTTCTTTCTTTCTCTCCTAATATATTAAGTTAGCCTGTTTTGAAGATGTAGAAATGCTTCATTAAACCGTTATTATTATTTTATTTTTATTAATTATTATTAAAAGGCTGTATGCATTCTTATATTTGAGACGGGAAGTACACTATGCTGTTGTTATCCCCTTGATTATATTTTATAAATAGAGGTTATTAGTCGGCTAAGCATTGAATACGTCTATAATACTGTGTAGTAAAAATTCACAGCCGTATTAGATGCTTAGCCGGTTAATAAATTGTTTATTATATATTTTGTCAAAGAAACTAGCTATTCTGGTGAAAGAAAAACAACAAATTACAGTGAAAACTTGGAAATCTCTGTACGAGCGCACGCTAGCCAAAACTGTAGAATTTCTCACGCTTATTGGTTAATTTTCATCACACGATTGTGCATGATTAAATAACCACACAAAATACGGTCCCATATTTCGTGTGCTCTCGTGCATATTTCGTGCATTCTTTGACACAAAATACAATAAAGTAAAATATTTAACTTCACCTAGTGGGTACTGATCAGCATTACATGCAAAAATATAAAAGGACCTGTGAAGCACATTTTGGTCTAGGCCAGCCTGTGTTCTCTAAGGTTACTACAAATAAGAAGTCAACCTGGCCTCGGGACAATTCAATGAAACTTTTACAACTGTAATTTACAAGTGTAGCCATTGTTCTTGTAAAAGTTTTATTGAAAAGTGTCTGATTGGGAGGGTGGAGTAAATTTCAGCCTGCAGTTTCTAAATATACTTGCTTTTGCATAGCACGCTCAATTCTGGGTGTCCTCTTGTTTTATTCAAGAATGTCATAAACATCTACATGTAATAAAAATAAATACTTCAATTTCCTTAATTTGCATACTCTTTCTGCAATCATGCACCTTTGTGTCACTGTCTACCCTACTACATGTAGCAGAGTTTTTTCTACTCACCAGGAAAGAGGTGCAGGGTAGCCACTGTCATGCACATTATTGAAAAATCTCCAAATAAGTCTTAGGCATAATGACCCTCTCTTTCCCTCTTTCCTTTCCCTCTGATTAAAGTGAAATACAAATGTTTATCTTAGCTACAATATCTAACCATGCAACTAGGAAAGGCTTTCTCAGTGAAATTTCTTTGAAAATATGGGCTCTGGTTGCATGGTTAAATAATAGTAATACATCCATCAATAGTTTGTATCATCAACCTGTGATATTTTATTTTAACCGAGCTTTCGAGCAACTTGCTCATCTTCAGGGTTACAGATGTTTCAAGTGTAATTCCAAAAATATTTTTGTAAAAGTATTTTTGGAATTACACTTGAAACATCTGTAACCCTGAAGATGAGCAAGTTGCTCGAAAGCTCGGTTAAAATAAAATATCACAGGTTGATGATACAAACTATTGATGAATCTTCACACAACCTACAAGAATCTTCTTGAAATAGTAATACATTGTCAAAATGGATTTCTTGCAAGTCTCTTTTCGCGTTCACAGATCCCCCAGAAACCGCTGTACTTATTGATATCAAACGCATTTGTACAGGGTTAGCCTCGAGTCAGTGAAAATTATCAAATACAATGTATCAACAAGAACACGAAAAAATGTTTACATGAAACAATAGAAACATTTTTGAATTGCACGGACTGTTCTCTATTATTGTCAAAAGTTGGAATCTACAATGTAGAATAAATCTGAATAAATTATGAAATCTACAACAGTCTATTGTAGATTTCATAATTTATACAGATTTATTATTTATTATTTTTACTGCACTTGCAGTCACATAATGGATGGTGAAATATTTTGAGACAATTATATCACATCCATCATTCCCTAATCTGCCAAAGAGCATGTTAGACACACTAAACATTGACATGTGAGAATGGAACAGTGGATGAAAAGATGCAAGACAAACTGACAAATAACCTAATGTTCCTTGGGATGCTACCTCTGACGATCAATCTAAGCCTGGATGATTATACATGTACCCATCCTCGGAAACCCAGGGGCTGTAGGGGGAGGGGGAGGGGAAAAGGAAAGGGGTCGGAAAACAGCCCCTGGGGACAAACTCTTACAGAACGAGTTCCAGAGAAGTTAATGAGATGTGCTCTGATTGGCCACAAAAATATTTTGTGGCCAATCAGCAAAGAGCGGTACGTTTGCACGATGACAGATAGTGCGAAGACATCCGGTAGCCCGTTTTAACTTCAAAGTGCACGATTCCCATATGGCAATATGTAGTCTAAATGCAGTCGTTTCCCTTCTTTCTGCATGTGATCCATAGTTTTCCCTGGCGCCGTTTTTTGGGAGTTTCTCTCTCGTTTCAAAACGAAGAGCACAAAAGGTTTCCATACAGGAACATTGGGGTCAACTTTCTCGTTAATGATCACGAAATCTTCAACATTTCTTTTTCTTCTTTTATCGAGAGATTCTTTGCCACAAACATGGAAGCAGTCATTAACAGCCTTTTTAGAGGTTTTCTGAACTTCTTCCATACAACCGGACGACAACAAGCGTAGAATAGAATAGAATTTAGCGAGATCCATCAGTTTGTATTCATGTATAAACAATGCCTCAGTGATAACTTCAAAGTGATAATTGATTTGGTTGGCAGTTTTTGTTAACACATCGTTAAATCATTTAATCCCATTAACCTTCTCTGGAACTCGTTCTGTAAGAGTATGTCCCCAGGGGCTGTTTTTCCCTCTTTCCCTTTCCTTTCCCCCTCCCCCCTACAGCCCCTGGGTTTCCGAGGATGACATGTACCGTGTTAAGTTGGTCTTCTCTGAGGATAGTTATGATAATTAAAAAGTTGAATTAAATAACACAGAAAACAATGTCAAATATTACACATCTTCTCTGATAGAGTCTATGTGTACCGGAAGTATGTTTCCATTGGCATCCACTACTTCTGGTGTTTCTAAAAATAGATTTAGTGAAATTAAGATATCCCAAGGGCAATACAGCGAGACTCCCTTGGCTCTGTCCCTTATGCCCTCTTGGAGTATTGAATTAAATTGATGAACAGGGCCCAGGGTTAAAATAGCTAACCTAGGGTAAAATATTAAGAATTAACACTAGGTTAGCGAATTTATCCCCGGGTTAGCGTTAACACGCTTTCGAACAACCGGGCCCAGATGTCAAGCTACAGGATATCAATAATTATATAAGTATATATAATGTACAAGAAATACTATTTAAAAATAGTATTACATACATGTACATTTTTTTATGTACTTATTATAGTAGTAAATGGCTGCAAGAAAAGCAAGAATGTTACAAGAAATCCAGTGATTATTACTCAACATTCAACAGAATCCTGAGCCATTTCATAAATTACATTGTAATGAAAGTATTAGCTTGGTATTACCTTACAAGTACATTGTGAAAGTTTTGGCATTACAAAAAAATAAATAATAATCATCATTTTTTAGAGTTTTTATTTGGTTCTGCACATATATTACAGGAAATGAAAACAAACTAAGCTAAATGAATGTCACTGTTTTACTATATTAGCAAATATGAAAAGAAAGTGCATAAATTCTATATGTAATTAACTGTAGGGTGTGTACCAGTGGTGGTTAAAGTAGTAACAACATTTACAACTGTAAAAGTATCTATTTACAACCTCCTCCCAGGTCTGTGAAGCATGGCTACATGGTGCAAAAAATATAAATTTATGTTTCGATCAACATCTGTCAGAGAGTTCAGAACATCAAAATTTGATGTTCTGAACTCTCTGACAGATGTTGATCGAAACATAAATTTATATTTTTTGCACCATGTAGCCATGCTTCACAGATCTGGGAGGTTGTAGTAGATTTAATCTCCACTACTGGGTCAATTAAGACTGATTACACTAGGGGTATATCCTTAGTTATAGCCTGCGTAGGCAGGCTCTAGGAAAAAGGGTGGTTCAATTAAGCTACCTTAGTTCCAAAATGTCAGATCTTATTTGTTCCTAAGGTATATAAGCAACCATGAGTGTCTTGAGTCAGAATTATCATCTGATATTATGATGCAAAAATCATCACACATGAGCAACATAGCACAATTATCACACAATTTATGTGCTGGTGGCAGCACATAATTTTTACGCCTAAAAGGTACCAACTCTAAAGTGACAAAAGCTACAACTGTCATTATCTTATCTCGGGTCATTGATCTTGGGTATCTTATTTACTGACAAACACCCTAAATGGTACCGGCTTAGTCTCTTGTGGTCCATTTAGATTTGTGTTACCCTAAGAGGGTGGTTCACCTTTTATATGGATCCTTTTGTTCCACACGACCCCACCAGCTTTAGCTAAAATAAGTAATATCGTGTTTAAATAAAAGTTATTGTATTGTATTGTAATTTCTGAAAGACAAAGGGACTGCTGAAATTAAAATGCTTTAAAATAACTACTCTTCTACATGAGATAGTGTACTAGCTTCTCTCTCAAAAAGAAGAATGTAAACAGCCTAATAATATTTCTCATCAATAGACTTCACTGAGTCTGCCTTGGGGAAAAATAGGGCAAATGATACACAGGGTATTACTCAAATACAACAACATGATATGGCAAGTAATTTATTAGTCTTTTAATACAAGATTGTACTTTTATCTGCACATTTACTGAGAAGGGAAGAAAATACACCCCACCAATCTTGTTCTGTACTCTTTTAACATTCACAAAAACACGACATTTTATATGGATGCTTATTTTTTTGCAAAGGAACCCGAAACCGGGGGGGGGGGGGGGGGGGGGGGGGGGGGGGGGGGGGGGGGGGGGTACTCCCCTATATACGCTATACGGGTATGTGCCACGGGATAGGGTATGGTTTTTGAGCTCCCAGGTCTGGGGTAGGGTATCGTTTTTTGCCTTTTTAGGCTGGGATCGGGTACGTTTTGGTCTGGTATAGGGTATGGTTTCCGCAATAACGCCACTATCAGTCGTTATCAATTTACATATCCCTTTAGCACGCTTTCAATCTGGATAGGATATACATTTTTAAGCTTTAGTCTGGGATAGGGTGTACATTTTAAAGCTTTAGTCTGGGATAGGGTATGGAAAATCAAAATTTTAGGTCTGGGATAGGGTCAGGGTTTTGAGGTGTCCGCGGCACACCCCTACCCAAAAATACCCTTAGTGCCCCCCCCCCCCCCGGGCCCGAAACGAAGCCAACTGATTTTGTTCTGTCTCAACGGTATCGTAGTCCGTTGTTGAAGGAGGTAATTTATAGCGTAAATTAATCACTTGCCTCGACAGAAGAGAAGCGAAAACAAGTACAGAACCAAACTTGTGTGTTTTTCTTTGTGACCAGTAAAATCATTGCAGTTTCTTAGCAGAAAATAGTAGCAATGACCACCATTCAGACCGTCCGCCATTTTGAAAATCCATCTGAGCCCGTTAGAAAAAGAGTCAGCTTTGTGTGTTATACCTATGCGCAGAGGATTCTCTTCTAAAAATCTTCGAGCATCGTTATAGATTGACCAATCACGATTGAGAAGTTTCAAATGAAAGTCGCGCATGCGCGGACATTTGGACCAATCAGCATCGGTCTAGAAATGGCTGTTACCAGAGCCACTGACGGGAGAAGGAACGACCGACCGAGGTGCTCTGGGTACGAGAATGGTCTGGACGTATATATGAAGGAACTCAAAAGACTTTTCAGGCAAAATTGTGGTAGTTTATTTCAGACGTTTCGCCGATGAAGGCTTTGTCAATGATAGTGACTCTCTCTCTAAAATTGTATATAGCTAATTGCATAATCGTTGTCGGGTCGAAAATCATGAAAGCTACGACCAAAAGGAATTCTGGGAAATTAAAACTCTCAAATAACACCATCAAATCATCGACCTTTTTATCCAGACTTGTAGGATCTTAGTTAAATAGCTCATATACCTTCAAAACTTCGAGAACATTGAATATATCTGTATGTAATGTGGCTCATGAATTAATAATAATAATAAATAATAATACATTTTATATAGCGCCACTATCCATAACAATGATCTAGAATGCTAATTAAAACCTAAAAATATATATACATAACTAAAAAAAATAATAATAATAATAACATTAAAAAACGATTATGCAATTAGCTATATATACACACAGTATGTAAATGGCATTCGTACAATTGTAACAAAGGTAGTAATGAATTGTCATTGTTCTTAGACACTAAGGACTCTGCCAACACAGGCATTCATAATGTTAGTATAAGAAACCTTTTTGATTTCTAGGGCCGCTTCGATGATCTTTCTTTCGGTGTAACTTTGGATATTCGGGTGAAGTATGTTCCATGTGATGTTTTCTCCCTTCTGGGGGTCTACATTGTGATGTTTGAGGTGACTGTAGACTGTCTGACTTTTCATACGCAGATGTTCTTTGATGCGTGAGCCAACTTGTACGTCCAGCGGTCTCCCCAATGTATATGGATTGACAATGAGAGCACACTATTCGGTAGACGCTATGCTTGGTTAGACATTTCTTTGTTATTTCAGCTAGTCTGCTTGCTTCGCATTCGTTGGGACAACTTTGTTTATCCTTCGGAGGTGTAAAGACTAATGATTGTTTGCGACTCACTCATGAAATGAATCCTTACGTTGTTAATTCCTGATCGGCGTATTACTGCCTGTGTGCACCGTTTTATTTCTTCATTGATAAATGGTATTTTGAGGCAGATATCATCTTGGTGTTCTTCAGCTCTAGAAGGTGTGTTTTGTAGAGCTCGTCTCATGACAGATTTGATAAATTTCTTAGGGTACCCATTACGGATGAACATAGATGTGATGTTGTTTCGACCCTTCGGTCTTCATCAGTGTAAAAATAATATGTACAATGTACATAACCCTTTGTTCTTCATGACATAACCCTTTGTTCTTCATCTTACTATATATATTATTTTTTAATTTTTTAATTTAATTTTAATTTTTTTAATTTTTTTTTATTTGAAATGTACTACATCACAATTACATTACAAAAATGGAACAAATAGTAATAACAGCTTTTTGAATATAGTTTTACATTGTACAGTATATCCATAAAGATAATAATACTAAATAGAAAAACAAACATGCAATAAAATGAAGACAAACAAATCACGCAGTACAAGCGACAAAAAAGATTAAAATGTGCATGTAAATAATAATAATAATAATAATAATAATAATATGTCGGTTCTTATATAGCGCATTTCACATTGTCTCAATGCGCTTTACAACCGATGGAGGACTTTTTCGGGCTGCATATGAAGGCGCCTACGGCAGCCGAGCACTTACAATCATGAGGAGTTAGAATGTTAGTGTGTTATGCCTCCAATTTGAAGTAGGCTGTTGAACCGGGTAACAATCCCCTACTCTTACGAAGAGTTCAACAGGTTCTTTTAATGTCCCCCGTGAAACAGGTTAGATTAGGGTCGGGAGACAGGACCTACGATTTAACGTCCTTATCCGAGAAGACGTGAAGGTCTAACCATTTGCAGATGTAATTACAAAGGCAGCACCTTGTCCTCAATTATTTTAAGACCCTGAGTAATCATATCAAGAAATCTGTGCTTTTTACGTAGACCAGCTACGGGGACTGGGCACGAGTTTACCGGTCACCCTGTGTTAGGTTTCCCAGTCTTTTTGGCCGGGTTACAAAATGGAGGACAATGTTTACATTCATTTACTCGATTTGCTGTAAGTTTGGATGGATTTTTCGATAAAAATCGTACTTTTAAGCGAAAAATATTTACAGGGTTTCCAAATATGGTAAGTACAATGCAGTCCGGCCGGGACTCGAACCACGAACCTCCCGCACAATAGACCGGTACTCAACCAACTGAGCCAACCGGACTATATTAGCTGTCATTTAATTTAGTTCACTGTACATTTTTGTTTCCTTTCCACGTTCTTTTTAAACTTTGTACATATTATTTTTACACTGATGAAGACCGAAGGGTCGAAACGTTTGCAATAAAGTCATTTGGATGCGGTAAGAAGTTTCATGCTACTCCACTCTCTTCAATTCAACGTATATATATATATATACATACAGCGATTTGCAAAAATTCTGCGGTAAAAATCAATATATATCGATATATCAATATATCAGGTGCATTGTGGGTAATTTTCATCATAAAATGACTGAAAAAGCCCTCTAAAGTTAATTTTTTTCAATTGTTTTTTCACATACACACTACAAAGGTTACTTGGGTTTAGATTCAGGCTTAATAACAGCTAAAAACAAATGGTACAAATATGTACAAGGTGAAAGTGAGAGACAAACGATACTAAAATGTAAGGTCAGATTTCGTAACCACAAGTCTTCCATGCGCAACAACAAAAAGACTTGTGAAGTAGCAACACACTTTAACAATGGTGAACATACTTTAAGTGATTTCAAATTTACCTGTATCGAGAACATTAATTATATTCATAATGTTGATAAGAGGCTTCTCACTAGAGAAGCTTATTGGGCAGCACAATTACATACGTTACGCCCTTATGGCCTAAACAAAAGACAATAATTTAGATCCAAAAACAGAATTCATTATAGCTCTTAGTATTATATTACAAATTCCATCATTCACTACTATAATAACCTACTAATTGACTCCACTATACAGTCATTTGCAAAAATTCTAACATGCTGTTTATGTCATGAAATCAGATTTCAGACAGAATTGCAAGGCCAAAAAATATTCTCTAGGATATTTGCATATTTAACTTGAAGCAGTATTAATGAACAACTCGACTGGCTCGAGCAAGGGAGCACGGCACGAGGACGGCAGCATCCTTTTTGGTGATTTGATTATCGTTACGTACGTCCGCCATCTTGAATTTCGTTGGTAAGCTGCTGACCACAACTTCTGTATACTAAAATTGGAACGATCGACACAGAGAAGATCGGAAAACACTAGATCCCAATGACCCCATTCTCGTACCCAGAGCTCCTCGGTCGGTCGTTGCTTCTCCCGTCGGAGGTTCTGGTAACAGCCATTTCTAGGCCGATGCTGATTGGTCCAAATGTCCGCGCATGCGCGACTTTCATTTGAAAATGCTCAATCGTGATTGGTCAATCTATAACGATGCTCGGAGGTTTTTAGAAGAGAATCCTCTGCGCATAGGTATAACACACAAAGCTGACTCTTTTTCTAACGGGCTCAGATGGATTTTCAAAATGGCGGACGATCTGAATGGTGGTCATTGCTACTATTTTCTGCTAAGAAACTGCAATGATTTTACTGGTCACAAAGAAAAACACGCAAGTTTGGTTCTGTACTTGATTTCGCTTCTCTTCTGTCGAGGCAAGTGATTAATTTACGCTATAAATTACCTCCTTCAACAACGGACTACGATACCGTTGAGACAGAACAAAATCAGTTGGCTTCGTTTCGGGTTCCTTTGCAAAAAAACTAGCATCATATAAAATGTCGTGTTTTTGTGAATGTTAAAAGAGTACAGAACAAGATTGGTGGGGTGTATTTTCTTCCCTTCTCAGTAAATGTGCAGATAAAAGTTCAATCTTGTAAAGACTAATAAATTACTTGCCATATCATGTTGTTGTATTTGAGTGGATTCATTTGAGTAATACCCTGTGTATCATTTGCCCTATTTTCCCCCAAGGCAGACTCAGTGAAGTCTATTGAGTGCAGAATTCCTGTTTTGACCCGATTCTGGTCAAAGATGCTGATTGGTCAGCTTGCTGGTAATCGCATTATTTGCATAAATTAAACTCACCGAAACCAGAACGACCAGAACAAAATATTACAATGTCGAGCCGCGGTCGATTGTATCGGACTTATCATATGCACAGATGAATAAAATCATGTTCTTCAAAAATTTTGATTGCCGAATCAACAAACTCAGGCCGTTTGGAGGTAGTGTTCACAACATGAGCGGCTGTGTTGTATCAAAATATTTCTTAGCAAGTTAGTTTCCCAGGGGGGGGGGGGGGGGGTACTCAGGGGTATCAGTGACGGGGAGGTGCGAATGAGGCCAAACTTTTTAACCCCAAAAAAGTCCATTACGCAAAAACAAGACCCCAAAAAAGTCCAACGGCCCAAAATCGTAACCCCCAAAAAGTCCAATTTTTCTCCGCATAAAATCGAGAACGGTAGGATATCATTTTTATCAACCTTAAAAAAAGTCCTTGCCAAAATCTTTATATCAAAAAAAGTCCACCAGAAAATTGATAACCCCAAAAGAGTCCCAAGCTGCGAATTTCAAACCCCAAAAAGGTCTTCGCACCTCCCCGTCACTGATACCCCTGAGTACCCTCCCCTTAGCACGCGGGTCACATGGAATTGTTGTATGGACTCGTTGTCGTCGGTGTCTTGCATTTAATAGAAGAGTGCGTTGCGTGAAGCTGTTATGACTCCCTGTCCGGTCGTAACCCTGTGACACATAACACAGATATCAGAGTTGTTAGTCCTCCTTTGTACTATGGCTGCCGTCATACCAACAATCGACGAGTTAAAAAGAATCGCTTGTGAAAAAATTGACGAAAGTTCTGAACAACTCCGAGAACTAAATCATAAGATATGGGAAAACCCTGAGATCAACTACAAGGAGACAAAGTGCCATGGAATTTTGACTGATTTCTTCAAAGAGTACAAGTTTGAAGTGACTCCACATTGGACCTTGGAGACTGCCTTCGGTGCTAAGTACGGTAGATGAAGGCCCTTGTGTTGGGATTGTATGCGAATACGACGCTCTACCTGGTGTGGGACATGCTTGCGGTCATAACTTGATTGCTGAAGCTGGAGCTGGTGCAGCGCTAGGTAAGTAGCCTGCGAATACAGCCGCTTTTTGACGCTCGCCACTGGGGTCTCCCGCGGGAGATCCTGTGGCGCGACCGCCAAAAAGCGGCTGTATTCGCAGGTTAGATGCTCTTTTAGAATTCAAGTACAACTATTTTTAGAATATAACTAGACCTTGTAAGCCGAGGTACCCATACACTCGTGCCCTGTTGCGATTGAGCTGAAACATTTTATAAGAAAAATTACTGATTGACATATACTAGTAATCTGGACCACGGGCAACAGGTCACGTAGAGCCAGTATTTTGGGTAATATTTGTATTTTCCGTATCGCTTATAAGCTCTCCGAAGCTCTGTTATTGTCTGTATTTGTTTCAGATGACCTTTAGTAATCCGAACCCTGACTCATAAATAAAACAATTGGTCAATCAAAACACAAACGGTGATCATGCAGTCAAGGGGGTGATTTTCCGAATTGTTTTACCTTTTAGAGATCAATTTTTAAAAGTCGTCTGATCGCGTCTCAGGGAGCCCAAGCATAAATTTAAATTCAGTAAAAAAATAAAATTGGAAATAAAGTGTTTTTTTAACCTATACACTAAACACCTCTGTATAGGGAGACAAAATGTTTTTATTTCAAGTTAACAGACAACAAAGGTGTATAGGGGAAAAACATTTTATTTCCAATTTTATTTTTTAACTGAATTTACGAAGACAACTCAGCAGACCGGCTAGACTTTAGAATACTCTGTCACATTATTTGCATAACAATAGAATATTCCCTTAGTTACAAGATTCATAAAGACCTTCATCTTCACCAGTAAAAAGATCGAAAACAGCCTAAAGTTAAAGAAGGAAAAACCATCCATCATCAACCAACAGTGTTGTTTACAAAAAAAAATGAATGTGGCCTGTGCTATATATACTCGGCGAAACACCCACCAAAGGTTGAAGAACATAAAAGATCGTCAGTCCTTAGCAAACATCTTTGTCAGTGATGAACACAATAACTGACACGAGTGACTTAACACAGCATTTCACCATCCTCAAGCGATGCAAGGACAAGTTGGATTGTTTAATCTATGAAATGTTGTTTATTTTAACTTAAAAGTTGCACAACTGACCAACAAGTTAATGTCCAATCAGACCCCATTAAGGCGAAACTTATTTCCATTGTTCTTTTTCCATCATTCGTCAAGTTACTGTAAAAATACCATGTGAATACCATGTGCCAGCCATATTCAGTTCCGCTTAATGTGTCCTTTGTTCATGGTACTGATGTGTTGGTGATGTACAATTGTACCAGTATTACATGGTATTCACATGGTATTCACATGGTACTGATGTGTTGGTGATGTGCAATTGTACCAGTATTACATGGTATTCACATGGTACTGGTGTGATAAGTAAAATAATAATAATAATAATAATAAATCGGTTCTTATATAGCGCATTTCACATTGTCTCAATGCGCTTTACAACCGATGGAGGACTTTTGTCTCAATGCGCTTTACAACCGATGGAGGACTTTTTCGGGCTGCATATGAAGGCGCCTACGGCAGCCGAGCAGCTTACAATCATGAGGAGTTAGTATGTTATGCCTCCAATTTGAAGTAGGCTGTTGAACCACGTACATCAACACGTACATCAACACGGCGCGTTGGGTTAGCTGTGGTTTTAGTAAAGTACTGAACGGGACACGGGACACGGGACACGGGACACGAAACACGAATCGAACGAGGTTGACCTATGCTTCATTTACGATGCTCAATAATTCGTAAAAAGATCAAAGAAACTTTTGATTAATCTCCGGAGCCTCCACTCAAACCTTTGTACGTCAGTATGTTCTTCGCAGTGCGATCGTCGGCGTTGCGTACTGTCCAACATGGACAATTCAGGAGGGGTGGGTTAGTTCAAATATGGGAGGGCACCGCAGTTCCCCTCCCCTCCCCCTATGAGTCCATCTCTGACCCCCCCTAAAGGTAAATATTGTACAATAAGCTTACCGAATACATCAACTTTATTTAACGTCAAACATACGCTTAGCTATAAAGAAGCTAGTTTTCAGTTTCGTAAATCGATTTTTTCTTTCATTCATTCTTTTCTTTTTACAATTCTAATCAGGTATTCAAGCAGTTTTAGATAAAACAGATAACAAGCTGGGACGTTTGCTTGTCCTTGGTACACCTGCAGAAGAGATGGGAGGAGGCAAGATCCAAATGATCAAAAACGGATGCTTCAAAGATGTTGATTTTAGCATGATGGTTCATCCATTCCCACAAGATGGAGTGTGTATTGGAACCCTTGCTACTAGACTAGGCTACATCACCTATAAAGGCCACTCAGCACACGCCTCCCTGTTCCCATGGAAAGGAACCAATGCTTTAGACGCTGCTGTCATGGCCCACAGCAGTGTCAGCATGATGAGACAACAGATGAAACCTACTTGGAGGGTTCATGGAGTTATACTTGAGGGAGGAGTCAAGTGTACCATAATACCAAGCATGACTAAGATGGAGTATTGTCTCAGAGCACCAAATAAAACAGAGCTGAATGAAATAGAAGCAAAAGTGGTTAGTTGTTTTCAAGCAGCAGCTAAAGCTACAGGTAACGAATAGACGTAGTAGTAGTAGTAGTAGCAGTGTAGTAGTAGTCGTAGTAGTAGTAGTAGTACACTGAGTAGTAGTAGTATAGTTGCAGTAGTAGTAGTATAGTAGTAGCAGTAGTGTAGTAGTAGTATAGTAGTAGTATAGTAGTAGCAGTAGTGTAGTAGTAGTAGTATAGTAGTAGTATAGTAGTAGTAGCAGCAGTAGTAGTAGTAGTATAGTAGTAGTATAGTAGTAGTAGCAGTAGTAGTAGTAGTAGTAGTAGTAGTAGTATAGTAGTAGTAGTAGTAGCAGCAGTAGCAGTCCAGTCAGTAGACTGGCTTTATTTCAACAGGGTAGCGCGCCCATTCAGAAACGAGGCTGCATATGTAGAAGGGCCCTAGGTATATATTCCCGTTAGCCTTCATTGGAAATTCTTTGGAAATGTCCCAAACCTTGAATGTTGGAAATTTCCAGTGAATTTCAAAGGTTTGAAGAGCTCGCGTGTTTACCAATGCTTCATGTGGAATCATTCAACCGCCGCTTCAGTGTCGCATGCTTGTCATCTGCTGCGGTTCAGACGCCGCTCTTTTGTCAGACTCAGTTCTACACATGAGCGCGGAGCGGAGTCTGGACAGGGCCTTAGCTCACACTAGTTTGGACTATCACACATTCAAAGTTCTTACAAACGGCCACGTTTCGTTTAGGTTGCACTGTTGAAATCAATTGGGTTCACTTGTCTTCATACTTGGACCTGAACGTCAACCCTAAACTGGCGGAACTCTACAGAAGTCACGCAGCACAACACGGGGTGCAGTTTCAGTCATTGGAGGAAGAAGCCAAGATGCCGCAAGGATCTACTGATATGGGAAATGTATCCCACGTTGTTCCATCCATCCATCCTTTTTACAGTATTGGTACATCAGCACCCAACCACTCCCCTGAGTTCCGTACTGCTGCAGCAACTGATGTTGCACACAAGAAGACTATGATTGCTGCTAAAGCATTGTCGATGACGGCAATAGATGTCATGAGTAATCCAAATATCTTAGAGACAGTTAGAAAACAATTCACTAGTCCATAAACCTGCTTGGTTCGCGGCGAACGAGATGCGCGTAAAGCAAGAAAGAAGTCAGAGACTCTGGGACAGAAACGCAATCGTACATCGGATGAAGACCTTCAGAATTTTCATTCATTTTCAATTCTAATTTATCATATATTTATAATTTATTGTAATTACTGCAAAGCACCAACGCTAGGCAACTGACAGTGCAAACTACAAAGTGATTAAAAATAATTAATAATAAAATTAAATATCTCGATAATAAAATAAAGAGTAATTTTGTTACCATGAAACGTAGTCGGCGTCCTTACCACAACCACAACGGCACAACCACAACAACCATGGCACAACCACAACAACCATGGCACAACCACAACAACCATGGCACAACCACAACAACCATGGCACAACCACAACAAACCAAGCCACATCAGACAATGAGAATAAACCAATATAAGCTGGCAGAACCTCCTAAAAATCCAACGAACGACCGTAATATCGATCTGCAATGTAATTCACATTTATAAATAAGCATTCTTGATACTTCAAAGCGACTACAACGCAAATCAACATAGAATACTTACAAACAAGACGCTCAATGACCGTACACTCGGGCATTATGACAATAACAGTTGCGTGACGAGGGAGACTGTGAGGGTGAGCATAGATAAATATATCCGAATCATACGTCTGCAGTACGTCCAAGGTTGCATATTCATGGTCAGATGGTTCTGATAACGTGTTTCGTTTGTTCGTTGTCGCAGAGGAAAGTCGGTCAAATAAAAGGACTCAAAAATCATTCCCGAACTTCGTATTTTTTAAACATCCAGTAGATTCAGACTATGATGTGACGAAGCTGCTGTCTCTGCCTATACATTTCATGCCTTCGATGTGTCCGAAAATCATTCCGAAACCCGTCACAATGACGAATTACAGCGGGTGTGACATATGTGAGGAGCGTTTCTTTCCTTCAAGTTGGATACATAAAAGTGTTACGAAGTTATCCCCGAATCATTTTCGTACATTGATTGACCTTGCTCAGTCCGTGGCGTTGACGACGGCCTATTTGTTTTGATGTACGATTTTTACGATTCCTTTTCCTTCCGAGTGTTTCAAACGTGGAATAAAATAAACTTCAATCATTATATTTCAAGAAATGTGTTTCATTTTATTGTCCGATACCTTTGAAACGGGTTTTTGACGGCGAGAAGGCAGTCATGAGATAGATAGTTTATTATTGTACTATTGCAGCTGGATAGCTGAATTGTGTAAAAACTTTACATGGAAATTACAATCGGTAAAAAAAACAATATTACTATTGATATACTTAATATACAATTAAAAAGGATTCTAAACAATAATGCAGCAAGCACAGCGACATTATCCGCCGAGTAATCTTGAAACTCGATACGATCAAATACTTCGCATTTTGTGTACCGATACGATCAACGTTCCGATATCATCGCCAATCGAAACCCTGAAACAGACATTCCTGGCATTTTGTGTACAACGGAAAAAAATAAAAAATAAGAAAGCGTATTTTATAACTCGGGCTTCCTCCGGAAGTGCCCGAGTAATAAAGTTTGGCGTCAAATGACACTGGGAGCTGTGTCGTAAACTCTACTTTTCCCGCCAAAACGCTGTCCATCACAGGTAACCCAACCATACATGTGTCTTCCTAAGACTCAGTCCGTGTTTTCTGAAAACGAATTTGTTACCCTGCGTCAGTGTCAATTGCAGAATTTGTTACCCTGCTTCAGTGTCAATTACCGAATTTGTTACCCTGCTTCAGTGTCAATTACCGAATTTGTTACCCTGCTTCAGTGTCAATTACCGAATTAGTTACCCTGCTTCAGTGTCAATTGCAAAATTTGTTACCCTGCTTCAGTGTCAATTGCAGAATTTGTTACCCTGCTTCAGTGTCAATTACCGAATTTGTTACCCTGCTTCAGTGTAAATTACCGAATTTGTTACCCTGCTTCAGTGTAAATTACCGAATTAGTTACCCTGCTTCAGTGTCAATTACCGAATTTGTTACCCTGCTTCAGTGTCAATTGCAGAATTTGTTACCCTGCTTCAGTGTCAATTACCGAATTTGTTACCCTGCTTCAGTGTAAATTACCGAATTTGTTACCCTGCTTCAGTGTCAATTACTGAATTAGTTACCCTGCTTCAGTGTCAATTACCGAATTTGTTACCCTGCTTCAGTGTCAATTGCAGAATTTACCCTGCTTCAGTGTCAATTACCGAATTTGTTACCCTGCTACAGTGTAAATTACCGAATTAGTTACCCTGCTTCATTGTAAATTACCGAATTAGTTACCCTGCTTCAGTGTCAATTACCGAATTTGTTACCCTGCTTCAGTGTCAATTACCGAATTTGTTACCCTGCTACAGTGTAAATTACCGAATTAGTTACCCTGCTTCAGTGTCAATTGCAGAATTAGTTACCCTGCTTCAGTGTCAATTACCGAATTTGTTACCCTGCTTCAGTGTCAATTACCGAATTGTTACCCTGCTTCAGTGTCAATTGCAGAATTTGTTACCCTGCTTCAGTGTCAATTACCGAATTTGTTACCCTGCTTCAGTGTCAATTACCGAATTAGTTACCCTGCTTCAGTGTCAATTGCAGAATTTGTTACCCTGCTTCAGTGTCAATTACCGAATTTGTTACCCTGCTTCAGTGTCAATTACCGAATTTGTTACCCTGCTTCAGTGTCAAAATTACCGAAATTAGTTACCCTGCTTCAGTGTCAATTACCGAATTTGTTACCCTGCTTCAGTGTAAATTGCAGAATTTGTTACCCTGCTTCAGTGTTAATTGCAGAATTTGTTACCCTGCTTCAGTGTCAATTACCGAATTTGTTACCCTGCTTCAGTGTCAATTACCGAATTTGTTACCCTGCTTCAGTGTCAATTGCAGAATTTGTTACCCTGCTTCAGTGTCAATTGCAGAATTTGTTACCCTGCTTCAGTGTCAATTACCGAATTTGTTACCCTGCTTCAGTGTCAATTACCGAATTTGTTACCCTGCTTCAGTGTCAATTACCGAATTAGTTACCCTGCTTCAGTGTCAATTGCAAAATTTGTTACCCTGCTTCAGTGTCAATTGCAGAATTTGTTACCCTGCTTCAGTGTCAATTACCGAATTTGTTACCCTGCTTCAGTGTAAATTACCGAATTTGTTACCCTGCTTCAGTGTAAATTACCGAATTAGTTACCCTGCTTCAGTGTCAATTACCGAATTTGTTACCCTGCTTCAGTGTCAATTGCAGAATTTGTTACCCTGCTTCAGTGTCAATTACCGAATTTGTTACCCTGCTTCAGTGTAAATTACCGAATTTGTTACCCTGCTTCAGTGTCAATTACTGAATTAGTTACCCTGCTTCAGTGTCAATTACCGAATTTGTTACCCTGCTTCAGTGTCAATTGCAGAATTTACCCTGCTTCAGTGTCAATTACCGAATTTGTTACCCTGCTACAGTGTAAATTACCGAATTAGTTACCCTGCTTCATTGTAAATTACCGAATTAGTTACCCTGCTTCAGTGTCAATTACCGAATTTGTTACCCTGCTTCAGTGTCAATTACCGAATTTGTTACCCTGCTACAGTGTAAATTACCGAATTAGTTACCCTGCTTCAGTGTCAATTGCAGAATTAGTTACCCTGCTTCAGTGTCAATTACCGAATTTGTTACCCTGCTTCAGTGTCAATTACCGAATTTGTTACCCTGCTTCAGTGTCAATTGCAGAATTTGTTACCCTGCTTCAGTGTCAATTACCGAATTTGTTACCCTGCTTCAGTGTCAATTACCGAATTAGTTACCCTGCTTCAGTGTCAATTGCAGAATTTGTTACCCTGCTTCAGTGTCAATTACCGAATTTGTTACCCTGCTTCAGTGTCAATTACCGAATTTGTTACCCTGCTTCAGTGTAAATTACCGAATTAGTTACCCTGCTTCAGTGTCAATTACCGAATTTGTTACCCTGCTTCAGTGTAAATTGCAGAATTTGTTACCCTGCTTCAGTGTTAATTGCAGAATTTGTTACCCTGCTTCAGTGTCAATTACCGAATTTGTTACCCTGCTTCAGTGTCAATTACCGAATTTGTTACCCTGCTTCAGTGTCAATTGCAGAATTTGTTACCCTGCTTCAGTGTCAATTGCAGAATTTGTTACCCTGCTTCAGTGTCAATTACCGAATTTGTTACCCTGCTACAGTGTAAATTACCGAATTAGTTACCCTGCTTCAGTGTCAATTACCGAATTTGTTACCCTGCTTCAGTGTCAATTACCGAATTTGTTACCCTGCTACAGTGTAAATTACCGAATTAGTTACCCTGCTTCAGTGTCAATTACCGAATTAGTTACCCTGCTTCAGTGTCAATTGCAGAATTTGTTACCCTGCTTCAGTGTCAATTACCGAATTTGTTACCCTGCTTCAGTGTCAATTACCGAATTTGTTACCCTGCTTCAGTGTAAATTACCGAATTAGTTACCCTGCTTCAGTGTCAATTACCGAATTTGTTACCCTGCTTCAGTGTAAATTGCAGAATTTTACCCTGCTTCAGTGTTAATTGCAGAATTTGTTACCCTGCTTCAGTGTCAATTACCGAATTTGTTACCCTGCTTCAGTGTCAATTACCGAATTTGTTACCCTGCTTCAGTGTCAATTGCAGAATTTGTTACCCTGCTTCAGTGTCAATTGCAGAATTTGTTACCCTGCTTCAGTGTCAATTACCGAATTTGTTACCCTGCTTCAGTGTCAATTACCGAATTTGTTACCCTGCTTCAGTGTCAATTACCGAATTAGTTACCCTGCTTCAGTGTCAATTGCAAAATTTGTTACCCTGCTTCAGTGTCAATTGCAGAATTTGTTACCCTGCTTCAGTGTCAATTACCGAATTTGTTACCCTGCTTCAGTGTAAATTACCGAATTTGTTACCCTGCTTCAGTGTAAATTACCGAATTAGTTACCCTGCTTCAGTGTCAATTACCGAATTTGTTACCCTGCTTCAGTGTCAATTGCAGAATTTGTTACCCTGCTTCAGTGTCAATTACCGAATTTGTTACCCTGCTTCAGTGTAAATTACCGAATTTGTTACCCTGCTTCAGTGTCAATTACTGAATTAGTTACCCTGCTTCAGTGTCAATTACCGAATTTGTTACCCTGCTTCAGTGTCAATTGCAGAATTTACCCTGCTTCAGTGTCAATTACCGAATTTGTTACCCTGCTACAGTGTAAATTACCGAATTAGTTACCCTGCTTCATTGTAAATTACCGAATTAGTTACCCTGCTTCAGTGTCAATTACCGAATTTGTTACCCTGCTTCAGTGTCAATTACCGAATTTGTTACCCTGCTACAGTGTAAATTACCGAATTAGTTACCCTGCTTCAGTGTCAATTGCAGAATTAGTTACCCTGCTTCAGTGTCAATTACCGAATTTGTTACCCTGCTTCAGTGTCAATTACCGAATTTGTTACCCTGCTTCAGTGTCAATTGCAGAATTTGTTACCCTGCTTCAGTGTCAATTACCGAATTTGTTACCCTGCTTCAGTGTCAATTACCGAATTAGTTACCCTGCTTCAGTGTCAATTGCAGAATTTGTTACCCTGCTTCAGTGTCAATTACCGAATTTGTTACCCTGCTTCAGTGTCAATTACCGAATTTGTTACCCTGCTTCAGTGTAAATTACCGAATTAGTTACCCTGCTTCAGTGTCAATTACCGAATTTGTTACCCTGCTTCAGTGTAAATTGCAGAATTTGTTACCCTGCTTCAGTGTTAATTGCAGAATTTGTTACCCTGCTTCAGTGTCAATTACCGAATTTGTTACCCTGCTTCAGTGTCAATTACCGAATTTGTTACCCTGCTTCAGTGTCAATTGCAGAATTTGTTACCCTGCTTCAGTGTCAATTGCAGAATTTGTTACCCTGCTTCAGTGTCAATTACCGAATTTGTTACCCTGCTACAGTGTAAATTACCGAATTAGTTACCCTGCTTCAGTGTCAATTACCGAATTTGTTACCCTGCTTCAGTGTCAATTACCGAATTTGTTACCCTGCTACAGTGTAAATTACCGAATTAGTTACCCTGCTTCAGTGTCAATTACCGAATTTGTTACCCTGCTTCAGTGTCAATTACCGAATTTGTTACCCTGCTTCAGTGTCAATTACCGAATTAGTTACCCTGCTTCAGTGTCAATTGCAGAATTTGTTACCCTGCTTCAGTGTCAATTACCGAATTTGTTACCCTGCTTCAGTGTCAATTACCGAATTTGTTACCCTGCTTCAGTGTCAATTACCGATTAGTTACCCTGCTTCAGTGTCAATTGCAGAATTTGTTACCCTGCTTCAGTGTCAATTACCGAATTTGTTACCCTGCTTCAGTGTCAATTACCGAATTTGTTACCCTGCTTCAGTGTAAATTACCGAATTAGTTACCCTGCTTCAGTGTCAATTACCGAATTTGTTACCCTGCTTCAGTGTAAATTGCAGAATTTGTTACCCTGCTTCAGTGTTAATTGCAGAATTTGTTACCCTGCTTCAGTGTCAATTACCGAATTTGTTACCCTGCTTCAGTGTCAATTACCGAATTTGTTACCCTGCTTCAGTGTCAATTACCGAATTTGTTACCCTGCTTCAGTGTCAATTGCAGAATTTGTTACCCTGCTTCAGTGTCAATTACCGAATTTGTTACCCTGCTTCAGTGTCAATTGCAGAATTTGTTACCCTGCTTCAGTGTCAATTGCAGAATTTGTTACCCTGCTTCAGTGTCAATTACCGAATTAGTTACCCTGCTTCAGTGTCAATTGCAGAATTTGTTACCCTGCTTCAGTGTCAATTACCGAATTTGTTACCCTGCTTCAGTGTCAATTACCGAATTTGTTACCCTGCTTCAGTGTCAATTACCGAATTTGTTACCCTGCTACAGTGTCAATTGCAGAATTTGTTACCCTGCTTCAGTGAATTTCAGAAGCGAGATTATTTCATTTCTTCTGCCAGGAGTTCGTTAACAAAGACTGTTTGAAGCGACCACTGGCTCTGTAGTCTCTGAGCCATAACAAGCGACCACTGGCTCTGTAGTCTCTGAGCCATGACAAGCGACCACTGGCTCTGTAGTCTCTGAGCCATAACAAGCGACCACTGGCTCTGTAGTCTCTGAGCCATAACAAGCGACCACTGGCTCTGTAGTCTATTGAGCCATAACAAGCGACCACTGGCTCTGTAGTCTCTGAGCCATAACAAGCGACCACTGGCTCTGTAGTCTCTGAGCCATAACAAGCGACCACTGGCTCTGTAGTCTCTGAGCCATAACAAGCGACCACTGGCTCTGTAGTCTCTGAGCCATAATAAGCGACCACTGGCTCTGTAGTCTCTGAGCCATAACAAGCGACCACTGGCTCTGTAGTCTCTGAGCCATAACAAGCGACCACTGGCTCTGTAGTCTCTGAGCCATAACAAGCGACCACTGGCTCTGTAGTCTCTGAGCCATAACAAGCGACCACTGGCTCTGTAGTCTCTGAGCCATAACAAGCGACCACTGGCTCTGTAGTCTCTGAGCCATAACAAGCGACCACTGGCTCTGTAGTCTCTGAGCCATAACAAGCGACCACTGGCTCTGTAGTCTCTGAGCCATAACAAGTGACCACTGGCTCTGTAGTCTCTGAGCCATAACAAGCGACCACTGGCTCTGTAGTCTCTGAGCCATAACAAGCGACCACTGGCTCTGTAGTCTCTGAGCCATAACAAGCGACCACTGGCTCTGTAGTCTCTGAGCCATAACAAGCGACCACTGGCTCTGTAGTCTCTGAGCCATAACAAGCGACCACTGGCTCTGTAGTCTCTGAGCCATAACAAGCGACCACTGGCTCTGTAGTCTCTGAGCCATAACAAGCGACCACTGGCTCTGTAGTCTATTGAGCCATAACAAGCGACCACTGGCTCTGTAGTCTCTGAGCCATAACAAGCGACCACTGGCTCTGTAGTCTCTGAGCCATAACAAGCGACCACTGGCTCTGTAGTCTCTGAGCCATAACAAGCGACCACTGGCTCTGTAGTCTCTGAGCCATAACAAGCGACCACTGGCTCTGTAGTCTCTGAGCCATAACAAGCGACCACTGGCTCTGTAGTCTCTGAGCCATAACAAGCGACCACTGGCTCTGTAGTCTCTGAGCCATAACAAGCGACCACTGGCTCTGTAGTCTCTGAGCCATAACAAGCGACCACTGGCTCTGTAGTCTCTGAGCCATAACAAGCGACCACTGGCTCTGTAGTCTCTGAGCCATAACAAGCGACCACTGGCTCTGTAGTCTCCGAGCCATAACAAGTGACCACTTGCTCTGTAGTCTCTGAGCCATAACAAGCGACCACTGGCTCTGTAGTCTCTGAGCCATAACAAGCGACCACTGGCTCTGTAGTCTCTGAGCCATAACAAGCGACCACTGGCTCTGTAGTCTCTGAGCCATAACAAGCGACCACTGGCTCTGTAGTCTCTGAGCCATAACAAGCGACCACTGGCTCTGTAGTCTCTGAGCCATAACAAGCGACCACTGGCTCTGTAGTCTCTGAGCCATAACAAGCGACCACTGGCTCTGTAGTCTCTGAGCCATAACAAGCGACCACAGGTTCTGTAGTCTCTGAGCCATAACAAGCGACCACTGGTTCTGTGGTCTCTGAGCCATGTACTTTTGGCGGCAAATCAACGTGATATTGAATTTTCGAAAGTCTCAGTTTTCGCCGTCCACACTAATATAGAGAGCTCCATTTACAAATAGTTTCCACTGACGTAAGGCAATAACAGGTGCCTTGGTAATTACATCTACAAATGGTTAGACCTTCGCGTGGCTCGGATGACCACGTAAAATGGCGGTCCCGTCTCTCCACACTCCATTACATTGCACCGGAGGGACATAAAAGAACCCACACCACTGTTCGACTAAGAGTAGGGCACGAAGTTCCCGGTTTGTGTGGCCTGGCCTAATGACTCTCAGCAAGGCGCATTTGCAGTATTATATATAGAGACTTGGGCTATGGAAGTATTAAAATTATTATTATTATTAATATTATATCGCATCGAAATGTATGCATTAGTGAATGGGACAGATACACGTACGAATATAATTATTGCTCTATTCTGTATATTACATTTTCACAAAATTGTGGTTGTATTGCGCGGTGCATATGTTATTTGTCATCACTGTCCAATTACGACCGTCGGTCAGCCTTGAGGACTTTGGCCTCGATAGTGTTTTCTTGAACAGAGATATTTCTTGTGGAGTGCTAAAACAGCAACGTAAGAAATTAGTACAGTAGATATATGAATCAAGCAATGTTAACATTTTAAAAAAAATTTTTTTCCTCCAATGTATTTGTTCACGTGCAATATATTTCTTTTCAATTAGTTAAATATAATATTTTTTTTATATATAATTATGAAATAATAACCAGTGTATAAAAAAACCAGTTTCTAAAAAAAAACAGTTTCTTAAAAAATATACATGTATAGTTACTAAAAATAATAATAAATAGTTTCTAAAACAAAACGTTTCTAAAGAAATACAAGTTGTCGTTCACGCGCGCATTGTGTTTCCTTATATTCATATCAGTGTATTTCCTGCGAAGTTGACGTGGCCACCTCAGCTACCACGGGGAGACCAATCAGTACAAAGAGTGTGCACCGAAAAAGTGAACAAACGCAGAGACAACGGGCTATAAAAATGTTATCCTTGAAATAAAAAACCCTACAGGATTCGTGGCAAGTTTACATCATGCACAGAGACCAGGGCCCGGTTGTTCAAAAGCGGGCCCAGGGCGCTATTCAGTAGGGAAGAAAAGAAAAATAGGAGGGGGAGGGAGGGGTGGGGAAGCGAGGGAGGAAATGAAGGGGAGAGGGGTGAGATGAATATTGCTAAAAAGGAGATATTGTAATTGTGTGCAACATAGAACACACCTGAGAATGTGGTTGATCCAGATCCCAGATTCTGACGGTTCCATCACTGGAGCATGACAGAATACGAGTAGAATTAGCCTGAGGGACAAAGAAATATCATAAAAGAAAAGGTAAATATGAAACACAACAAAGAGGTGGGAGGTTTCAATAACAATACATGTATGTGCCTGCTGGTGGGTGGGACAAGAAATATTGTCATTGTGTAGAGGTGGTCATTGTGGGGAGGTGGCCATTACTAGAGATTTGAGTTTCTTATTCGTACTTAATTTTGCGAGGCCTTAAGTGTCATTGTCTGAGAAAACCGGGCAGAGTTGAAAGATGGGGGTCGGCCGATTCCTTTCAAATTGCTATCATTTATTACCTATAGGAATAGATTAAGAATGGTCGTATTTAAAGTTTGGTTCAGGCTTTTGCTCGAAAGTTGACCACCCCCCCTTGTTTTGCTGCAAAATCGCCCTGAAAGACGCTAAAATTTCGGGTCACTTTGGCGCTCTGTAAAACTCATATTACATGATTTTCTATGATACATTTAGTTTGGTTGTAATATTTAGCCTATGTAGAGCTGGGTTACATGCAATAATGGCAAATTTTCGAAAAACATCTTATTTTCACTTCGAGTTAAAAGTCAGTTGTCGACGGCCTTCGGCGGTCGACTAAATTTAAGCCATTTTATGGAGGTCCGTTCTTAAAAGTGCGGCAGTTTATTTTCTTAATTTAGCCATTTTTAACAAGTTTATTCTTTCCTTTCTTGATTTCCAAAAACTCTTACTCGGATATTTTCAACGCCTTCGCGTGAGCAGCCTCCGACTCTTCAAGGTAGTCGGCTCTTTTCCCGTCAAATTTTGTTTGTTTATCATCAATAAGTCGGACTTGGTTCTTCGTATACTGTCTTTTTAACCGCAAACCACTCTTTAGTGCTTTAAGAGACCTTAAAATCTTACAAGAACATGATAAAAGGTAAATAGCTTCGTTTCACACATACTAATTAAGTCAATAAACACTCAGTCAGTCAATTTCAGCAGATTGTGTGACAGAAGTGTTTGATCGCGATTTTGCCGGGAAAACAAGGGTTTCAAGCTCTCTCTATGTACAACATATTACAATCCAATCAAAAGAAATATATGTATTAATGCCTAGATGGATTTATTCAGTAAATATACCATTATTAAACATTTGAGAGTTCGTCCGCAAATCATCATTTAGAATCTGTATGTCAACAGCAACACGTACTGAATGAATACTAATACTTCATTGAACATGTTCATGCAATGACTTTGCAACAATATCGATATTTCTTACAACATTGCCGTGAAATAATGTGCTTCATTATCATTAAAATGGAATCAAACTTTTGTATTTTATTTATCACAGAGTAATTCAGGACAATTAATAGTTATTAGTGTTTTAATTTCAAGATTACACAGTCGTACAAATGAACGTTACTGAGTGGTTACCTGAAATAAATAATTGTTAGAATTGTCTCGTGTGTATGAGAAACTCATGTGTTTCACTATGGATATATCGATCATTTGTTCGTTTTCATCTGAAAGTTCACGGTGCAGTTCTGTTAGTAGGGTCTGGGCTATACGGGGGCGTGCTGCTGGACAGGGTATCGGTTTTTGACTGGGTATATAATGTTATGTGAGTCTGTCCTAAACAGGGTATGGTAATGAACGATTGTCGTCGGTGATGGATTTTTGTGTACTGTATCAGTAGACCTGCCAGACAGAAGAAGTATTTTGTCCTTTGTCCTAAATAGGGTCATAAAATAGAGGGCGTTGTCCTAGACAGGGTGGATATTTTAGTATATATATTTTGTCCTAAACAGGACCAGGGTTTCAAACCCTCAGCGGCACCCCTATACCCAAACATGGGTCAAGTGAGTTTTTTAATCTACTAGTCATTAGCTTAGTTTTCTAAGAAAAAACAAATGGGTACTTTTAGGCCAGTTTCGCGTGAGTTAGACATAACGATAATAGTTTTCACGGTTTTCACGTGAAGGCTGCCACCAGTGCAGCCGAAACGTCATTAACTTTGAACCTGCTCCCTACCCCATCTCCCTCCTCCCTCCCCCGTCCCGCTTCCCCTTCCTCCTTCTCCCGTTCCCCCTCCTCCTTTCCCCATCCCCCCTCTAGGGAGCAATGGTGGCCGAGTGGTGAGAGCATTCGCCTCTCATGAAACGTTGTGGTGCCTGGTTCAATTCACGAATCGGGCACTTCATGTGAGTTGAGTTTGTCAGTTCGTTCTCTCCCTTGTTTCGAGGGTTTTTCTTCTGGTACTCCGGTTTTCTTCCCTCATTAAAAACGAACTAGTGAGATGAGCGTTGGGTGTATAGTACATAATAGAGAATGTAGTAAGAAATGAGTGTTGAGAGTCGTGTCCCAAATTAGCAGTAATGCTAGATCGATTGAAAAAAGTAATCAGTTATTCCAAACACCCTCCTCCCCCTTCCCCGCCCACCGTTCCTCCTTCCCCTCCCCCTCCCCTATCCTCCCCCAACGCACGCTCCAATAGCGCCAGAGATACCACAGGGCCCCCTAATTAATCAATAATTTCACAAAAATGCTAATAAAAGAATAAAAGTAATTATATCGCTTTTTGTTTTTCTTTGTCACGCGCGCGCGTGGTACACCGCGATACACCGCGCGCGCGCGCGTGATAAAGAAAAACAAAAAACAATATAATGTAATATAATTTGTAATTTTAGCTGGAAACGTTCATTATGCCGAGTTTTAATCAAACAAAGCTTTTTCTCTATAATTACTTTTATCGCTTTTACTAACATTTTTGTGAAATTATTGATGAATTAGGGGGCCCTGTGGAGATACCCTTCTTTTCTTGCGGGTAACTGCGGCTTGCATAACCAGTTGTGACGTAAGCGTTTCTGAAAAGCTCCGTTTTTGCACCAAATATAGATCCAGGCGCAGATCTAGACCGGTTTACGCCGTTTTCCGGAGAACGGTCAATTTTTTCAAAGTAAGCTAAGAGTAATATATATATAGCTCTCTTGAATGTTTAATTTATTCATAAAAAGGTACAAAAACTGCCGGTTCCTCAAGCATGTTAAGGCCTGGGTCTTGTGCCTAATTAGTATAAAATCACGATTTTATTTACTACATAACGAATAGTAAGGCTTTGAGAATAAAACTCGGTCAAATGCTTTAGTCCCTTGAAGACTTTATAATTTAGTGGTCATGATGGTAAAAGGTGTGTCACGTGATCGACCACGTGGTCTTAAAGTTTTAAGAAATTCAGTTGAAAATGGGCCGTATAGAAACTTTTCTAGGAATGATCAATAACGCATTAATGAATGACATTTGTAGAGATCTTTTCAACTCTGCCTGGAATGGTTGTCCCTCGTTGCTTTTTTGGGAGATAATCGACAAAACAGGTCACGTGACCATGTTTTTCAATTTTGTGTTTTATTTTTCTCAGTTCCACAAATCTGTAGACATCCATTCCACACGGATTATTGTTTGTTTCAACGGGCTTAATAATTTAACACCCAAAACGTTTGGTAATAAACGTGATAAAGTCGGCCCGTATTTTTACGTTATTTTTGGCGGGTTTATGGTCACGTGACAACCAACCGATAACACTACTATACCAAAACATGTCCAGATCCTTTACCTTAAGCAATTCCCATGGCATACGACATGAAAATCATGCAGATTTAAACACAAACCTGCTTTTTTAAGCGAAAGATATTAAATCTACGCGGGGGGTCGATTCCCTCTGGAGACCCAGGCCTTAACATGCTTGAGTCGGAAAACGGTCACATCTTTTCCTGGATCTGAGACCTGCATGCGGCGTTTTCAAACGTCTCCACTTTTGAAAGCGTTTTCGAAAACCTCCGTTTTCATCTATGTTTTCATTTGATTGTTTGTCAGTGGAATGCGCTATATAAGAACCGACATATTATTATTATTAGTGGACGATCGCTAAAAACGGATAAAAAAGTATGCGTTTTCAAACGAAAACGGATTAGTGTGGACGGGGCCGGCTCAGTGCGTGGACTGACGCAATATGAGACTAGATATCGACTGGACAGTAGAGAGATTGGCTGGTGAGAGTTCACTATTATAGTCCAGTTATGTCTGTAACTGAACACACTAGTTTGTTGATTTGTTGTATCAAATCATTTTTAACTCACTGGATTACAAGATATTACAATACTATTGTATCAGCAATCCAATGCTACTTTAACGGTGAATACAGCCAAATTTAAACTAGACATTGCTATGGGCAATGTACACTCGTGCCCTGTTGAGAATGAGCTACATGTACTGACATGCTTCATTGGGATCCCTGTGGTAGTGTGGATACGAGTTTTATTTTTGCTTGAAAGCTTCCCTTTTCTACCTGGAACCAGCACATGTAGTTATCTTTCGTGATCAATGCCGTATGTTTTATATTTCGCTGTTAGAGTGAAAATATTTGAACATTTTAAAAGTAAAATCAAGAGACCATTATCTTGGTATATAAAAATGTATTCAACGAGTAAAGTTCAATGATTGATAGTGTTGTTGTCGGTCGATTTTTCATTTAGACTTCGAAATATAAAATACCATAAATATAAGCTTGTGGTTTCCTTTCTAGTAGAACACATAGACGTCCAGCTATTCGTGTGCTTATATCAGTTGGACGATAAGGATTTTCACTGAATGTGGCGTGTGTGTCAGTTGTATAATTGGGCTTCCTGTGGTTTCAGGTAGCCCAAGCGTAGAAATCAGTGGATCGTGACGTCTTTGGATTTTCGTTTTGGGTCGGGAATGAGCTCTGATAAAGCCTTCAAAGGGTATGAGATTCTCAAAAATGTCTTCACAACAGTAGTCTGAAAATTAAAGAACAAATTGGTGTAGAAATTTGAGCAAGAAATTCTGGTTTTGAGTGGTTTTGAGCGATTCGAAAATTTTGGTTCAGGTCATTTTATAGTTTTGTGTATGAGTTTGTTTGTTTCTAGAATACTAGAAATAAAGAATAATAGTTGTTGAAGTCCCCTGTGTAGTTTTCTTGAGGTTTTGAGTTGTATTTATTCGATGATGGGTCAGTTGTCTTGTGAATTTTGATGTGTTGACTAGCGCTGAACGGCGACCGATGAAGGGGATGCCCGGGCTCTGACTTGTTGCTTTATACCTCGTCTTTTTATCCTTCATTGGGCCAACACATTTAATTTCGCCACTCTTTAACATTGCGATTGTGCGAGACAATTCAGTAGTACAAAATTCCCTTCCTAATAGACACACCAGCTTTGACGTGACTATATCATGTTTTGGATTTGCCAAAGTCCCACATCGATTACGAGAAAGATAAATGTTTGTATATAAATAGTTCCAATACATTTACATGTAGATACTAGGCCTCGGTACTAGGCGTTGCAAACCTTCTCCCCTTGCCCTCCCCCTTCTCTGATCCCCAACCCTCTCCCCTATTTATATTTGGGTCTCGATAGCATGTGACCGGATATTGCACAACTTTGCGATTTTCTGACATTGAAAAGAAAAAAAAAAAAAAAAAAATACGCGTTGGATTTTATAACTCGTGCGGCCTACGGCCTGGGCACGAGTAATTAGTGATGCGTGACCATGTTCAATGAAGTAATTAGTATTCAGTACGTGTTGCTGTTGACATACAGATTCTAAATGATGATTTGCGGACGAACTCTCAAATGTTTAATAATGGTATATTTACTGAATAAATCCATCTAGGCATTACACATACATCTTTTGATTGGATTGTAATATGTTGTACATAGAGAGAGCTTGAAACCCTTGTTTTCCCGGCAAAATCGCGATCAAACACTTCTGTCACACAATCTGCTGAAATTGACTGACTGAGTGTTTATTGACTTAATTAGTATGTGTGAAACGAAGCTATTTACCTTTTATCATGTTCTTGTAAGATTTTAAGGTCTTTTAAAGCACTAAAGAGTGGTTTGCGGTTAAAAAGACAGTATACGAAGAACCAAGTCCGACTTATTGATGATAAACAAACAAAATTTGACGGGAAAAGAGCCGACTACCTTGAAGAGTCGGAGGCTGCTCACGCGAAGGCGTTGAAAATATCCGAGTAAGAGTTTTTGGAAATCAAGAAAGGAAAGAATAAACTTGTTAAAAATGGCTAAATTAAGAAAATAAACTGCCGCACTTTTAAGAACGGACCTCCATAAAATGGCTTAAATTTAGTCGACCGCCGAAGGCCGTCGACAACTGACTTTTAACTCGAAGTGAAAATAAGATGTTTTTCGAAAATTTGCCATTATTGCATGTAACCCAGCTCTACATAGGCTAAATATTACAACCAAACTAAATGTATCATAGAAAATCATGTAATATGAGTTTTACAGAGCGCCAAAGTGACCCGAAATTTTAGCGTCTTTCAGGGCGATTTTGCAGCAAAAACAAGGGGGGGTGGTCAACTTTCGAGCAAAAGCCTGAACCAAACTTTAAATACGACCATTCTTAATCTATTCCTATAGGTAATAAATGATAGCAATTTGAAAGGAATCGGCCGACCCCCATCTTTCAACTCTGCCCGGTTTTCTCAGACAATGACACTTAAGTTCGCAATTTTCGCGGTTTAAAAAAATTTGCGACATTAAAGTCTCGCGAAAAAAAAGGCTTGCGGACTTTAAACACGCGAAATATTATACCCAGAGAAAATATATACATCGAAACCATTTAATCAACATGAACAATAAACGTTATTTAATACGAAATTGGTTTTTAAAACGACTTATTCAACAACATAATACTACCATTTGCAACTGAGCAACCATATAACGTAGACTTTTTTTGTCTCATGTGTTTTAGCTACAAGTTTATAATGTCTAGTTAGTCTAGTTGACTGTCATCTTGTTCCTGTTTGTATAGAAATAAGTTTGTTTTTTAGAAAAAAACAAATGTTGTTGACACCGCTTTCGCGAAATTTAATGCTCTTTTTTCATTTTCTCTTATCGAAATCGCGAAAATAAAGCCTCGCGAAATGCTGTCTTAACAAAATCGCGAAATTAAGTACGAATAAGGTATTCTAAAGTGCTCATTGTCTATTGTTTCATATCCTTACCTTAACACATAATACAGCTCCTCTATGTCCCTGTAGAGTTCTTAAACATGCACAGGTACCCATGTCCCATTCTTTGATTAAATTATCACTGTTGATGATAGGACAAGCACAGTCAGGAGGCATAGCAGTAAGAGACAGAGCAGCAAGGGGAGGGATTTGTGGTGGTATGGTAGGGAGGGTGAAGTAAGGTGGAGGAGTTGGAGAATAGAGGAGGGGGAGGAGGAGGGGGAAGAAGAATGAAGGGGAAGAGGTGGAGGAATGAGAGAGGAGGAGAAGAAAGCTAGGGAAGAAGAAAACAAGAATGGGAAGCAGGAACATCAAGGAAGAGAAGAGAAAGTACAGTAGTTACAGTAAAACCCTGCTATCTCAACCTACAATCTTGGACAAAAAGTGTTGAGAATTTCTTTAAAAAATAATAAATTATGCATTTCACTATAGAGGCCCTCCCCCCTCCCCCTGGGTCCAATGTTGGTTAGAGCAATGACCCAGCCTTACTGCAACATTGATTTGGGGGGAGGGGGGGGGGGGTATATTGTTTTTCGTCATATTATGACGTATTCATTGAATTAAGATACAAAAAGGTGAATTTTCTCAACAATTTTGTCCAAGATTGTAGGTTATCTCAAACTCCCCACCATCTGGAACAGAGATGTACATCCCTTGGATTTGAAACTCCTGCTATCTCAAACTACTCTTCTATTTTTCTATTCCCTTGAGTGTTCTACTACTTTGCCGGCCACACTAGAGGGGTTCTAAGCAGGGTTCCACTGTGTAGTTCTTACCCTCCAGCTGAGATGAAGTGTTCTCTACATGTAGATATAGAGTGTACAGGTCCTTCGTGTGCTTGGATGGCTGCCTCGCACACTCCAGTGTCCAGGTTCCAAAACATGATCATTCCATCAACAGACCCACTCATTACTAACTTACCAAGTATCTATACACAAAACAACAACAATAGAAACTTACTGGGTATAACAAATGTACACAATAAGCTATTCAAAGAAAATATGAATGGAAGAGAAACGAAAAAAGGAAAGAAGGAAGGAAGGAAGGAAGGAAGGAAGGAAGGAAGGAAGGAAGGAAGGAAGGAAGGAAGGAAGGAAGGAAGGAAGGAAGGAAGGAAGGAAGGAAGGAAGGAAGGAAGGAAGGAAGGAAGGAAGGAAGGAAGGAAGGAAGGAAGGAAGGAAGGAAGGAAGGAAGGAAGGAAGGAAGGAAGGACAGAAGGAAGTCAGAAATATACCTTTAAAGAAACCACAGCATCTCTGTGCCCACTAAAAACTCTAATCAATTCTGCGGTATTCACATCCCAAAGTTTCAATGTTCTGTAAAACAAAATACTAAACATGAAAATGATGTTGATGATGATAGTAATCAGAGGTCATGGAGGTGGAAATGAGTATCATCTAGAGAGCATCTTTTTGAACTTGGAAAGTTGGATACTGTACAACAGAGTATAGAAACAGGAAGCAATAATTGTACCTCTACAGTTTATTCCCATCTACAATATATTCACCCTTTACTACTCTTCACATTACTATGAGACCAGCTGGGACGTGCAACTGGTAAGTTTACAAAACATGTAGACTTCTATCAATCAATAACATCAAATAATAAACTTCAGGTGGTTGTGTAATTTGTAAATGCAAATGGCAGTAAAGACCCTGTTAACAATGTACACTGATGCAACCTGCAACAACTTTCTTGGTGAAAGAAGCACATAAGAATTTCTATGCAACTTTGGCTTGTTGCAACTTGCAACTTGTGCACATAATTTGTAAATTGTGTGACATGGTCTCATGCAAACTGCAACACTTTCTTTGCGTAAGACTTTGTTGTTAGTGTAACAGGGCCTTAGTGACCTACATGTAGGTACTACCAGACAAAGCACAAACAAAAACATACTTGTCAACGGAGCCACTTAAAACAACTTCACCATTAAACTCTAGACATGTCACAATCCCTGCAACATACAAATATATAAATAAATAAGAGGGTGACATGTGACAGCTTACGCCGATGACCCGGTGGCCTGGCAGGTCAGGCCACACACATTGGGAACTTCGTGCCCTACTCTTAGTCACATACATACATAAACTTTATTAATGTGTCAAGACTTCTAGCATACCACAAGTGGTACACTAATCGGGGACACTTAATTAAGACAGTTGAACAGTGGTGTGGGTTCTTTTACGTCCCTCTGTTGCAATGTAGTGGAGTGTGGAGAGACGGGACCGCCATTTTATGTGGTCATCCGAGCCACACGAAGGTCTAACCATTTGTAGATGTAATTACAAAGGCAGCACCTTCTCCTCAATTATTTTAAGACCCTGAGTAATGGTCCGGCCGGGACTTGAACCACGAACCTCCCGCACAATAGACCAGTCAGTACTCAACCAACTGAGCCAAACAACTATTATACAATCAGATGTAGAGTAATAACTAAACATGACAGTCATTCTATATTACCATTGTGTGCTTCAATGACTTGGATGCACTCCCAGTTAGTGGCATCCCATATGCGTATCGTTCTGTCATGCGATCCACTGACTCTGTAGGATAAAATATTTTTATAAATTATTGGAAATTATTTGTTGAAATTCTGATATCTATCCAAGTCTATTTGTATGGTTAAAAAAATACAAAGCTTTCACCAATATAATATAACATACAATGTATATAAGAAATACCGTAAACCATAAATAAGAGATACCATAAACTGCCACTTATTAGCTCCCCGCCCCGTTTATACGCCCCCCAGTTATAGGCCCATATACTTTCAAACAAAAAAATGCCGGTTATAAGACCAGCTCCTGGATATAAACCCCCTCTATGTTTCCTTGTTTCCTTAATAGAAACATTTTCACAGAACACGGTATAACTTCAAATTGAAAATTAGGACAGATTGTGGAACAAGATACAGTTGTGAATTTTGTTCCAAATATTGAAATTATCATGAGTTTATTGTACATTTTAAATAAAGACCAGTAGATTGAAAACGTATTTCGATACTGCTATACCGTCTCAACTGATCTTATCAGCTTATTTCGAAACGTTTTATTAATTCCGGTTATAAGCCCACCCAAAAACCCTTACAAACTTGTATAAGCCCGGGGCTTATAAGCGGCAGTTTACGGTACACCACATATACATGTATTATTAAAATGATGAGTGCCTGGCCAACTTACAATAGACGGTCATCAAACTGCAAGCAGGACACACATCCCTGATGGCCATACAGGACGTGTAAACGAGTAAACTGTACAATATGCCAAACCTGAAAGACGCAAAGATGAAATTATAAGGAAAATGAGTAATGTACAAGTTTCAATCTAGTTTTACATTAGTGTTATAATGCATTCAAATATGAATTGTATTGATTATGTATACACCTGTTTTCAAAAACGTTGTCCTTTAGCGAAATACAAAATAGTAAATAGTAGAAAGGAATTAATTAGAGAAACAATGAGCCAGAGTTCCGCATGATTGAATTTCTTTTGTTTCTCTAATTAATTCCTTTCTACTATTTACTATTAATTGTATTTTGTAAATGGACAACATTTTTTGAAAACAGGTGTATATTTATCTTATATTGTATTATAATTGATGTATATTGTACATTTATTGATGTCAGGGACACCTGGGAGAACAGTTTACTGAAGGTGCTCCCTGCTTAAATAAAGCTTATTATTATTATTATTATTATTATTATTATTATTATTATTATTATTATTATTATTATTATTATTATTATTATTATTATTATTATTATTATTATTAAGAGGACAAGTTCAATTCAATTCAATTTATTTTTCAATACCACAGGATTTACAATAATAGAATTAATTAAGAAGAAAGAATAATACAAACATAGGGTATTAGCTACCTAGAAATAACCAAAAGAGCTAATCGGGCTAGATAGCAAGACATTGAGATTATCATAAAGATAAAGAAGTCATTCACACATGTATACACACAGACACAAGTACAAAAAATGACAAGTAGACATCAATAATAAATTTTAGAAGTAATAGAGGTAATAGAGCAGCTTTTATGACTGTCAAAAATCATGGTACAAGGCACTGACACAGGACTGACACAGGACAGCCTTCATTCGAAATCCTAGGAATTGGACACGGGCATGCATGGCAAGACTACACGCCATAAGCCTTTCAGAGTGATATATTCAAACCTGCTCTATCTGACTGCAGTGATGTTACCAGTTGACAATACATTACAACTACATGTACTATGACAACACTGCAAACAAGCCTACGTGTGCTCAAAGTCATGGCAACAGAACATCTACCTACACAGAAAAACGAAATACTTTACCATAATAGTCATGTCCCATGAACCAGTGACAATCTTGGATACATCAAACTGGAGGCAGCGAATACCACCCTAAAAAATCAAAGTCAATCTCAACACATGAGTGGAAAAAACAATGGTTACATTCACGGTACGGAATCAAAGACATCTATTTAACTCATCACAGCATGCAAAATTGTTGCTAAACCAATGAGAATGCTTGGACACAGCATGGTCCCCTCGCATAATGAATCATACCATAACTATACTTCCCACTCATACAAAAATGACTCTATACAAATGTAGTTATTGGTAAGTGGAAGCAACTAGATACAACATAGGATCACCGACTAAACACATGTAATCCCATATTATGTATTCAAACTTCAGCTAGCTATTGAGCCTATAATGCAAATAATCAGCTAATAATGATATTTTAATAATAGCCCTTCAATCACGGTACACTTGATACACAAATTAGTGTCTAACCTTATGTCCTTTGATTTTCCGTATGCTCCTCCCACTCCTTACATCCCATATCCTGTCAAACAAATGTGTTTGTATCAGCATTAATATTAGAACAGTAACATCACAAATCAATGCTGTAAAACGTCTGCTTTGCCATTATTTGTAACAGTGTCTGCAACAGTCTGTGACAGTCGAGAATGCTTAGCTAAGTCCCTTTCTGCCTGTAACGGCTCTCTTGATCAACTACATGATTGTATGTTAAAAATAGGAACAGTTGCCTGTGAGAAAAATAGGCAGTCTAGGACTGCATGTAGCTACTGCTGTGAAGCCAGTAATAAAACGAATAGACAATGAGTTAAGAAATAATCAAGAGAAAAAAATAGATAAAAAGTGAGAAATGAAGGAAAGTGTAACAAAAATGATAATGTAAATGGTTAATGATTGCATTTCCACCGAAGTGGCTCTTTTGAACAAAGTAAAGCTATAAATATATAACTTATATAAGCTTTTATTAATAATGAACCATAATAACAAAAATAAAAACAAACGTTTGAATCAAAGCTAAGAGTGAGATTTCAAGTGTTCACAAGTTTTACACAAGTACTTTCAGTAAACGACATGAACGGAAATCGACAACAAACAACAGTCTGGCACAGCTCCCTTGGTCTACACGAAGAGAATAACTACGAAAATAACTGTTATTTAATCAACAAGAACATTTGGTAATCGTAACAATCATTTATTTGAGAGAACATATATAATAGAACTGTAACTAATTGTAATAGCAATGCTTGTTCTAATACTGTGCTAAACAAGTACGTAATCGTCACTGAACTGAACAACCACCTTGGTTCGGCGTTAGCCTGGTGGAAATTATATAAAGACTGTCAAAAAACCTGAACAATTATTTACGAGAAAACACTGGACACATCAGCTGAAAGCTGTGCTTGATTACTGATGCAGAAAAGCACAAAATCATTTCAAATAGAGACTAGAGTCTTACTTTTACCTCACTCGTTTTAAACGTAAACAATTCACACATCGAGCACATGGAAGAACGTAGCTTGGACGTTGGTTGCAATCGATAAGAAGTCGCTTATTGACGCGAGTTGACAAAATCAACAAAATGTAGTCGAACCAAACGCCGGTCGAGACGAGAATAGAACAAAAATACATCTGGTATCATCGTGAAAAGGTTTTCTAGTCTTCACTCGTCTTCGTTCTAGCTCGTTCGAGTCATTTGACGCACTCCAATCAGATTTTCCGAACGGAATCCGAGTCAACCCGAAAATTTGGACACTTACTTACTTACGGACTTACACACTCGATGGCATAGTAGCGAACGCCTTCCCAGAAGGCAGTAGCTACAAAAATACACCCAGTTCAACTTTTCCAGCTGTCATAGACAGCCATCAAAGGGTATATATAAATCATTGCCAAATGAAGATTTATGCTGTCTTTCAGCCAGTTCAGCCAGTATGTTGCCTTGAGAAATACTGTAGGCCTATTATAGACAGTATTATGCTCCAACCTTATGGTCCTGTCCAAGGAGCCAGTCATTACTCTTCGTGTATCAAACTGCAAACTGTATACACCATCCATATGCCCCTAAGAATACAAGAGTCGCTGGGAATTTACAATCATGGCAGAGTTTCTGATGGACATTATAAAATAACTATGATATAACGTGCGGTCTGATTGGCCAAAGGATGCGTATTCCGTGTGCTCTATGAGAGCACAGTGCACGCGTGCGCAGATATTCAAACATTTTTGCAACAAACAAAATTGAAAACTTGCTTTAAAATCATACTTGTATTTTATAAAAGAAATAGAAAACTCGGCAGCTGTGCTGTATCGAGTTATAGAAGCACGCGGGAATTGGAAGATGAGAGAAGTGTTAGGAGAAGCACGAGGCGTAGCCTTCATTTTATTTGGATACAATGTATTTGTCTGATGTGAAGTGTTTGGTTTAGGACATCTTGCAGATGAGGGCAGTGATATTATGTATCCCAGCGCTGCTCAATATTATATATATTTTATACTTTGATAGATGAAAACTAGATGAAAAGTAAAGTTACAACATTACGAACATTGATGGACAATCAGTATATTATTATTTCATGCCACTGATCGCACCACGACTCATAACGCGAAAACTTTAATTACGCAGTGACTATTATTGTGTACCTGTAGTCTTGTGACTTTCCTGATGGATAACACTCCTTGAACAGCAAGAGATAGATAGCGGAACTTGGTATGATCTTGTGTTTTATCCTGATATTCATGCAGTATAGAAAATGGTAAATAGGTAACATCAGAAACTTATAAGGGGATTGAGTTTCTGGTAACGTCAGTCCCAATGAATTACAGCCTAAGCCAGAATATGAACGCAGCCAATGGTATTTGCTGGTTGCTGGCACTTTTGACCAATCCTTGCATTCCAATAGTAAGTACATATAATTAAACTCAACGTCAATAGTTATAAAATGTAGACATTTTACCATACCAATAAATTAGCTGCTTGGACCAACGACGGTCGTATATCCAGAGCAACTTCTTCTTCAGGCTCGTTATCTTTCTCTCTCATTAATGCTCGTAAACTTTTTGCAAGCATCTTTAGGTTACCCCCTGTCAGGTCATTTCTGTCTTCAAGCTTGCTTTCAAATTCTTCTCTACGGGCACGCTGGTCAGCAGTTGTTGGTGTTTGGGCTGGGCCATTGTTTCTTAACGACTTGACAACAACAATGCCGACTGGATATAAGAGCAATGCATATTTAAATCAGCAACTATTAGATAAGATGTAAATGAGTACTGGTACAGCTATACTTCATTGTACATTGTAATAGGAAATCAGAATCTCAAACTTTTCTAGTTTATATTTTATTTGAAATATTTTACGACTGTTCCATTCTATTATGAGTAAGAAGGGTTGTGCATGCGTACGTTGTTTTCGCATGAGTGGGAGGTTAGATACAGTACAGTTTGTGCCGTGTGCGGTGACCATGCAGTGTCCAAGCATTCTGATTGGTTGATGTGATTGGTTGAATAGAATGTCTTCGATTCAGTACCGTGACTATAACTACAGTACCGTCTGTATGTGCCGTTGGTTTCACACTCATACGAAAACAACTCTATTTCGCTTATGAGTATACAATGTACCATACCTAGTTCATGGCCACTTGGTGAATCTGCTTTCTTTTTTTTCTTTTCTTGCAGACATGCAGAATATGGTACTACACAGATAATTGAGTACTTCATTGTGATCAAAATCTAAACTCTCCTTTGAAATTAAAAGAGCCTTCAGGAGAATTTATATTTTGATCAAAAATCACTTTCAATGTGAGCTGTTCAATTGTCAATAATAATAATAATAATAATAATGCTTAACACATGATTGAGAATTATATTATTTGAATAAACATGCATCTTACCTCCAGAAAACATCATCATATCATTCTTCTCTTCTGGTTCTTCTCTTTGTTTCTCTGAAATAGTTGAATTCAACATATAAAATTAGAACACCTAATACTGACTTAAAGCTCTACTCTCATGAACAATGCTATTATTATAGCAACAAATTAGTGACAATATAATGATTATGTCATCATGGTGGTGATCTTGATGATGATGATGATGATGTAGATGATGGTGATCTAGATGATGATGATGTATAGATGATGATGATGATGTATGGTAGATGATGATGATGTATGGTAGATGATGATGATGTATGGTAGATGATGATGATGTAGATGATGATGATGTAGATGATGTACGGTAGAAGATGATGATGTAGATGATGATGATGTAGATGATGTAGATGATGATGATGGATGTAGATGATGATGATGATAGATGATGATGATGATGATGATGATGTAGATGATGATGTAGATGATGATGATGTAGATGATGATGATGATGATGTAGATGATGATGATGATGATGTAGATGATGATGATGGATGTAGATGATGATGATGATGAAGATGATGTAGATGATGATGATGATGGATGTAGATGATGATGATGATGCAGATGATGATGATGATGATGATGATGTAGATGATGATGTAGATGATGATGATGTAGATGATGATGATGTAGATGATGATGATGATGTAGATGATGATGATGTAGAATGTACAATAATGTACTAGGGTTTTGAGTAGCAGACATTATAGCTAAAAATAAGGCAGCTCAACTACATGTAGTGACAAGGTAATATATGCTGTGTGCATTCACAACAACCACTGGCATAGACAGTAAAATCATCACCATCAACAACTTTTTTATATTTTTTAACCAGTATTGTTAAGGTACATGTATTATTCATTACTGTCGGAAGTCGCGCATAGCGTGAACCTCTGACTAACAGAACTGAAATACTATGTAGGGTCATTCCACAGTACGTCGTCTGTTGCGGAGACTACATTCAGAGACTTTTCCCATTATATATCTTTAAATCTAGAGTGCATAGGAGATTAATTCCACTTTTGTATGGTGGATGTCTATTAGAGCTATGAACAAGAGTAGTATGATTCACCCCTAATCACATGATTGGAATGTCACACTAAGTTATATGGCTGTTGCGGAGACTACACAGAAAAATCTTGATTTTCAATACATCACACTAATGTGAAAAGTTCTCTGAATCTATGATAAATCTGAAATGTCTGTCTGCTTTACATTAAAGGGCTTTCTATCTAGCTTATATAAATACCAAAACATTTAACATATATTCCTCATATTCCCATCATAACCCATAATTATAAATGGTGGTGCTGTTGCGGAGACTACGTTGCGGAGACTACATCAGGTACTTTGATTCAAATGCAGCAATTAACAACAAGGACTAAGCAGTTAAGAACAAATTTTGAAGTTTGAGCACAATGTGACAATATCACAAGCAAAATTCAATTACTATAATGAGTAAAAGACACAATTGCAATCAAGTACATGTACAGATTCTGTCAATTTGCGATCCAGACGATTATACCACACTACACATCAAGTAATCTGAATCTGGGATAATTTACAGTGTCTGTCTGTCTTAAACTTTATGGCATGCTATCTGGTTTAATGTGATGCCAAACCATTTAACTTGTATGCATTTATTCCCATCACAATTAACAATTTTAAATGATGGTGCTATTGCGGAGACTACGTTGCGGAGACTACATCATGTAATAGAAATCAAAACATTTCAGTACTGCTAGAGAAAGTGAAATTCACTGAGAAATTTAGGTCTTACATGCCTTACAAAGTTGTCAAGCCAAATAAAATTACCCACAATACTCTAAAAATGTGAATTGCATATGCTCAGAAGTTTACTAGTGCCCAGTCTCCTAATATTGGTTGAGAATGGTAAACATGTAGTGCAAAGTGGTTGTACTAAGCCACAAAACAGTAGATTCTGCTGTATTTTGTTCTCACATACAGAGAAGACATGAATCTAGAAATTTGCTATTATACTTTTATCAGTTTGGCTCAAATTATACCTGACATTTTAGATTACCTCTCAAAAGTTGTAGTCTCCGCAACAAAATTGTAGTCTCCGCAACAGAAAAACAATTTGATTTTTTGCCCTTATGAGAAAAGATTCAGGACATGTTGATGTAGTACAACTTATCTCTAAGTGTAAATTAGAATCACACTTGGGTCAAAGTTCTTTCATTTGGTCACTCATAAACAAAACTTTAAGGTGTAAAAATGTTGCGGAGACTACAATTCACTATTGGAAGCCAAATACAGCATAGCTGTAACAGCACAGTCAACTTCAACCATGTGTTTTAGAAAGTAGACCAGTATTAGAAGATACCCAGTGGTTTTGCTAAAAGTTTCAGCTTTTAATTGTTTATCAATCAAAAAAGATATTTGTAGTCTCCGCAACACTGATTTCATGATTTTTTCTAATTCATTATAATTTATGCAGCAATGCCGACTTGTCAAAGTAAAACATCACTTGTAAAGTAAAGTTAAGCCTCTTAACTACATTTTAAAACATAATTTGGGTCAATTAAAGACATTTCTAAAACTGATCTTCAGGTATCACAATACTGTGGAATGACCCTGTATCATCTTTGACTCCTTCCAAGTTACTATGTTTGCTAGATGCTTAAATAACACATTGAGCACTGTTATACCAGTGTAGACATACCAATCAGATTAACTATATATTTTTCATTAATAGAGATTATCATTGTACAATGTTGTTGTTGCTCGAACATTAAGATGAATTACTCACCTTGTGGAACAACCTTCTCTTCTACAGCTGTGCTCGTGTCTGGTTTCAAATAACTCTTTACTTCTTGATATGCTTGTTTCCAGTCGACATATTGATTCTTGGCTAGATTTTCTAACTTCTTTGGAAGGTTGAAGATCCCCTTCTTTGTACCTACATGTACATGTGCATAGTGTACACAATAAGCATTATTCAACTCATACAATACAATGTAATACAATACAGTGTTTTATTAAGTTTTGTCTAATATATTTTACAATATAGAATCAACCCACAAATAGTGATAACTAATCTAGGTGGGTTGAGTGTCAAGAAAAAGTAATTCATGAGAAAAATACAAAAGAAATCATAAACTAATTTCCCAATTAAGCTTTACCTAGTATTCTGAGCCTTCTTCGCCATAAGCGACCATCTTGACATAAATATCTCCATCTGCGGCATACCTAGTAGGCAACACCAAACATAAATATAATGGACAATATTGTACAAATATCACAGGGTACCCACTCATCCGGAAAAATAAAATTATCTGACTTTTCCCTGACCCAAAACCATTTTTCACTGACCATACTGTACACTTGTTTTACTATGATATCCTGCAGTGTGACTTACTATAGTCTTTTTAATGCAATATACTGTATGTATCTATGAAGAAATACATTTACATGGATCATATATAGGTCAATGACAACTTTTAAGCTTTTTTTGAGTTTTCATCATGATTGATCACAATCGGCCGTATACAAGTTACCCATTATGCTACATAATTATCACCAAATTCAAAATGGTTTTGTGAAGACTGACAGAAATTCCCTGACTTTTCACTGACCTTTAGGTAAATTACAAAATTCCCTGACCAAAATCAAAATTCCCTGACCTTGAAAATAAAATCAGAATTCCCTGACTTTTCCAGGTCAGTGGGAACCCTGTAATCAGTTGTTGCATAAAACTACCTCATGGATTGAATGCAAAAAGGTTCATAGTAATTCACATAATAAAATCAGAATTCCCTGACTTTTCCAGGTCAGTGGGAACCCTGTAATCAGTTGTTGCATAAAACTACCTCATGGATTGAATGCAAAAAGGTTCATAGTAATTCACATAATAAAATCAGAATTCCCTGACTTTTCCAGGTCAGTGGGAACCCTGTAATCAGTTGTTGCATAAAACTACCTCATGGATTGAATGCAAAAAGGTTCATAGTAATTCACATAATAAAATCAGAATTCCCTGACTTTTCCAGGTCAATGGGAACCCTGTAATCAGTTGTTGCATAAAACTACCTCATGGATTGAATGCAAAAAGGTTCATAGTAATTCACATAATAAAATCAGAATTCCCTGACTTTTCCAGGTCAGTGGGAACCCTGTAATCAGCTGTTGCATAAAACTACCTCATGGACCGAATGCAAAAAGGTTCATAGTAATTCACATAATAAAATCAGAATTCCCTGACTTTTCCAGGTCAATGGGAACCCTGTATCAGCTGTTGCATAAAACTACCTCATGGACCGAATGCAAAAAGGTTCATAGTAATTCACATAATAAAATCAGAATTCCCTGACTTTTCCAGGTCAGTGGGAACCCTGTAATCAGTTGTTGCATAAAACTACCTCATGGATTGAATGCAAAAAGGTTCATAGTAATTCACATAATAAAATCAGAATTCCCTGACTTTTCCAGGTCAGTGGGAACCCTGTAATCAGTTGTTGCATAAAACTACCTCATGGACCGAATGCAAATGCAAAAAAGGTTCATAGTAATTCACATAATAAAATCAGAATTCCCTGACTTTTCCAGGTCAGTGGGAACCCTGTATCAGCTGTTGCATAAAAAACTACCTCATGGACCGAATGCAAAAAGGTTCATAGTAATTCACATAATAAAATCAGAATTCCCTGACTTTTCCAGGTCAGTGGGAACCCTGTATCAGCTGTTGCATAAAACTACCTCATGGACCGAATGCAAAAAGGTTCATAGTAATTCACATAATAAAATCAGAATTCCCTGACTTTTCCAGGTCAGTGGGAACCCTGTAATCAGTTGTTGCATAAAACTACCTCATGGATTGAATGCAAAAAGGTTCATAGTAATTCACATAATAAAATCAGAATTCCCTGACTTTTCCAGGTCAGTGGGAACCCTGTAATCAGTTGTTGCATAAAACTACCTCATGGATTGAATGCAAAAAGGTTCATAGTAATTCACATAATAAAATCAGAATTCCCTGACTTTTCCAGGTCAGTGGGAACCCTGTATCAGCTGTTGCATAAAACTACCTCATGGATTGAATGCAAAAAGGTTCATAGTAATTCACATAATAAAATCAGAATTCCCTGACTTTTCCAGGTCAGTGGGAACCCTGTAATCAGTTGTTGCATAAAACTACCTCATGGATTGAATGCAAAAAGGTTCATAGTAATTCACATAATAAAATCAGAATTCCCTGACTTTTCCAGGTCAGTGGGAACCCTGTATCAGCTGTTGTATAAAACTACCTCATGGATTGAATGCAAAAAGGTTCATAGTAATTCACATAATAAAATCAGAATTCCCTGACTTTTCCAGGTCAGTGGGAACCCTGTATCAGCTGTTGTATAAAACTACCTCATGGATTGAATGCAAAAAGGTTCATAGTAATTCACATAATAAAATCAGAATTCCCTGACTTTTCCAGGTCAGTGGGAACCCTGTAATCAGTTGTTGCATAAAACTACCTCATGGATTGAATGCAAAAAGGTTCATAGTAATTCACATAATAAAATCAGAATTCCCTGACTTTTCCAGGTCAGTGGGAACCCTGTAATCAGTTGTTGCATAAAACTACCTCATGGATCGAATGCAAAAAGGTTCATAGTAATTCACATAATAAAATCAGAATTCCCTGACTTTTCCAGGTCAGTGGGAACCCTGTAATCAGCTGTTGCATAAAACTACCTCATGGACCGAATGCAAAAAGGTTCATAGTAATTCACATAATAAAATCAGAATTCCCTGACTTTTCCAGGTCAGTGGGAACCCTGTAATCAGCTGTTGCATAAAACTACCTCATGGACCGAATGCAAAAAGGTTCATAGTAATTCACATAATAAAATCAGAATTCCCTGACTTTTCCAGGTCAGTGGGAACCCTGTAATCAGCTGTTGCATAAAACTACCTCATGGATCGAATGCAAAAAGGTTCATAGTAATTCACATAATAAAATCAGAATTCCCTGACTTTTCCAGGTCAGTGGGAACCCTGTAATCAGTTGTTGCATAAAACTACCTCATGGATTGAATGCAAAAAGGTTCATAGTAATTCACATAATAAAATCAGAATTCCCTGACTTTTCCAGGTCAGTGGGAACCCTGTAATCAGTATAAAACTACCTCATGGATTGAATGCAAAAAGGTTCATAGTAATTCACATAATAAAATCAGAATTCCCTGACTTTTCCAGGTCAGTGGGAACCCTGTAATCAGTATAAAACTACCTCATGGATTGAATGCAAAAAGGTTCATAGTAATTCACATAATAAAATCAGAATTCCCTGACTTTTCCAGGTCAGTGGGAACCCTGTAATCAGCTGTTGCATAAAACTACCTCATGGATTGAATGCAAAAAGGTTCATAGTAATTCACATAATAAAATCAGAATTCCCTGACTTTTCCAGGTCAGTGGGAACCCTGTAATCAGTTGTTGCATAAAACTACCTCATGGATTGAATGCAAAAAGGTTCATAGTAATTCACATAATAAAATCAGAATTCCCTGACTTTTCCAGGTCAATGGGAACCCTGTAATCAGTTGTTGCATAAAACTACCTCATGGACCGAATGCAAAAAGGTTCATAGTAATTCACATAAAACTGAAGATAAATACATAGTTTTAGTAAATGAAACCATCATTTGAATTACCCTATACCACTATGACGTAACGGCTTATTTATGAGGGGGACAGAATCGTGAAGAACAATAGAAATTTGAACTAAATCTGCTCTGCTGATTCTCTGCAATTTCAAATTGGCTAGTTTCCAGATATTATGTTCATCGATACTTTTCCCACAATATTTACTGTGTTTGGTGACTTTTATCGCTTTCAGACCGTCTGTAAAATACATTTATTTGGGAAATCCTTTGTGTTGTTGCTATTTTGTCCCCCTTTAGCGACCATGATCCTTAGCGTTTAAACAATAGATTGTTTTGATTTGACGTCATAGTGGTATAGGGCAATTCCAGAAAATGCGTGGAGATGAGGCTCATTACGCCAAAGCTCAATATCTCATTGATATATCATATATACAAAACCTTTTCATTTCAAGTTATTTCATTTTAATATTTTATAGCAATTTTTATAGTAATATGATATATATATATGTAATTAGTTATAGCTATTGTAATGCGCACTTGATCCTTTTATGAAAAGTGCACAATAGAAATTAATAAATTATTATTATTTTGGTAGAATCGCTCTAAACTTTTGTGGGTTTATTTTTGTTCGTACACTCTTTAAAGAAATGGCTGTAAGATATTACTAAGTAAACTCCACAATAATTCTGCCAGTTTAGCACTTGGTCTGTGGACTCTCTCATCTTACCTGTGAACTTCTGCAGATACTTTTGATATCCAAATAACTGAATACTTTACACAGGATTTGGTCTGGTAGACTGTCTATTCCAGTTTGATCCCTTGATCTGAAATACATACCATATTTAGTATAAACATTATCATTGCAATATGGAGTATATGTAGAAAAACTGAATCAGTATCTATACATGTACATGTAGTTACAATACAATACAATACAATACAATAGTTTATTTAGACACGTGTCGTCCAAGAGCGTGAAGCTCGTTCAAAATACGAACGTGCAATATAAATATTATTATTAATAATCTAATTAAATTAGTTCAGTGATATTTGTTAAGACAGATCAATGAACGAGAGATATGTGGAAAAGCAGCCCATATAATGTGACTCAAGTATAATGTAATAATAAATTATTATTTATTATGTAGACATTACTGATTGACTGGGAAATACGCCACTCGTATTTTTTGTACAAACTACATCCGGGACTTCTGTGACATATTTTCCATATCCTCACACGTGAAGATATCAATGTTATCGGATGTTGTTTGTGGATGTGTCTATATAATAAAAAGAAAATTACATGTTGGCTTGAAGATATGAATGCGCTCACTCGTGAAATATTTTTCACCACGAGGAGATAAACTTCATATCTTCGCGCCACTGTGTAATATCCTCTATATAATTGCATTCTTACCTTCTGCCGAGGCATAAAGCAAAGAAATTCAAACAGTCTGCATCGCAGCATTTTACCACTTCTGATAGCATATCAACGCGTTCATGTGGTGACCACTCCTCTAACCACTGTGAAAAGTTATTGGATGTTTTAATTAACTATAAACATGTAGGATCTTAGGTAAACAGATACCAAGGAGAAATATACCTGCAACCTCCAATCTTATCCTATCCTATCCAACTCCCATCCTATCCAACTCTCATTCAATCTTTTCCCATCCTATCCAACTCCCATCCATCTCCCATCCTATCCAACTCCCACCTATCCAACTCCCATCCTATCCAACTCCCATTCTATCCAACTCCCACCTATCCAACTCCCATTCTATCCAACTCCCATCCTATATATTCCCATCCTATCCAAGTCCCATCCTATCCAACTCCCATCCTATCCAACTCCCATCCTATCCATCTCCCATCCTATCCAACTCCACCTATCCAACTCCCATCCTATCCAACTCCCATTCTATCCAACTCCCATCCTATATATTCCCATCCTATCCAAGTCCCATCCTATCCAACTCCCATCCTATCCAACTCCCATCCTATCTATTCCCATCCTATCCAAGTCCCATCCTATCCAACTCCCATCCTATCCAACTCCCATTCAATATTTTCCCATCCTATCCAACTCCCATCCTATCCAACTCCCATCCTATATATTCCCATCCTATCCAAGTCCCATCCTATCCAACTCCCATCCTATCCAACTCCCATCCTATCTATTCCCATCCTATCCAACTCCCATCCTATCCAACTGCCATTCAATCTTTTCCCATTCTATCCAACTCCCATTCAATCTTTTCCCATCCTATCCAACTTGTGGGACCATTCGCCACCCCTACCACACTTCATCAAACATGTTCCAATATTGTTGAATCCAAACAATGCTGGAGCTAAGGGCCTGTTTACATTACATGAGAGGGGTAACCCTAGCGCTAGGATCTTCCTGGCAATAGGGACAACTTTACATTGCGTTTACATGATAAAATACATCGGATGTGTTACTTGGTTGCGTTACTAGGTTCGTTTACCATATTAATGAAGTGCTTAGGTGATTACAACCCCAGCACTAGAGTTATCTCTCCTTGTTTCGTTTACATGACAAAAAGTTAACGGCTAGTAGTAGGATCATCCTATCTGCAAGACAGGATGATCCTAGTACCCTAGTATTAGTAGAGGTAATCATACGGTTTCGAGTTCAATTTGGAAATAATTTGCACGAGTGTGTTTTTCAAAGAGTATCAATTATTCCAAATTGAACGAGAAATCGTATGATTACCAATTAATAATATTCATGAAAAAAAGTAATTTGCAGTGCACTGCACTGCTCTAAGCCAATCAGAATCGAGTATTTTTTCATGTATATTAGATTAGTATTATTATTATCCTAGTACCCAGCCCATGTAAACAGAAAGCAATGGATACTGTATATACATGGCCCAAAAATGATTAGAGTGCCAACGCATTATATCTGTGAAACATTTTCTAACTGTTTAGAACTAAAATGTTAGCAATGATATACTGGTTGAGTGGTTTGCATTATTTTGTACAAAATAATAACAACATTACTTGTTTGCTTTTGTTTCACGGATACAATGCGAGCATTCTAATAGTTTACAACACTTTACCTGATTTATTTGACTCAATTGCGCTTTAAAATATTTTGACAGTCTGCTTCGTCTTGGTTTTAATAATCTAGATCCCTTATGTCCTTGCCACCACTTTGAAGACTTAAAAGACACTGGATCGCCTCCATAAACCTTCTCCTGGTCGCCTTTTCTGCGCACACTCTTCATCATGCCTAGTTTGGCGCCAGTAGGGAAAAAATTGCGAGTGCTAACTTTCCTTTGAAATGGCGGAGCATGTTCATGTCGCCGAGAAGGACACATGCCTACTTCAACAGCGGGAGTCACAGCAAAGCCAGCAAGAGGAAGCTCGCTACCGTCTGAAAAGTGTTTAAACTCCACTCCTTCTTCGACCGCAACGTCATGGTAGCACGACTCGTACTCGTAGTCTTCCTCTTCTTCTTCGTCACTTTGGTCGAACAATTTCTCGAGATGTTCTATTTCCTCATTAACTGTGATTTCAGTTAAGTTTACAGCCGGGGATAATGGCTTTAGTTCGGCAGTTTTACGTCCAACGGGGTCCAAGCCGCGATACCGTCGAAATTCGCTGTCCGTCACCATGCTGGAAATAGTGTGGACAAACTTTGGTTGAAGGAGCTTCGTGGGATACGAACCTCTGAGCTGAGCGACGAAGTCCCTGTGAAATACAGGCTCTAAAGACGTGACGAGAGCATGGAGCTGGCTCTTTGAGCACTTCTCAGTCATGCTACAGAGTAAAATCCGTTGTTGCCAAGGTCTCCAACTCGCAAACCACTCACTCACTTTCTTGCTCAGTTGCTTCTTCGAGAATAAAGTGCTAACTTTGTCCAAGTCTGCGTACAGTAATTCAAGGCTAGGTAACGTTAACGGCTTAGCAAAGGCTCTATATCGCATCTGTTTCTTTGTCTTTTTAATTTGATCTCTCCTGGGTTTGATAGTGGGGAGAGTTCTAACCCCGCCAAAGTGACCATCGCGGGCCGCCATCTTGTTGTGGCTTGACTTCTTGTTCTTCTCGTTGCTAGGGAAACAGAACACTTCCTGAATAGGTTTGGGCTTCCTGTGTTGTTGCCAAAGGAAGCCCGAAAAAGGAAGCGCATATATGCAAAGGCCGGAATTCTTTCTTTTCTGGACACTAAAATCTTGGAACTCTTTATTTCTTGACCTTAGCCCCTTGTTAGTCGGGCTTCCTGTGGAAGGAGCCCGACTCTAGAAATGCAGAGCGTTCTTCTTCGTCGACCCCAGAAAGCATATTGGGTTCTACAGCGCATGCACCTAGACATGAAGTCTGGCCAAGAAAGATTACAAAGCACAAACCAATCAGGGAAAGCACCGGAGGTCAAGGGGCCAAAATATAAGTCTTTTCTCGTCTAAATCTTAATTTAGATTGAAACAGGACGCTCTAGTAGCGTGAAGTCGGGCTATTAACGTTTTTACTGATATACTGTAAAGTTCGCAGTACTGAAATTGCAAGGAAAGCATGTTCTATCGAGCTCGAGTCATGCAACGACGAGCAACCAAAAACTGTTTCAATCGCACTGAAAATCGCACTATAGGATATCTATATTTAGTTCAAATAGGTTACATTTCATTTAGAAGCCCGACTTCACGCTAGAAGAGCGTCGATATATTTTAAATAAGGGGGGAGGGGTTGGGGAAATTAGGCGGGGCTTTGGGTTTGGGTATGGGTGTAGATTTTTTTTAGGTAGATAGGTGTCCTCAATTAGTTTACACTTGTGTAAGCTAGGTAATTTGACACGTTAATAAAGGTTATTATTATTATTATTATTATTAAAGCATACTGGGTTCTACAGCGCATGCGCCCTGTGCCGGCCGCTAAGATAATCACCGAAGGCTCTAACAACATGATTTATCAATACGAGACTGGTCGAGTCTGAATAAACCTTGTTGGAGGAAGTTTATGTCGTCTTGTTTTCAAATAACCACAATAATTCATAGAGATATGGATTTATCAATCCAGTACTAGTACTGCAAAGGGTTTAGAGATCTTCAGAACTTAGAACGAAGTGAGTTGATACACGTAGCCGGCGGTGAAGAGAACAGTTGTAAGGTTTTCAGCCGACCGATAACCGTCGAGGCAAACCCATATTTACACTTCATTCAAACATTGTTTAATCACTCTGCGATGTCTAGTTTATGTATACGGTATTTGCACGGACAACAGGTCACGTAGAGTCAGTATTTTGGGTAATATTTGTATTTTCCGTATCGCTTATAAGACCTTATAAGCTCTCAGGCAGAGAAGCTCTGTTATTGTACTGTATTTGCTTGATGACCTTTAGTAATCCGAACCCCGACATCTGGTTTTATTTATATTATAGACGTTAGCACACCATGAAGTTTTTTTTCGTATTCTAGTTTAGGGCACTTTAATTTCCCTTGATAGATCAACTTCAGCGTCTTTTACAAAAGCAAAACAACTCTCCGCCATGATTTGTTACCAAAATGACGATTTTAAAAATATTCCTAAACTGACTAAAAATACTTCGATCATCGTACAAATGAAACAAAGCATCACAATTTCTAAATTCTTCAGAGTGTAGTGTAATCAACGCTCTAAGTTAAGCAAAGTGAACTATATTTTACTTTATTTCCTCGGTGATCATGGTATTACAATCTAACTACTTTAAAAAATGTCTCAAAATGTAAAAAAAAAAAACACTGCTCAATAAACTTCTCATGGCGGATTCTATCGAAAAATAACGTGAACTTAGTAATAATAATAATAACATTCTTAATTAAACGCACTAAATATTGATCTCAGTGCGTTTTACAACTGAGTGAAAATAAAATAAATAAAAATATAACTAAAGTGTACCATGGGATTTTTTCCCCTTCCAGTCAAAACGTTCCCTGTACTTATAGTAGAATACTGCTCTTTACGCAACAAATAGAGTTTCCATTTCTCGACTAAAGTGAGTTTCTGAGGATAAGTATGAAAAAACATTTGATGCTTTTCATGAGGTAGGGGTGGGGGTGAAGTGCGTGCCTGGCAGGGGGAGGGGTTACTATGCAAAAGACTACATCTGTAATTCAGGTCACTGATCATCATTCGATGTTTAAAATTATTTGCTGACAATAGTTTGTCTCTCCACTAGTTTTCTAAACAGTCCTTCATTGTTAGCCATTAGTTGATTGTACGATCCTGACTCTGCAATAGAACCTCTATCAAGAACTACAATATGGTCGGCGTTCTTGATGGTGGACAGTCGATGTGCAATAGTGATGACGGTTCGTCCCTTCATCAGTCGCTCAAGCGCTTCTTGGACGAGATACTCGCTTTCTGCATCAAGGGCACTATAGGGGTTTAAAATGATGATTATAAAATAACTGCATGTATGATATAACGCGCGCTCTGATTGGCCAAAGGATGCGTATTCCGTGTTCTTTATGAGAGCACACAAGAGCACACAGCATGCGCGCGCAGACATTCAAACATATTGTAACAAGTCCTCAGATCTCATTGTCTAATTTGTGTAAATGGCCAACCTTTTGGGGACGTGCAGGGTATGTACTTCATGTCTGAATGCCATACAGTCATCTAACCTAACCAACAACTATATGCTTTCAGCCATGAGGTACATACTCGTCACAGACTATGAACTGGGGTGTCTCTCGACTCTCGTTCCCAGGTCTTGCTATCGTGCTCGACTGGGAGAAACTGAGGAAGAGGGAACTACTGTAGGGCTTGGAACTAGCTAGGTTGATATTGAAATACAAACCTGGTCGCCTCGTCTAGAAGTAAAATCTTGGGATTCTGAAAACAGAATTTGATATTTACTCATTTGATTTCAAAAAACCTGTGCCATAGCCATAGCGATAGCAATAAACAACAACAACAACAACAAATAAAACCAAAAGATCAGTTGCCATCATACACATGTTCAGCACCCAAAGGCATTTTTATTCTGAAAGACGTCTGACAAGCGAACGGAACTGAACTATACGCGCTGTTATTAGATTCAAACTTCTGTTTACCTTCAAAATAGCTCTAGCTATAGCGATTCTCTGTCTCTGTCCACCTGTGTAACAATAATAAATAATAAATAAAAATAATAAATAATAATAAATAATAAATGATAATAAATAAAAATGTAAAACTTTCGCTTTTTCTCATTCTTTTAAAACTACATCTAAAAACAATCTCCTCAAAATAATTGTGTCATTTTGCCCAGCCTATCGTGAAGACTGTCGTGTACTAAGAAGTATGATCTATTAGAGAACAACATCAAGAACGAACAGTAACATTGGATTGCGGCATTCTAACAGTGGTGTCACGCATGCTACAGGTAGTTTGGCGGAAGATTGTTTGCTTTTTCCTGCTCTCCTTTACAGGGTAGTGGGAGATTGGGTACAACTAGGTTTTGGAGGGGGAGACTGGGCACGACTAGGTTTTGGAGGGGGAGACTGGGCACGACTATGTTTTGGAGGGGGAGACTGGGCACGACTATGTTTTGGAGGGGGAGACTGGGTATGACTATGTTTTGGAGGGGGAGATTGGGTACGACTATGTTTTGGAGGGGGAGATTGGGTACGACTATGTTTTGGAGGGAGAGACTGGGTACGACTATGTTTTGCAGGGGGAGATTGGGTACGACTGTGTTTTGGAGGGGGAGACTGGGTACGACTATGTTTTGGAGGGGGAGATTGGGTACGACTATGTTTTGGAGGGAGAGACTGGGTACGACTATGTTTTGCAGGGGGAGAATGGGTACGACTGTGTTTTGGAGGGGGAGATTGGGTACGACTGTGTTTTGGAGGGAGAGACTGGGTACGACTATGTTTTGGAGGGGAGGGGGAGATTGGGTACGACTATGTTTTGGAGGGAGAGACTGGGTACGACTATGTTTTGCAGGGGGAGATTGGGTATGACTGTGTTTTGGAGGGGGAGACTGGGTACGACTATGTTTTGGAGGGGGATATTGGGTACGACTATGTTTTGGAGGGAGAGACTGGGTACGACTATGTTTTGCAGGGGGAGACTGGGTACGACTATGTTTTGGAGGGAGAGACTGGGTACAACTATGTTTTGGTGGGAGAGACTGGGTACGACTATGTTTTGCAGGGGAAGGGTGGGATCGAGAAAAGTACTACATTATCATACCTGACAACATCTGTCCTCTTTCTCCTACAATAGTATTGTAGCCATTAGGGAATGATTCTATGAATGACGCTGCATTGGCTTGTCTTGCAGCCTCCATTATATCCACAGTTGTGATTGGCTGATCAGCTGCGGCACCGTACGCGATGTTCTCAGCGATGGAACACGAGAAGAGAATCGGCTCCTTTAACAAACACAATCAAGAATTCATATCTTGAAACAACTGTAGCGAGGAAGTGTGCGATGCAATTAAGAAGAACGGCGAAATAAACAAAACGGTGTGTTAAAAATGCAAAAAAATATGCTGTCACGATGGTCAAGCAAGACGTTGGTCACGCTGTCCTATTGAATACCTGATGGACGGTACCAATACATCCTCTAAGCCAATCAAGAGAGAGCGTCTTGACGTCATGCCCGCCAACCATGACCTCCCCCTGGTTGGGATCGTATAGTCGTAGAAGCAAAGCTCCTAGAGTACTCTTACCAGACCCACTCGGTCCTACAACAGCCGTCACGGAGCCTGCTGGGACCAAGAGAGTCAGGTCTTGGAAGATTGATGCATCAGGGCGGGATGGGTAAGAAAAGTGAATGTTTTTGAATTGAATGCCTTTGTCGAGGACATCCACTGCAGGAACAATTCCACCTGCAAAGACACAAGAATATTATAAATGGAAGAATAGAGTGGAACCTCCCGTAAGCGGACACCCTTGGGACCATGAAGCGTAGGTGTCTGCTTACGGGAGGTGTCTGCTTACGGGAGGTGTCTGCTTACGGGAGGTGTCTGCTTACGGGATGTTTTCACTCACGGGGGAAGTTTTCGCTTACGGGAGGTGTCTTCTTACGAAACGTTTTCGCTTACGGGAGGTGTCCGCAGCTTGCAGGAGGTATCCGCTTATGGGAGGTGTCTGCTTATGGGAGGTATCCGCTTATGGGAGGTGTCCGCTTATGGGATGTGCCCGCTTATGGGAGGTGTCCGCTTTTGGGAGGTGTCCGCTTATGGGAGGTGTCCGCTTATGGAAGGTGTCCGCTTTTGGGAGGTGTCCGCTTATGGAAGGTGTCCGCTTTTGGGATGTGCCCGCTTATGGGAGGTGTCTGCTTACTGCTTATGGGAGGAGTCCGCTTATGTGAGGTGTCTGCTTATGCAAACAATGAGCACAACTACCAATACAGAACGTAAGTACCTGAGAGTGATATTGCTGGCTGTCGATCGATTAATTGCCAAAGTCTTCCGCTTGCACCAATACCTTTCATCAACTCAGAGTAGAACGAACTCATACCTAAGAAACAAATGGTTACATGTAGAAACCATGATACAGCATGTGGGTATGACATTTAAATGTGTAGTCTGAGCGTTACAGTGTGTTTCACATCACTTTTGACGAGCGGGTTCCGAAGTTCGTTCGGAAGTCCCGAAGTTCGTTCGGAAGTTCGTTCGGAAGTTTCAAACGAACTTTGTTGGCGCACTTGGAACTTACTTCCCGAGTGAAAAAAAAATCGGAAATTCGTTGGGATTGAAGTGCATAGATGTGCTTCAATAATCAAATCCAAAACTTTGTAATGTAATGCACTTTGCAAATTGAAAAACCTGCTTAATTCTAGTAATATTTAGGCTGACCTCCTACAGAGACTCCCACGAAACCAGTATACAGGAGAAATGACGCCAGGTCACCAACAGATATCTGCGCGTCAGTCATCATTACACCACCACAGTATAATACAGTAAGGACCACATAGTTACCAGAGAGACCAGTCTGTTAGGGATTGAAAAAAATGGTATTGTCAATGGTTGGGCACCCTGTGCTCTGAGAGCCGGCGGGAGACTGGGGCTTTAAATAAAGCGGGGTACAAATAAAGATTTGTTGTTGTTGTTGTTGTACTTACAAATCCAAAAAATACAGCCCTGGCCAAGGCCTCCTTCAGTGACAACTGGAAAACGTGATCAATATTCTGTGCATATCTGCAAAGCAAAGGAATCCCCACTGATTCAATGGAAGTTAGATACATTGTAAAGATATATGTGAGAGTGCATTGGTCGATCTAAAGGCGTTCCAAGGTTGCCATGGAAACCCCCTTTCTAAAGCCGACCACGTTTTTTATGTTAGAAATCAAAAATTTCCCCTGCACTGTTTTTGGCCTGTAAGCTATGGGGCCTGGGTTTTGCAATGTTTATTGTGGGTACAAAAGAGTATTTCAAGTCCCTCTTCACTTTACGTGGCCCAAAGAGTCGTGTTCGTATGAGTTGCAAACCCATGCCAGGAGTTCGGTTACGGTACGGAATCGAATATGTCTGATTTATTGTTAATATTTATTGTATATAGTTAGGTTAGTGGACAAGTGAAGGCCACTCTGTGGATATATTGTCCAATAAACCATTATTATTCAACCACTCACAGCGTGCACAATCACTGCTCAACCAATCAGAATGCTTGGACACGCACGGCATGAACCGTACCGTGTCTTTTAAAAATTCTTAATTTATGTGTACATTTAATACAAACATGAGTTTACATGTACCTATCAATTTCTTTCTTTTCTTGACCAAAAGCTCTTACAACACGAATGTTGGAGATTCTCTCTTCAGCGACCTAAACAAAGGTTGCAATATCACATCAACAATAACAAATTATATTCATAATTTGGTCTCTGTAAACCTGAAGAACTTCTTTGCAAAGCTGGAGTGCTGCATTGTTACATATAGAAACTCTCCTAAATCTTTTAAAACTTAAAGTTTCCTCATCCTCACAACTGCAATGACAGATTGCTGTTTCCTTACAGTTTTTCGTACAATGTGCATCAATAAAATTCTACCCAAAATATTTCCATAAAATATGTATGTTCTCGTTATTTTGTTTATTATCAAGTTATTTGCCCAAAGAAACGTATTTGTATCAATCAATCAATCAATAACATAAAATAAAATAAAGGGTAATAAAAAGTGTTCCAGCAAACATCTGAATTTCCTATAAAAAGTTATTCACTGAATCAAACCTGTGTTGCATCAGCCAGGGAATCCTGTACTTTCCTTGTAATTCTTTTAAGGAATCTTCCATACACTACAGCACCTATTGCAATGGTGGGAACAATAACAAGCACTACACCAGCCAGCTTAGGAGACACGTATACCTGAATCAGAGAATGAGCAAGTTATACATACTACAGTGTCTTTCTTTGAATTAGGGAGGAATGATATCATATGTGCAAATGGCAAGGTACATGCACGTACTACATCATGGCAACTTTGCCACAGTCTGCCACCTGGTACCCATCACTGCATCAACAGTGGAAGGCACTTGCACATGAATGGAAGACAGCCTGGGCGAGGAGGGAGGGGGCAACTAGGTTCCACCAAATGAGAACACTAATGTTGAATGGTCCCGGCAAAAAGTCAGTCTCGCAAAATTTCTGTCAAATTTTGCGGGTCTCGAAGTCTCAGTTTTTCGCAAAAAGCTGTCTCAGAGTCTTGAATTTTGAAAACAAAGGAAATCGGTGAAAAAGTGTCTCAGGCACGCAAAAATATGCCTTGTCTCGGAGTCTCGCAAAGTCTCACCTTGACCATTCGATACCCCTTACGTTGAACAGGGGTTGAGCGGATAATCCAATAGGACTCTACTAGCAATAATCCCAATCAATGCTATGATAATAGCACACCATGCCAAAAGATTTTGGCAAGGATTGTAGGTATAAAGCGGCTAGGTATAAAGTGGCTAAGTATATAATGGCTACAATGTAGGTATAAAAGCATGAAGCGACTAGGAGTAATGCTACTCTCCAGGACCGGATGCTAGTCATTCGTAGGCCAGGTCATCCTGCAGCATTTAGTTAGAATCCTCTAACAGATCACCATTTATGCACCTGGGGGAAGTGAAGCAATGTCAATATAAAGTGTCTTGCCCAAGGACACAATGTGATTGCCCATGTGTCCAGTTAGTACTCTTAACAAGTCACCGGTACCCATTTATACACCTGGGCGGAGTAAGGCATTGTGAAAGTAAAGTGTCTTGCCGAAGGATACAATGTGATCGGCCGAGACAGCGCTTGAACCCAGGACTGTCGACCCAGAGTCACTAACCAGTAGATCACCACACCCTAGCGCATTTAAAAACCTTACCATCATAGATACACCAGCTAAGGCTTGTGCGGCAGCCCTGAGACCATCAGACACATTGTCAGTTACTGCTTTCCCAACAAGAATGGTGTCAGCTGACAGCCGATTGATGAGCTCACCAGTTTTTGTACGGTCAAAAAATGCTGTCTCTTGGATTAGAATGGAATTGAAAAGCTTTAGTCTCAGACTTTTAATAACCTTTTGCCCTAAAAACAAACAAACAAATAAATACATTATACTTGAGTGGACAGATGAATGAATGGAAGAAAAGATGTATGTAGGAATGAATAAAGGAATGATGAATGATGGATGAATTAATTACAAAATGTCAGTATGTTACAAGTGTGAGTGAATGGTTTCATGAATGGATGAATGGAAAAATGAAAAGTGAATGGATGGATGAATATATGAATGAAAAATGAATGGATGGATATATGAATGAAAAATGAATGGATGGATGATATATGAATGAAAAATGAATGGATGGATGAATATATGAATGAAAAATGAATGGATGGATGAATATATGAATGAAAAATGAATGGATGGATGAAAAATGAATATATGAATGAAAAATGAATGGATGGATGAATATATGAATGAAAAATGAATGGATGGATATATGAATGAAAAATGATGGATGGATGGATGAAAGAACTGAGTGAAAATGAATGGATGATGGATGAATGAAAAAATAGAATGATGGATGGATGAATGACAAAATAAACATGCATGCTTTACCTGACACTTGAATCAGATAAACTCTCCCAAAATTTGCCAGTCCGCCAACAAGAAACACACCAAATAATATCTTGCAGATATTAGATAACAATTCCATAGTTTGTTTGGGATCCTTGCCAGCAACGTATATAATATCTATTATCTTTCCAATACAAAACGGTACTGACATGGTTACAGCAGATGATACAATCAACAAACCAACCGCAGCTATGGAAAGAGATCATTATTTTATTTATATTGATACAAGTGTATTACCGCAAATTATAAAATAACTATGATATAACACGTGCTATGATTGGCCAAAGGATGCATATTCCATGTGCTTGATGAGAGCACATAGCACAGGGCCGTAAATGGGAACTAGCGAGTACGGTGTATAATAATAAATTCAAAAGTGAAAGAAAATCTATAACACGGTAAAAAAGAGTACTTAACTTTACTGACATTTCAAGTCTTAGCGCTTCATCGGAGTAAGCCTTTTGAGCCTTAGCCCTCCGGCAAAGGGCTAAGGCTCAAAACGTCAGTAAAGTTAAGTACTACTCTTTTTATAGTATTATATATTTAATTAACCTTTATATATTATATACTTACCTACTAAACGATATTTCTCAGGCTTGGCTAACGACAACAACCTTGAAGCATCGGGTTTTCGTAAAGATTTATTCGAACCATTACCTTTCGAAATAGTGTCTCTCTTATTACTACAAAAACGTCGAATCAGAAGCCTTGAATCTACTTGATAGGCGCGAATACTGCATGTACGAAATACAGAAAGCGTCCTAAACTGTGCTGTTTCGTTACTCAAGAGCTTACTCGCCAAAGTGAACAAGGAATTGTTCTTGGAATATATACAGTTACTCTTGGAATAACAGTTACTCTTGGAATACATACAGTTACTCTTGGAATAACAGTTACTCTTGGAATACATACAGTTGCTCTTGGAATATATACAGTTACTCTTGGAATATATATAGTTGCTCACATTGCCCCGAAAGCCTTGCACTCCCCAAAATGTCAGATGCCGTCTGAAATCACTTCTGCATGCTGTTCGAATCCAGCGATGGCAAAACATCCTTGTGCAAGATTTTTGAGTAGATTAGTCGACTAACGACTGTTTCAATGGTTGTTTAGCTCACGAGTAGTAAACTATGACTCGTAGCAGGCATTTTACTGTAGGCCCAAGGTGATCATATATTACAATGTAAACGCTTGGGCGCCATTTCTTCTTGAGGTGTCAATTATTGCCAGGCGTTCCAAGAGGTTCGTCGCAGGCCTGGTTTCAATTCAATTTGCCGACAGCTTCCCGACATCTTTCCGACGAGCATTGGAACTTTGTTTTACGGCGAGCAAGTGTCAAAATGAACTCCAGAAATGAAAAGAGCAGCTCGAAATTAGTAAAAGGGCGAAGTTTCAGTTTATAATGTCTGACAAGAAATGACATTAAAAATATAATCGAACGTTTCCCAAGATTTTGTTTGGATGCAACGGATGCACATTTTCCTTTTCGAATCCTAATAAATTAAATGCGATTTTATTTTTAATTCCATTTTCCAGACATTATGAACTGAAACTTTTCCCTTTTACTATTTTCGAGCTGCTCTCTGCAAAGAAGGTTACTGTTTTGTTGTGACTGCACTTTCCCTTGGGATAGGTGACGTCAGACATGGGGAATAATTACCGAAGTGGGCCAAGATTCCTTTGCGTCAATGTCTTGGTTTTCCTTAAAAAATAGGTTTACAAAAGATTCTGAGCAACAACAACAAATAGAATGGCTAGAAATTACGAAAAACCAGTTTTCCCATATTAGCTTTATATGGAAAATAACTGCGAGCTATGTAATTTTGAGAGGCGAAAAATTAGTAAAATCGTTTTTCTCCTATAAATTTACTGCCACGGGAATTGCTGCGCCATGTATTTTTGATACAACCTTCACCAAAGTCGCTCATTGTCCAGAGCTTTGACGTACGACCCTCTACAAACACACGATTTCTGCCATACATTTACTGTAATGAAATTGCTGCGCCATGTATTTCTGATGGAACCATTTCTGAATTCGTTAAATTTCCAGATTTTTTTACGTACAATCCTTGGCTTTCTTCAAAAGATGACATTGGTGAAGTTTCTAAGCACCTGGAACAACTAGGAGGGCCAAAAATTAGAAACACACGATTTCTGCCATACATTTACTGTAATGAAATTGCTGCGCCATGTATTTCTGATGGAACCATCTCTGAATTCATTAAATTTCCAGATTTTTTTACGTACAATCCTTGGTTTTCTTCAAAAAATGACATTGGTAAAGGTTGTAAGCACCTGGAACAACTAGTAGGGCCAAAAATTAGAAACACCCGATTTCTGCCATACATTTACTGTAATGAAATTGCGGCGCCATGTATTTTTGATAGAACAATCTCCAAAGTCGTTGATTATCCAGATTTTTTGACGTACAATTCTTGGCTTTCTTCCAAAAATAAGATTAGAAAAGATTCCGAGCTGCTACATCATCTAGTAAGGCGAAAAATTAGTAAAATCGATTTCTCCCATACATTTACTGTATTCAAATTTGTTACGTTATGCAATTTTTATACAACCTTCTCCAAAGTCGTAGATTGTCCAGATTTTTTTTCGTACAATCCTTGGCTTTCTTCAAAAAATGAGATTAGAAAAGATTCTGATCTGCTACATCATCTAGTAAGGCGAAAAATTAGTAAAATCGATTTCTCCCATACATTTACTGTATTCAAATTTGTTACATTATGCAATTTTTATACAACCTTCTCCAAAGTCGTAGATTGTCCAGATTTTTTGACGTACAATCCTTGGCTTTCTTCAAAAAATGACATTGGTGAAGTTTCTAAGCACCTGGAACAACTAGGAGGGCCAAAAATTAGAAACACGCGATTTCTGCCATACATTTACTGTAATGAAATTTCGGCGCCATGTATTTTTGATAGAACCATCTCCAAAGTCGTAGATTGTCCAGATTTTTTGAGGTACAATCCTTGGCTTTCTTCAAAAAATGAGATTAGAAAAGATTCTGATCTGCTACATCATCTAGTAAGGCGAAAAATTAGTAAAATCGATTTCTCCCATACATTTACTGTATTCAAATTTGTTACATTATGCAATTTTTATACAACCTTCTCCAAAGTCATAGATTGTCCAGATTTTTTGAGGTACAATCCTTGGTTTTCTTCAAAAAATGACATTGGTGAAGTTTCTAAGCACCTGGCACAAATAGGAGGGCCAAAAATTAGAAACACACGATTTCTGCCATACATTTACTGTAATGAAATTGCTGCGCCATGTATTTCTGATGGGACCATCTCTGAATTCGTTAAATTTTCCAGATTTTTTAACTTACAATCGTTGGCTTTCTTTATAAAATGATATTGGTAAAGATTGTAAGCACCTGGAACAATTAGTAGGTCCAAAAATTAGAAACACGCGATTTCTGCCATACATTTACTGTAATGAAATTGCTGCGCCATGTATTTCTGATGACTACCATCTCTGAATTCGTTAAATGTCCAGATTTTTTTACGTACTATCCTTGGCTTTCTTCAAAAAATGACATTGGTGAAGTTTCTAAGCACCTGGAACAACTAGGAGGGCCAAAAATTAGAAACACGCGATTTCTGCCATACATTTACTGTAATGAAATTGCGGCGCCATGTATTTTTGATAGAACCATCTCCAAAGTCGTTGATTATCCAGATTTTTTGACGTACAATCCTTGGCTTTCTTCCAAAAATAAGATTAGAAAAGATTCTGATCTGCTACATCATTTAGTAAGGCGAAAAATTAGTAAAATCGATTTCTCCCCGATACATTTACTGTATTCAAATGTGTTACGTTATCCAATTTTGAGACAACCTTCTCCAAAGTCGTAGATTGTCCAGAGTTTTTAACGTACAATCCTTGGCTTTCTTCAAAAAATGACATTGGTGAAGTTTCTAAGCACCTGGAACAACTAGGAGGGCCAAAAATTAGAAACACACGATTTCTGCCATACATTTACTGTAATGAAATTGCTGCGTCATGTATTTCTGATGGAACCATCTCTTAATTCGTTAAATTTCCAGATTTTTTTACGTACAATCCTTGGCTTTCTTCAAAAAATGACATTGGTAAAGATTGTAAGCACCTGGAACAACTAGTAGGGCCAAAAATTAGAAACACCCGATTTCTGCCATACATTTACTGTAATGAAATTGCGGCGCCATGTATTTTTGATAGAACAATCTCCAAAGTCGTTGATTATCCAGATTTTTTGACGTACAATCCTTGGCTTTCTTCCAAAAATAAGATTAGAAAAGATTCCGAGCTGCTACATCATCTAGTAAGGCGAAAAATTAGTAAAATCGATTTTTTCCCATACATTCAGTTACTGTATTCAAATGTGTTACGTTATGCAATTTTGAGATAACCTTCTCCAAAGTCGTAGATTGTCCAGAGTTTTTGACGTACAATCCTTGGCTTTCTTCAAAAAATAAGATTAGAAAAGATTCTGATCTGCTACATCATCTAGTAAGGCGAAAAATTAGTAAAATCGATTTCTCCCATACATTTACTGTATTCAAATTTGTTACGTTATGCAATTTTTATACAACCTTCTCCAAAGTCGTAGATTGTCCAGATTTTTTGACGTACAATCCTTGGCTTTCTTCAAAAAATGACATTGGTGAAGTTTCTAAGCACCTGGAACAACTAGGAGGGCCAAAAATTAGAAACACACGATTTCTGCCATACATTTACTGTAATGAAATTGCTGCGCCATGTATTTCTGATGGAACCATCTCTGAATTCGTTAAATTTCCAGATTTTTTTACGTACAATCCTTGGCTTTCTTCAAAAAATGACATTGGTGAAGTTTCTAAGCACCTGGAACAACTAGTACTGAGGGCCAAAAATTAGAAACACCCGATTTCTGCCATACATTTACTGTAATGAAATTGCGGAGCCATGTATTTTTGATAGAACCATCTCCAAAGTCGTTGATTATCTAGATTTTTTGACGTACAATCCTTGGCTTTCTTCCAAAAATAAGATTAGAAAAGATTCCGAGCTGCTTCATCATCTAGTAAGGCGAAAAATTAGTAAAATCGATTTCTCCCATACATTTACTGTATTCAAATTTGTTACGTTATGCAATTTTTATACAACCTTCTCCAAAGTCGTAGATTGTGCAGATTTTTTGACGTGCAATCCTTGGCTTTCTTCCAAAAATAAGATTAGAAAAGATTCCGAGCTGCTTCATCATCTAGTAAGGCGAAAAATTAGTAAAATCGATTTTTTCTCCCATACATTTACTGTATTCAAATTTGTTACGTTATGCAATTTTTATACAACCTTCTCCAAAGTCGTAGATTGTGCAGATTTTTTGACGTGCAATCCTTGGCTTTCTTCAAAAAATAAGATTAGAAAAGATTCTGAGCTGCTGCATCATTTATTAAGGCGAAAAATTAGTAAAATCGATTTTCTCTCATACATTTACTGTACGGAAATTGATGCGCCATGTATTTTTGATAGAACCATCTCCAATGTCTTGGTTTTCCTTAAAAAATATGTTTGCAAAAAATTCTGAGCAGCAACAACAAATAGAATTGCTAGAAATTACGCAAAACCAGTTTTCCCATATTAGCTCTATATGGAAAATATCTACGTTATGTAATTTTGAGAGGACTTTTTCAGAATCGGTTTATTTTTGAGATTTCCTTGCGTCAAAGTCTTGGCTTTCCTTAAAAAATAGGTTTGCAAATGATTCTAAGCAGCAGAATTTCTGAAAAAGTCCTCTCAAAATTACATAACGTAGATATTTTCCATATAGGGCTAATATGGGAAAACTGGTTTTTCGTAATTTCTAGCCAATCAAACAAACAACAATAACAACAAGTATACTACGTCATAGAATGTGATCTTTATTTTCTGTCGACCGTACGCGGATCTTGTCGGCCATATTTTCATGTCCACCAGTTTCTCCTGTGTGCCTGCCCCAGCCTGTGATCAAGGCCATCCAAGGGGAGGGGGGAGGGGGAAACTTTGGAGCGTGATCTGGCTACGTAGCTCACTGTCTGTCTGTCACTACCTGCCTGCAATACGGCGTCGACCTGTCTTTACATTTCTCTACCGAAAACAACCTAATAAACAACGACTAATAAATTTTCTAGACCAAATAAACCATTGATATACTGACATACACAACAATCCATGCATGACATAGTGGCCTGTTATCTGTTCAACGACTACACAAAACAACACCGTTTAACACTCAGTTTACACCCACAGCGAGTTGGGTTACTCTCTTATCTTGGTATGCGCGCAGCAAGTCGAAACGTTATATCCGGTGACATTGATATACTACTGCAAAGTGCACATGAAACATAGCGCCTGGAACCAACGAGGAAATATCTTAATCACCTTGCACTTTATCGCTTTAATCTTATCATTTGAAGCCTACTAAGATTGTCCTCAATTGTTTGAAGGGCTGTTTTTGCGATCAGAGAGTTCTAGTACATTTTGTATCGCAAAAAAATAATAAATACTGAAGTAATTGAAATCCAATGGAATGTTTGAAGTAATTTGCCGGGGAAAAACTGGGGTTAAGGAGTTGTATAAGCTCTCTTAGTCAAGGACACGTCCTTTGAGGATTAGGATTAAGGGACTGAAGGACACGAACTGCAAATTGATGATTCGAATAGAAGAACATTCAAAAGCAGCACCGAGAAATAAAGAAAACATGTACGCGGTCAGCCAGAGGAACTTGCTAAAAATTGGAGAAGAAAAAAAAGAACAAATGTAGAAAATACATAACAAAAAAGATGAAGTGCAACTTAACAATGCAAACGAAGACGCGCAACCAATGAACATATACAAACACGTATAAATAATGATAAAAATAATGATAAAATTGTTAACGTGACTTCGTTGTCGTGATTCTATTCTACGTGCACAACATGTGCGTTATAGTTAGGCAATTACCGGTCCGTTTGCCGGGCCACGGAATGGTATGCATGTCGCAAGACCTATACAGAAACGAAGGCACGATACATATATTAATCAGTTCCCAGGACTTACAACAGCACTTTCTAGTGTGAATTTAACCAATATTTTTCTCTTTTATCACTTGCAAAAAGTGGGGGGGAAAAAAAGAGTTGATTTTATTGTTTAAGATTATTGCCGCGTAAAACCTTTCCGAAAGACTTGAAATACGGCCCTTGAAATAAAAGTAAAAAAAAGGTAAAGTAAACGTCCTTATTTTAACGTCGGCTGCTCGTAATACTGTTTCCGAAAAAAATCCGACCGTCACAATAACAACAGTGAAATTTAGCTGTGAGAACGACGTAGAAACGAGACAATGTTGGATCCCTTCCACACGTGTACTTTGCGATATTTTTGGAAAGCGACTGATTCCTTCTATACGAGCGATTTCGAATCGCTCTTACGCGTCCACTGTGGAATGTGATTTCGAAAACTTTGATTTTCGCATCGTTAACGTGTGGAGGGAAGGCCGCCAAAATGGAGAAAAAAGTTCGTGTTGAAATAAAGTGGACGACGTGGCTTAGTTGGCATGCCACTGGAGTAAACACTCAAACCTTGGAAATTCCTTGCAAATTCATTGGAACTTCCAAGGTTCGAAGAGCGCGCGCGCGCGTTGAATTTCCAAAGAATTTCCCGCCAAATTTTGAAGAGCGTGCGTTTTTCCAGTGTGCAACACTGCAAATGATGGAGAGTAAAGCGTTTTTCAACAAAGAAAAACCGCTACATCGAAACGTGTGGTTTTCCGCCAGCCCGGCCTACATTGCGGTCGGCTAACGGATCATCGACTATGTTCGATATTACAAAAACAGCACTTCCAGACCCAAACATCCGGATAAACCGTATGATGATAGTTTTAGACAAATTTTTTTTTCAATGCTGGACGCATTGTCATGTGTGGCATTTTGTCGTGTAATCAGTTCTTTGTCGGTAATTGCAAAGCACCACAAAACTTTCAAGACTCGAGCGGCGTACTCTAATTTAGCTCATTGGCACATATTGAAGCTATTCTCCAAAGAATTTCGAAACAATCCAGCAAAGCGCCAGAATTCTTGCGGTACTGAAGCGACCAAATTGCCAACATCCCATTACAAATTCCTCACTGTCTTCGATTTCTCCAAACATCCATCCATACTCTGTTCATATGTTTCCCTTTTTCTCAACTTCCAGGTCCATAGTCATATGCATGCCATATGTAGTCGAATTAATGGAGGCTTCGTGGTGACTAATGGCGCTTTCTTTACCGTAAAAACTGGACGTTTTCATGGGAGTTTTCACGTACTGAGCAAAAAGGCTTCCAGTCGCAGCAGTGAAAACCGGCGTATACCCTTCTCACACACCTTGGAAACACTGAAAGAGGCTTTTCTCTAGTCTATGGAATATATAGGGTTGGCCCAATCTATAAGGTTGGCGCCAGTTTGACTGAATCAAGCCTTGATAAAATCTTTATTTCAACTTTGGGTCCTCATTTCAAAGGCAATCAATTTGAGTCAGAGTTCTCAGTGGTATCGGGTGTTATCGGAGTTCGACCATAACATGAAGTGTTTCTAGGTCTGGCTTGCTATAACCCTAGTCAATCCATCACCCACTATTGATTCTGCTCTGATAATGCAGTATTAGGTTTTATTTCCAGCCCTGCATGCTTGCCGGCCTTTGGCTAAAGTTGGAGCCCGCCAGCTGCAGTAGTTGCGCGAAGATAATGTAAGAAATGTTTCTAGGTCTGGCTTGCTATCACCATCGTCAATCCATCACCCACTATTTATTCTGCTCTGATAGTGCAGTATTGGGTTTTATTTCCAGACCTTTCCGGCCTTTGCCAAAGTTGAAGCCCGCCAATAGTTGTGCGAAGATAATGAACGCTACTTACTTGGCTTGAGGGCCTCGTATGCAAACAAGATAAGAGAAGTTATCAGTAAATATCTAGATGAGAATCCTTGATTACTGGAGCCCTTTGCACCCTTGTAGGTTACCCGCGGCCACTTTTTCATCTGTTGTAAATTGTGCGTTTCTTTTCAGTGTAGAAACCCTCTTAAAAATGCCAAGATCAAAGCGAAATCAGTATAGTTTCCTCAGGCAAAGGAGACATTGACGAGACCAAATAAGTGGCACGTGTTTTTACCACCTCTTAACAACATTTCTCGACAAATGCTTCTTAATTAAATGACTTTTAAACAAATATTAATTATCCTCTTTAGCTCTTTAAACAGTCGACCAATGAGAGGCAATAAAGACAAGCCAATAAGAATCTCTCATTTCGTACTAAAATCATTGTACAAATAAAACCTATTGATAGCACAAGTAAACAGTTACAGTATTCTAAACTTCCTCTAATTGTCTATTGTTAACGATAACTGACAAAGTCGACGAAAAGGACAATTTCCCCGTTCCGGTATTTCCGTTGCAGGGCTATCAGCAATCTTTGCATAGTCTCGGAGAATGTAGACAATGCACGCCAGACAAAAGGGGGAAGGAACAGACCCTGGTCCCTCAAAGAAGCGCGAACAATTGTAAGTACGGGCAAAATTACCGGACAGAGCTCGCCAGGTTGGCTGGAGCCACAGTGGAATGGTCGGTTACGGCTCAAGTAAGTCCAGAATGGAAACCCGAAATGATGTTCATTCTTTCCCACAAATTGTAATGGTTGTAGAGGGCATGAGTTAATGGCTAATTAGGTTTATTGGTGTCTTGTTGCCGATGGTCAGTTATATCACACAGGCATCTGTTATCTTGTAATAAGGTGCCCCCTCTCGCATGAACTGTTGTTGATTTGACAGAGCCGTGTGACCTGATAAGAAGTGGTCGTCGGAGGGTAATTAAGCACTTTTCGCCGGAGAACTGGACTCGGTGAGTTGACGACTTATCTCACGAACTAACTCCTCGATTGTCGAATCCCAACTCACTGCTGTTTCGCCGCCGCAATTACTGACAGCCTTACGAGAGAATCTGTCGCCATAGTCGAAAAACATCCAAGCTGTCGAGGTGAGTCAAGCTTTTAAATGTACAAGTAAGGTTTTCTGTAGCGCTAGCCCGCTCATTAGAATAATGATAAGGGACAAACCGCATTGGACGGCTGGTGCCGCGTCTTCAAGGAGCCATTCTGCAGTTGGGTCATCCGCGTACGCGATTTATCGACCAAGTAGAAATTCTGGTCCTACTTTTCGAAAGAGAATGTTTTTCACAAACTAGAGAACCGTCGCGAAAACCTGAAGATACCGTTTAGAAAAGATCGCCTTCAATCATACTCGTACAACTACCATTATTGCTGGTGCTGTATGGAGCTGTTCATGTTTTTAGCCACTGAGCCAGAAACAACGGTGAATGTTTCGCTTCTAAGTTTCTATTATTCTTGGCTTCTTAGCAGTAGAGCAGCCAGGTCGTAGACATGCTTTGTTGATAGGGCCTTAGCTTGACCAGATACATGTTAAACATGTCTGAAATATTCTCGAAGTATCTGTGATGATATGATGTAACGCATTGCTTTGATGGATCGCTGGTTATCTCGCTGCACACCGATAATCAAAGCGATATAGTTTTTAAGTAAACTTTGACGCCTTATCCACTGAAAGTGTGATGATACGATTTTTGTTTATATAATGTCTCTCAGTCGGAATTAACACCGTTTTACTGTTTGTATGGTTTAAAAACACAAATCTTCTCTACAGGATCCGCTAATCCTTTAACCACCCATACGACAACTCACCCCAGCGATAGTTTTCGCAGGGTTTTTCTAGCCGGCTTGGTATTAAATTGTAGCTTTATAGTTTTCCTGGCGAAACTGCGGCGGTTTCTTCCATCAGTCCGCCTTCTCAGACAGACGGCCCTTGAAAAAAGAAAAGATCAAAACAAATACTAGTATCCGTCGACTAGTGAAGAAAAGGCTTTGTCAGTGTAGACAATACACTGTTATAACGACTTCAAAGTCTATGTTCGTGTGGTCGCCGATGAATGATCCTTGCTGATACCTCAAAAGGGTGTTAAACATAACTTAAATGATTGTACAATTACTGCTAAAGTATTTTCGTATAAATTGCCTTGAGTTCCTTTCTTGCGTCACTACAACTAACTCATTATAACAACGCATCACGAACACAAATATTCTTCCTGATAAAAAAGAACAATTTGTGAGAGCTTCTCTTAACTCTTTAAGGTTTATTATCTGTAGTTTTTGAGTTGAGCGTAAATTAGCTACGCTGCGATAATTGACAAGTATGATAAACCCTTCAAGGGCAATCGAAATGAACTACGGTTGGTGGTGATTGGTGCAATGACTTTCACTTATCTTTACTGGCTTTCCTGCGCGATAATCCTTGCGACCATATTTCTGCAAATAACTAAAACGCTTCACATTTCTTTAGATAAAAAGATTTCATTTTTAACCTGAGTTGACATTACATTGGGTCAGCAGTACTTCCTTAAAGTGTCACGTGGTTTTCATCAGTGAAATCAGAAGTATTGAATGTCGTTTAGATGAACTATTGTGGCAACTTGAGGGGAAAATAAGCAAGGACTTCAGCCGCGAGTAATGTCAAACGGCTCGCGAGAAGCGGATTTTGAAGCTCACACTATTTAATGGAGCAAATTAGGCATATTTTGTGGCCATATTTTTATACTTTGTCTGACAAAGTCCGTGTTTTAGGAGATTTATCTATCGATTCAATTTGCAACTGCAATCTCGTCCCCAGAGCATTTATCTGTTACTGCGTATGGTGCAGCTGGTGGCCTGGTGTTGCGCATGCGCAAGTCCCGAAATATTTATGAACTTCAAACTTTACTTTTCTCGCTATTTTTCGCCGTTTATTCACGAGTGACTCGCGTATTGGTTAATATACCCATTACTTCATACTACATGTACAATTCACTTTGGGCATTTTTTTGCGGCGGGGGGGGGGGGGGGGGGGGGGGGGGGTAGGGGAGGGGAGGTCAGTGTGCGACTTCCAAACTGTACATACCATTACAATTCAATGTTTTTCCGCCGGTCTGCCAAACAAACTATTTTTAGCATAACTTTTAGAGTCTATATCAAGGCCTCTTTCAGCGATATTTAGACATATTTTAGGAGGGTGGGGTGGGGGTGTGGGGCGGTGTGCGTAGGACTACCACTCCCGTTCTGATAAGTGAATCAGTATAACCTTTTAGATATCGATAGCTAATAGTAGGGTGCTATAGGGTGGGGTGGGGTGGGGGTGTGGAGAAGACGGTGTGCGTAGGACTACCACTCCCACTCTATAAGTGAATCAGTATAACCTTTTATATATCGATAGCCAATAGTGGGGTGGTATAAACACCACGTTATCCTGTACAGTCAGCCGGTATACACGGTATATACACGGTATACACGGGTTTGTTTGGCATAGGATAAATTTAGCTATTTTGTATTTGCTTGGTATGAGCCACCAATCATTGTCAAAGCCATGGCTCCTTTCAAGGATAAAAATCTTAAAATTAGTAGCCCGGCTTTGTAAGGAGGACTGGGTAGCATTTGAGATTATTGATATCGCCAATAAACTGTACTCTATAAGGCGGCAACATACCCAAGGCATATACGATAGCTTTTAATATATATGCGATATGAGAGTACCAAACACCCTACCTACCCCCAACCCCCACCCCCGGTACACTTGTGTATCGTATAAATGCTGTTTTGAATTCAAGTTATAGAGCATAAACCGTTTACAACAGTTTCCCGTGTGACGTCATATCCTGTTTCGCTTTTTTATCTAAAAGCCAAACTTTTAGACCACCAGGGCTCAGCCGTTAGTGATGTAAATAGAATATTATATTAGGTTTCACTAGATATCGTCTATCATCTCTATATATATCATCTATCTATTATATAAGGACAGTCGTCTATACTATCTACCTCCAAGACTGAGGGTTGTATTCAGGTCGTGCTTGAAAGTACAGGAACGTATACTTGGACTAGTAGGGAATTCCTCTGACAACCACACCTAGTAAGGAAAGATTATTTTGCTTTGCTTGTGTACTACGAACACCTCACAGGGCTCGTAATTACCTGTATATGGTAGAAGCATACATTACGGGATATAGACTACAAGTGTTTGTAGATCGAAGGTGAGATATTATTAGATATTATTGTCATAACTACAGATCTATCTTCAGGATCAATTTAGAACTCTATATGTGACTTTATTTGTTCAGTATTTCTTATTATTATTTTCGTTTTCTTTCTTTCTTTCTTTTTTGTGTGCGCTTTCAAGTTCATAGTTTTTTGTTCTTCTTCTTCGACTGCTTTGTTTCTCTACTGAGTTAATTCTTGTGTTCTTTTCAGTCTCCTCGTTGTTACTTCCCTTTATATGTGTTTCTCTTCTTGTTTCTTGTTGTCAGTGTTGTTTTTTCATTCTCGGGTATTGTTGAATTGCTGTTTCTCCAGTTCTTGTGTTCTTTTCAGTCTCCTCGTTGTTACTTCCCTTTATATGTGTTTCTCTTCTTGTTTCTTGTTGTCAGTGTTGTTTTTTCATTCTCGGGTATTGTTGAATTGCTGTTTCTCCAGTTCTTGTGTTCTTTTCAGTCTCCTCGTTGTTACTTCCCTTTATATGTGTTTCTCTTCTTGTTTCTTGTTGTCAGTGTTGTTTTTTCATTCTCGGGTATTGTTGAATTGCTGTTTCTCCAGTTCTTGTGTTCTTTTCAGTCTCCTCGTTGTTACTTCCCTTTATATGTGTTTCTCTTCTTGTTTCTTGTTGTCAGTGTTGTTTTTTCATTCTCGGTATTATTGTTATTGCTGTTTCTCCAGTTCTTGTGTTCTTTTCAGTCTCCTCGTTGTTACTTCCCTTTATATGTGTTTCTCTTCTTGTTTCTTGTTGTCAGTGTTGTTTTTTCATTCTCGGGTATTGTTGAATTGCTGTTTCTCCAGTTCTTGTGTTCTTTTCAGTCTCCTCGTTGTTACTTCCCTTTATATGTGTTTCTCTTCCTGTTTCTTGTTGTTGTTTTTTTTCATTCTCGGATATTGTTGAATTGCTGTTTCTCCAGTTCTTGTGTTCTTTTCAGTCTCCTCGTTGTTACTTCCCTTTATATGTGTTTCTCTTCCTGTTTCTTGTTGTTTTTTTTTTTCATTCTCGGATATTGTTGAATTGCTGTTTCTCCAGTTCTTGTGTTCTTTTCAGTCTCCTCGTTGTTACTTCCCTTTATATGTGTTTCTCTTCCTGTTTCTTGTTGTTGTTTTTTTTCATTCTCGGGTATTGTTGAATTGCTGTTTCTCCAGTTCTTGTTCCTCCTTCAGTTTTTTCTTCTAGTCAGTTTTGATTTACATCTTTTCGGTCTTGGTTTTCTTGCTTTCTTGAATAGAATCTGGTTTCATTTTACGATTCATTCGGAAATATTTTAGTAGGGCGGGGTAGGGGTGTGGAAACACTCAGCCCAGGGGAAGGAAGTTTTAGGTAGGACTACACCCTCATCACATAAATAAATAAAGTTTCCTCATATGCACTTGTCTTTATAAATCGTCGTCACAAATATTTCTCAGAATAAACCTTCGAAGTTCTTTGAAATTCTGGTTTGAAGGAATTTGTATGTTTTCGTAGTTTGATAATTCCTCTGTACCTCTAATTTTTTTGTCTTTATCGACGCCTCCTGGTAGATTGCAAACACTAAAACCGTGAAACAGTACTAACTGAATAGTGCTAAATTAAATAGCACCAATGGAACTATAGAAAACAAAAAAGTTAGCATTGTTTCACGGTTTTTTAAAAAGCGATTCCAGTAAACCTGGGTATTGCTAATTCCACCAATAAACACAATTTTTGCCGGTTTCTCTGCATTCTATAATAAACTGACAACTAATTAGTAATGCCCAAGTTCGATTCTTTCATGTCAATATTTATAATGTAGCTCGATCCTTCAAATACCTTGGCTTCCACCGGATCGTTAGGTATCCCGGCGTCAAAACAATCATCTTCCTCAGAACCATTAAAAACTAGGAGGTCCTATGTTTATAATAGAGTACTAATCGCTATGATCGATAAAGTCGGGCAAATATAGATACGGTTATGAAGGGGTGGATCCACGGCTTGACGTCAGGAAATGTATAGTCTTTGACAGCGATTTGACGTCGAACTACAACAACTTTGACTCGCGTGATTCGAGAATGTGATCTTTAGTGAGGTCGTCGGTGAAAACGAAATTGGCGAATATGATCACGTGATGTCATGAAACCGGAAGTAAAACCACAGCAACTTAGACCGCGTACGATAATAAAATAGTGAAAAGCGGTGAAAACGCACGTTAGGAAAACATCTTCTATGGTCATTATCATCTATAAGGATATAGGAACAAGAAGCAAACGTTAGTCAGCACGAAAGTATGTTGAATCGAGCTCGTTCGTGAGTGCTCCTTCGGTGCCTTTAATCCTGGCTATTTAGCACCATTGGATATGTCTAAATCCGCACGTACTATACTATATATACTATACACGTAGTATTCCCCTGGTATCATTGGCAAAATGTCCTCAAATTCTGTTATTATTACATACATCTATGTTATTGAATCAATCACTCTCTCTCTCTGGTGGTGGTTTTGCTTCTTGAATCGAAGTTGCTGAAAGTGAGGCCTACGGCAAACCGAACCATGAACTTAATTCAGTCGAACCTATTAATTTTGTGGATACACTGCATTAAACCTTTATTATTTTTATTATTATTATTAAATAGGCTGATGGATAGTAATAATATGATGGTCCCGTGATTATAATTTGCTGAGCCGAAGGCTTATTTTTAATAGGATCGGCGCGACTTTTAAGTTCGACGTTTACATTAGACCTGAGAGAATGCATGCCATCTTTGTGGGGGATTGTTTTTTTTTCTCTGTCGATATTATCTTACCCCATATTATTGGACCCATATTATTATTATGAAAGTTGTCAGTGAACACGCGTTTAGAGTTCCCACTGAGGTATTATACGCTGTCACACCACTGATTAACACGAACATATACTATAGAGTGGTTTTCGTATGAGTGGGAAACCTACGGTACCATGACACTCAAATGGCTTCCTTTTTGAACCAATCAAAAACCGTGCAGATGCATCACAGGGAGCCCAAGCATAAATTCAGTAAAACTAGACGCTCACTGAGCGTTCACTTGGCGGATGGGGTGATCAGCTGGAACTCCTAGCCAAGCGCTTTCCACAGTCGACAATACCAGCTCAGAATGGGTATAAAACTTAAACAGCAAAAATACAATCGAAAATCATCCTTAGATTTTATGGAACTAATTCAGAAAATAGTGCAGAAAATAGTTAGAACGGAACTAAATATAGGCATTGCAGCGTGACTTTAACAAACGGTCACTCGTTAATTGCGTGATTACAGACTTCCAAATTCTTCAGACTATTGATAGTTGTACTTGATTATACATCCACGCCATCTAGAAATCGCGTGTTTGCCAAGAAACACAAGGTGATTATAAACTTGGCTGCTGATGTCCCTACGCCTACAGATATCAATTAAATACTGCTCTACAAGAGCAGAGAGAAATCATTGGAGGAATTTACGCTTCGTGTGGCGACTGTTGTTGTATTTTCTTGTCGTACACCCGCCCGTACATAACGAGTTGTTTTCTTCAGCTTTCTAAGTTCTTCAGATCAGGAGTCTGGTATTCATCAGCATCTGAGTAATACAAGAGTTTATAGTCTTGTCTTTAGTCATAGTTTCGTTATTTGTATCAGTGGTTTGATTATTTATAGTTTGTTATATTTTGCTCATTTGAGCTCATACTCCTTTGAATTCTCTTCGAGTTCGCGGAACCGGGCCCGGTCCAAAATCGCTCACTGACATCTTTTAGAGTAGGCCGAACGTTTGTAAGCATAGTAAGCCTTTGGAGAAGATCGGAAGGTAATGAAGAACTTCCGAACCAAATCTTTTCGATCCTCAAAGTCAAAGAGAACGATCGATCGAACCGAGCGAGGTCATTATGTGATAGTTGCCATGGTTTCAACTTTGGACCAATCGAATGACGTGCTGCTCCTACGACCGGGATGGACTGGATCTTCTAACCCGAAAAAAGCCCATTTTAAGACTTGGCGTCTGCCACAGGCAGCCCGCCAAGTAAAAATAAAATTCGAAATAAAGTATTTTTTTCCCCTATACATCTTTGTTGTCTGTTACTTAATAAATCACCAGGCAGGTTAAGTTAACAGACAACAAAGATGTATAGGGGAAAAAATACTTTATTTCGAATTTTATTTTTTTACTGAATTTATGCTTGGGCTCCCTGTGGATGCATCTTATCCAATCAAACTCTTTCAATATATACGGCATGACACGGTACGCACGGCACGGTACTGTAACTTTCAACAACTCTATCGGGTGTTTCTTGGTGCTACATTCTGCATTGTATTCTTGGTTAGGTTTCTTTGTATGCAGGGTATTGTTTTGGTTCAAGTTCATTCTTCTCGTTCTTTGTGTTCATTGTCTAACGTCATATGGTGTTCTGCAACACCAAGAAACCTCCACCATGTCCACTCTATATCTGCGAAAGGTACAAAGTGCAGAGCAGAACTATAATGCATGCACATGCGCAGACTAGTCAATGCATGGCCAGCAATAACATGCATTCGAAAAACGTTTATATTTCTTTTATAAAATAAATACAACTGTGACGTCATTACCGTGTTTGCATAGCCTGGTGCAAACACAGGTAACAGCCAATCAGATCACAGAGATTTCTGAATGTATTTTATAATGTATAAGAGCAACATGTTCGTTTGCGGTTGTTTTCATGAAGTGAAACTACGTGGCATACAAACCCATGCCGAAGACAATACGTACTATCCTAATTGTTTAATTGTTATGTGTATTTGTAAACACACACTGGATGGCTAGGTAAATATTGACTGCCTTTGTTTAGACAAAAACAATCTCCGATGACAAAGAGTTGATATATAAAAGTGAGTGATACAAAAATGTGAACAAAATATAGCAATACAGTTGCCCTGCGAACATAGGTCATTTTCCCCGTACATAGACGACGGTAGCCTCCCTCGCATCCGTTTTTAGTTACTCAAAACATCTCTGCTCTGAGCTACAATATACATGCCGTTTCGTTTACCGGGGTCAGTTAGCGAATTTCGGTTTGTTGTTATTTTTCCGTGGAATTCTAACTCGAAGTCCAACTCGAACTCGGTGATTTCTGACTCCCTGAGTGTATATACAGCGATGAAATGTTGATTTGTTTTGTCATTCAAAACTAACATAGTGTTGTGAAAAACAACAGAGCATCGAGCAAGGGATGGTGGAGTTCTCTTCTTTGTGAAAGGTAGTCAGAACGGTAAAAATACATCAGCAAATAATCGGCTCTGGTGGCGCGAACCAAGGTATTTTTCACTACTGAAGGAAAAAGAATTAAAACGTAATAATTAGTAGTCCAGTAAGCAAGTAGTCTAAAAATATGCATCAGATTGAGTAAGATTGACTTAGTGGCTCAATCATAGTTTTTGTTAAAGATAATTAAAATCCACGAAAATTTTCGCAAAGAAAATCCAAAAAATGTTCGAAGCAGTTTTTTCATCAATTCAAAATGGACGATATCTCGATCTAGTTTACTCTGATGAAGAACCGAACGTCTGAAGCTTCAGCAAATTTAGTGCTTTTTACAATGTATTAACGTATCTACACAGCTTCTTATCCTTTCAGTTCTCTCCTGGCACTTTTTCTATTGTGTTTAATTTTTCTATCTCTTTATACCGCATACTACATTCAAAGGCGCACCTGAAAAGGATTGCAGCCGGTGAATTAATGCCCGGTTCATTCCATGACTTCATAGTATAGTCGTGGCCTTTTAGAATATCACGATTGATTGTCATTCAGATCATGCGTCATCAAAGACCCTGTAACCGAGTCCATGTTTTGATGCTTGGCACCCGCTGAAACTAAAAAATCAGCCAGACGCTTTAAGTTGAGTTTTCTTTTGAGTGAATTTGACATTTCTTTCAAGTTTTGAATTTAGTTGCCGCTTCGAAAAACTTCATGCTAGGACACAAGGTCTTTAGATGATGAAGATGATGATGAAAATAATTATGGTGGTGGTAGTAGTAATGGCTGGGATGATTTTGCATGGGCGCAAGCCATTAGAAATGGAACTACAATTTTGATCCTTTTCAGCCTTCGGCTTTTGTCGGTTCTTTGCTTCGCCGGCACGTTAAGCTTGCACGGTATAATAATAATTGATCTTATTCATAATGATATCGTTGGAACGTATTGTTGATTCATGGAGTGTTTATATCTAGAATGAAGCTCCATCTGTTCAAGCTACTTTTAAAACTGTCCACTTTTCGAAAACAACATTTAATACTACTATCGGCCCAAATTAGTCACGGTGCTTCTCGTATAAGTCTTTTCTACGTGCCTCTACAGTTATTCCATTGTTCTGCTAAGTTCTTTCATAGCACGTTTTGTTCTCTGATCTTCGTGGGGGCTCTAATCGAAATAAACCTCACAATAAAGGTGTTAATTGGTCTTTTCTACGAGCTCTATACTTGTTCCATGGTATCATGCACATACGACCTCCCCCAGAGCGAACGACAAACACAGTTTGCTCAATCGAGAACCCATTCTCACCGGCCGAGACAACCTGCACACAGGGTGTGTGCGCAAGAATCAAGCTTATCTTTGCTGAAGGATATTTCTGTTGAGGTAGTCACTGTTCTAGGATTTCGAAAGCAAGCGTATTATCCGCTTCGTTCACAGTACATTTAATGAGTTCCGGAAATGTTAGTGCCACTTACAAGTACAGGCTGTCAACGCGGACCTTGACGGCTCCCGTTGTACGCTCACCACTCCATAACACGTACGAACAACTAGCCAAAGATGTAATTTCTAAAATACTCCAGTAATTACATGCTGTCGTGTAGAAATCATTATCGTGTCCAAATCCGAGCCAATCATGCACGAAGTATGCGTTGAGCTGGTCGGTTCAAGTGCATGCCATGATAGACGTAGATTTGTTCTAGTCCCAAAACTGCCACTTTACGTCTTCAGTCGGAGTACTAGTTTAGCTGTCGGTCGATGTGTTTGTTGTTGTGGCTGGTAATGAATGCATGCCTATTGTGTGGAGGTGTAGATCCTGACCCCTCGAAGGTTTTGACAAATCACGGCCCTTAATTAAAGTCATCTCTGAAGGCGTAAAGTCACTCTTGTGTGATTGTTTGCCTTGCTGACGTTTGATGGTGCCCCCACTAGTGTTTATCTTGTCCACTAGCTAATTGTATATCACAGGCTGTTTTCTTTTTCGCGATGTTTATAGGGGAGACGATGACATTACGGACCCACTGGGCTTCTGTGCTGCAAATCCTAGACGGCTAAACTGAAAAGCAAGGTAACAATAACCATATACTCCTTTACACAGTGCTGTAAACACCACAATTCTCTCGCAACTGGCTCTTTTTTGGCATGAATTGGATGTCCACCGGGCCGTGTCGTCATGTCGAAGACCCAACCAACCTCGAGAGTCAGTTTCATATTCGCTACTCAAGTGTTTCAGTCAAGCCTTGATCGTTGAAAATGAAGATTAATGAGTATCCTGGGGTTGTCTGGCGGTTGTTTCATACGGTTCCTCTAAACAAACAAATCGTAACATTTAACCTTGGAGTTGGTCGATACAAGTTGCGAGCGTCGAGAGGAACTTTTCAGCCTCTTTCAGTATTTTCTCGAACAACTTCACACTGTTCAAAAAAGGTTCGACGTCGTTCAAAGGTCCCCGGCATCTCGTCCAAAATAAGCTTAACTAATTATAGAACATTTCGTTCTGTGCGATCGAGAGTTCAAGGCCAAAATAAGTAGGCCGGCTTGGGAATAAATATAGGAGCCACAAGTACGGTTCTTAGATGCGTTCCGATCCGATGGTTTTAAATTATGGGAAGGCCCTTAGGTCAGTTGGTGGTATATAGTTGCTTTTTTATCATCAGCAACCAGCCGCAGTCCAGTATCGTAAATGGTAAAAACAGACTTGTAGTAGGTATTTAGAGAAGAGCAACGTAGGGGGGATTTGGCACTGTGCTTGACTACTACTAGCCTGACCAGTTAGACTCTGTTACAGGCTGGTACAGCACAGTTACATGTATTTCGCCAGCTCTCGTTTTCTTGTGGTAAAAGTGGGATCCGAGTTGGCCTGGATTGACACAGTTTGAAAATCTTGCTCTCTATTTCCAGCCGATTTGAAATACTCTTTTTCTTCGTGCTGTAGGTATAAAATCGGTAAGTTATATAAGAGTCGCTTCAGATGTTGTATAAATATAAAGCTACGGATATTCAGTTCAGTTTTGAAAAATCTTTTGCTGTGATTTTGAGATATTTAGGCTCGTAGATACCTTAGGTGATAGTCTGCAAGGACTTGCTCCTCAGTCGTGATAGCTCAATTGCGACGTGACGTTCCTTTCACAAAAATTCGCCCAATTAAAAAACTGTTTCTTTTGACGGAAATTTGAGGAATTGGAAATGTTAATGTGAGATGTTTAGCAAGTGAAAGGTATTCATTAACGATATTTTGATTGCGTTCACCAATTTGTGGTTGACACCTTGTTGGCTAAAGTATTATATTGTGTCAATGATATGATAACAAGTCTTTCTTGCTCACCATAACACTTGCCAAGTGATCATAATTTCCTGCTTTTTCTTGTTCATGTTTAAACGCACACATTTGAACTCGGGACGACGAAGTTTTAATTCATGGAAGTGCATGTCATTTCATTCCAAAGCATCAAAATTGTCGATTGAACGTCACTTTATTTGTTCTAAATCTACATGAACCTTTACACATCAAATCAGTCACTCGGAAATTCCGCACTGGTTAGAAAATACCATAGAAAATTAAGGCGAAAATTAAAATCCTTGTAAAAAGTAATGTGAATTTTTTCACAAGCATTGCCGAGTATCCGTGAGAGCGATTTTGGCGCCAAAAATTTGGGAAGCTTTGCCGAGTTCTTTCTTTGGTCATTGATTACCAGTCTAGCACAAACTGGTGCGTCTTAACTCTTAACAAAATGTTTTATTTATTATGATTTGGTTTTGGCATCGTCGTTCAGCAGTAGCAAATCTATTTTTAATCGACGACCAATAGCGGAGAAAAAACCAGCAAGATATGAATTGAAAACCATTCTGTGGCGTATAATTAACTTAGCAGAGTTAGAAACCTCAGTACGCTTGGACTTCCTGTTCGGGCGAGGAAAACAGTCCAAGGTCAATGCAGAGTGCATACATCACTACTACAAGAACTTGAAGTGATTTCCTTCTGTTTGTGTCTGCTATCCATGGATACTGCTAAATCAACTGGCGTGTTCTAGATTGTACTTCGTTGCACTTGACGAACTCACACACGAGGCCTTGAAAGTGAAGTGCTTTTGGCAATCGACGCTTCAGCGGGAGCGGTGCCCGACTGAAGAATATTTCACGGTGTCGGCTCGTAAAGCATTCCATTCTGTCTTCATGTCGTGAATGAAAATCGGGACTTAATCTCCGTGAGGTTGAGTTTTCTCTCCTTACTATGACATTACTAATTACCGCAAGCGTTTACGTTCTAAGCCCCCAACCACTCGCCGAGTACTTCACTCTAAATGGCTAAGCTTCACTCATCACCTGGGCAGCTCATGGTTTTTCCAGGATCGTTCCACAGCGAAGAAAACAACCACATCAAGCATAACAATATAACTCAGTTATTTAGATGCTCTTCTCAATCAAGACGTACTTATGTTTTCGTGAAGGAGCTTTAACTCTGTCAAACGCATGTCCCGCCAATGCAAGTCACGCAAAACATTTCCACGACCGATTGCACTTTCCCATGTTGTTTTGTAAACAACTCAGCAGTGTTTCGTTCATCGATAGAATTTCTTACTTTTCAACGAAAACTAGAAGTTTATTCAACGCGTAGTTTGTCAAAGAGCTTGCGGTTTTCAACAACAACCTTAATTCCTTTTTAATGGCTTGCTTAATTACCCGGCAACTTCCTTTCTCTTCGTGCGTAAATGGACCCCCCACGGTGCTGTTGTTTCTGCTCTTCAAGAATTACTATGAGTGCCTTGATCAGACAACGGTAATAACCACGAGCGATGAGTTCAAAAACAACCCACTTAAACCTACTAAATCAAAAACATTCGTCGTTGACACTAGCAGTGTCGTCGTCAGTTAGTGCTGTATGGCATGAGCTAGAGGTCTGTAGTGCACCGCGATAAGGCTATAGGTTTGTCCGATAAACTCTCTATTGGTACAATTGTCTTTCTTCTTGCCGCTTAGTCATGGCAGGGTTTATGTTGAAGGGGTCCCGTGGTGATCATTGTCTCTTTTTGTACAGCCCCCACATGCGTTGTCTTAGCAAACTATCGCAGTAAAAACCCCTTCAATAGCCGAAGAGATCTCGTTTGAAGCACCCTGCTGCGGTGTAGATAGCTAGTTCCAGCAGAGTTCGCACTCCATCCAATAGAACTAGCAATACGATATGACAATTATGTCACCCTGTCATGCTGGGCTGCAATATGGAAAAGTGGTCTTAGTTTTTTGGAATCGCTACAACGCGTTGATTCAACCACACGACACACTGATTACAACAGTGATTTTCTCAGTTCCTGTGAAGCCCAAAACAACCCCTTCAAAAGCCAGTAAGTCGGAAGGATCTTTTCCAAAGTTGCAGTACTTTTCTCCAGAAATTCGTTCGATTGCTCAACAATGTACCAAGAAGTTGTTCAACTGAAAATGCATTATGGAAAGATTATGATAGCTAATGGTATACAATTTCATATAACGGCATTATGATCGCTTTATATTGACTTGCCAAGTACTTCATTCTCATATGGTTTTGATTCTTCACAGAGTGATAACAGCCAAGAAAAATGGTGGTCCTTTGGTGGTACTTTGTCTTTGGAATTGCCCTCCCGTTTAAAGTATGCTCATCACCACTCGACTCAACGAGTTCTGCTCGAGCAAATAGACAAGTGAGACACAGCGAAGATTTCAGACACGTGGAACAAGCAATGCTCAAGTCCATGGGTCTCAAGACGCGTCCACGACCAAAAAGAGACATCAGAATACCTCAGTACATGAAGGATTTGTACCACAGTGATCAAGACCATCCCGAATGGAGTTCGACAAACTTTAGGTTCGATAACAAGTGGACGTCTGTAAATACCGTCAGAGCGTTTCATCATCAAGGTCAGTAGAAATTGCTTCATTACCGGCTTTTCAGTTCTAGTTGAACCATTTGAAAAAAATATTCTTTAAAATGTTTTCTGAGATGCGGAGCTGAATTGCAAGATTTAGTACTTTGATTTGGAATCAGTTTAGTTTTTCCAGTCAGCAATACTGGTCAATATCTTCCATGCTTTTGTTTTCTCCAAAAAAATGCTGACATAAATGTTTAAAGCGTCGCAACTGCTTGATCACAGCGTCGTGAAAAACGTACTGTTTTTATCTGTTTGGCAGATGACCTTGTTCCAGCAAGTCAAGCTGACAGCCATGGACAACCCGTCTTAAAGTTTGATCTTTCGACTTTTCCCAAACACGAAGACGTCCACTCAGCAGAACTGCGTCTTTACAAAAGTAATTCTTGGAGAAAAGCAAATGAGTCAGAAGTGAGAATAAAACTTTACCGGATTGTGCAACAACCAGGTTTGCCGTCAACTGTGTCATGCACACGACTTATAGACACAAAGATTGTCAATGTAACAAGCAGTGGATGGGAATCGTTTGACGTGCGTTCTGCAGTGGAACACTGGATTCAAAATCCATTGAAAAACTTCGGCATTCAAGTGCATATTGCTTCTAGAGATGGCAACAGCGTAAATATATCCGCCGATGAAATTACAAGGAACACTACACATTCGGATAAAGAGAGATGGCACCAAGAAAGACCGCTTCTTGTTGCATACTCGCACGATTCGCGAACCCACTATCACGTGCGGAAAAAGCGCAGCAACCACGTATCGAGGAAACGGAAACGTCCGCAGTATTGTAGGAGGCATGCGTTAGCCGTGGACTTTGGTGATGTGGGGTGGAATGACTGGATCGTGGCGCCTCGGGGCTACGATGCATTCTATTGCTATGGAGAATGCCCCTATCCCATTACAAAACATCTGAACGGCACAAACCATGCCATTGTGCAAACTATCATGAAAACCATTAGCCGTGAAGTGCCGAACGTATGTTGCATACCAACAACGTTGAGCCCTATAAGCATGCTCTACATGAACGCATTTGATAAGGTTGTGCTGAAAAAGTATCAAGACATGGTGGTAGAAGGATGCGGGTGCCGGTGAACACCACCGCAGTGGTGCCATAAAACATACAATTGCACAATCCGGCGTCCGTAGAGAGTAATATAGTGTCTAATGCCAGTGTGCTGCACGAGGGGCATGAAGCAAGTCAGTGATGATGCCATGTTGGAGGGTCACGTGGCGTCACACTGCTTTGAAACAAGGACAGCCCGACTGCGACGTGAGAAATGAAGCTCACTTCATTCAATCTCAGTTCACCTTGTCATCAATCGATTGGTAATGATATATATACGTATATAGATGATATATACATACATACAAAATGACCTTGTGAAATAATTAAGGTAGCGAATCGTCGCGCAAAGTGACCCGCAGAAACTTATCATTGATAACTAGTCTCTCGCCTCGCCGAAATGGGGGTTGTTGGACCATTCAGCAAAAAGAGAAAACACACTTTGGACAGAGAATTTTATTATAATGTAGTTCAAAACATAGAGGCTATTGTATCTCAACAAAATTTAAAATCCAGGTCCCGGTTGCACGAAAGGTGAATAGCGCTATCCACCGGATAGGTCCGGCTTTCCAACGCGGGATAAAGCTAATGCAGTCATATCCAATAAATTGTATTCGGTGGATAGGACTTATCCGGTGGATAGCGCTATTCAACTTTCGTGGCAACCGGGGCCAGTACTTCAAACACTGGATAAATGCGCTCTCTCGAAATACTGGAAATTGGCTTGGCCAGCCGGACCCTTCCGACAATTTCATAAAAATGCGATTTCCAATGCATCGAGTGCGCAAACACTAAGACGCAAACACTAAGACCAGAAGCGGCTACACTTGTTGATAGCCTTAACGGTTTTGCATCTAAAATGTAAATATTAACTTATGAAAATGATAAAGAGCGCGTACATCCCTCACAGATTTTCCATATATAATTATATACGACAGCTGTAGCTTGAGACGAAGAATATAATATACAATCATGAAGGTTAAGTAGCTTGACGAAGCTGAAATGAGAGCTGAAATCATCTCTTCCTTGTCCAGCAATTCGCCGAGAAGATGGCGACTGGACAAGTGCAAAGTGGCTATGAGACGGAGACGCGCACGAAATCGTTTCTCGGCGGAATTTGCTGGAAAAGCCAGAAGAGAAGGTTTTACAATCTAGAGATAATAAAAAGTGAAGTAGAATACGAGAAACTTACAAAGATTATAACAACTTTTCTTGAACAAAATAATAAAATAATTTAACAACGAAAATCGATTGGTAATGTGTCCTGGATTTTGCGCCAAGGATGTGAGTCGCATGGCCGACTGGGATGCATGGCTTTCAGTGTTGTTGGGTGATGTCACCGACTATGTTAGTTGTACCTAGGAACGATTTAGTAGTGCGCTCAATTCAGTTACACGCACAGAAGAACCTGGCAAAGTCACCTTACGGAGCAGGAGACAAGTTAGACGATGAGTTAGACTTGCTACAAGTCGTCCACTCGTTTTTTCTCCCTGTCCATGGAAAGAGAATTTGGCGAGCGCGAAACGCCAGTAAAAAAGGGGGCTGTGGACTTTTAGAAAGTCTAGAGACAAGTAAACACTGAAGGAAAACTTTCATGAAAAAACATAAAAATATGATGATGATACTGAGCACTACACAACATGATGATATCAGTGACAAGTAGCATTTATCGTCCATGTATTACAATTGAAACATTCTAAAGCATTATCATCACAGCGGCTTTCCGGCGATATTTTAAAACAACATTGACAATAATACAGTATCACTAGACAGTTCACGTGCGTTATCTCCACGACAGTGAACAAAAAGGGATCGTCACGAATGCCGATCAAGGATCAATATTTTATGTCTGACGAAACTTTTCACCACTAAAGTGGGTAAGGCAACGATAACAAGGCATGCACGTTTCCTCGAGGTATACTATGATCACTAGTGACAGTAATTAGCGCTAATCAACACAAAGTAGCTGCTGAAGCTCTCATTACGGAGCAGGCCGGACCAACGTGTAGTGATTAGTGGGCGCTTTCCTTAAGCCCCAAGTGTTTTGTCATCAAGTTCGTCTAAATCTGTTCATGACTTGCATTGAACATCTTGGCCTTACGATATAACTGAGCTGAGGTCATGTTTATAATACATATCAAGCGTAGCAATCAAAGTCTATATATACTTCAGTAATGTTAGAATACATGTCCACGTGATTCAGGTGTGTCCCTCCAGCAAATTTATTGAATCATCGTTAATTCAAAATGATGTGAGCTGAATTAGGTGCCGATGGCTGATACCTTGTTTTCGACTTTAAAGTAGATGTGATAAATCCTTGTCAAGGTCACATTGAACATAGGCCAAGTACATATGTTGTCGTATTCTTTAGTAGTGTATTCTTGCCCTCGGGCAAACACGCGCTTCGATTGACACGTGGAATATCGTGGTATTTTAGCCTTACTTAGGATAGGAGGGCCGCGCATTACTGAAGCAACCGAGCGATTCCACCGTCTCATAACTCCCTCACGAACTACTGAGCACCGCGAGCTAGTACGTGTTAATTGAATTACAAAATGAACCCACGACGCTGACAGCTCGTACAGGTCAAATGGTTTCTCTATGGCCACTTCTCCGTGGGTCTTCCACAATCGGCCTTCACTGATTCCTACAAGAGTACAAGTTCTTTGACATAGACATTTTCATTTCTGCATCGCCTCAGGCCGGTCGAACGATTGAACTAATCGCGAAACGATTACGAGATATTGCCACTGTTGAGGTGCACGTAGAGACTTTTACCCCATGCAAAGATGACACGGAGTAACATCAAGCATGAACTGCTCCACTAACAACTCGAGACAGAAAACTGAACTTATTGTTTCTTTAATTTCGCTCATTTTAGTTACATTCCTTTTCTTGATAAAGAAACTATGATGAGCATAGACAGAACAAATGTTCGGAAAAAATCACATGCCTCGAGCGGGATTCGAACCCACGACACCCCGATTCACATGAGGTGCTCTACCCACTGATTCCTTTTCTTGTACTCCTTTTATTTTCGACTTTCATTCATTTATCCATTCATTCTTCTCTCATCTCTTTGTGATGAAGACTTTGTTTATTTGTTACTTCAACTCAATTCAGTGTCTTTGACTGCTTTGCAGTCATGCGAGCACACAGGTTTCACTTGGGATACCTGTGTGCTCGCATGGCGAGAGGAGTGCAGTGTCGAATGAAAGTCGAACTTACCTACTTTGAAAAAAAAATACTTTAAAAACTAAATCGTGCAACTGCAGGTAATATAGTGGTTTTCATAAGCCCGTGAACTAGACAATAGTGTAATGTGCATTAAGGAGATATTCGCTTCAATATGATTGACGACGCTCCAGGTCTCGTGACCTATTTTGTCAATTATCTCCTTAATACAAATTAGTTGTTCAGGTGTGAGGGCAGATTCTTATACCTGTCACAAAGACAAACGAAACTATGGCATAACTTTTGCCATACATAAAATACCCATCACCCCCATTCTAATACACATTTTCGAGGGACATGGGAGTGAGGCAAGAGGTCACGTGATCATTTTATCAAATATATGATTATCTTAAAAGTTGAAACTCGTAAAGTTATATACAAGTTTCGTGAATTTCGAGCAAAACCTGTCATAACGTACAGCAAAATAAAAAAGGCCTCGTTTTCATGTACATCGTACTTGAGTATTTCAGTCATGTACCGTTTCCTAGTATTGTCATTGTATGTTATTTGCCGCGAATTTCCACCTTAATTATATTATACAGCAGCATGGAGGGCATCGGTGACGTATGATCGAATCCCATCAGGGTCAGATATTTGTATCTGTTTCTCCTTTTTTAGTATGATCGAATCCCATCAAGGTCAAATATTTGTTTCTCTTTGTCCTTTCTTTAGAAGAACTTGTTACATAACTCAAAGCAGAATGCTCCCCCAAAGCAGGGGCGACCTTTTTGTCTAAAGGCGTGGCCTCAATCGGTATGTCCTGCCGATTCTCAGATAAACGACAAAACAATCACTGTTTCTCGCCGGAGAATCAGTCGACGTAGAGCCAAGTTTCGAGGGAGACATTCGAGGGAGACATTCCCTGACTGCATATTTACAGAGCCATGCCGAATGCTTTCTCTTCAGTCAATGTCATCCAATCAGTCTCAATCAGCCATGCAGCCCTTTCAAGACATTCTAATCGAACCCCCCAGTCGGCCTCACGGACTGTTCGCTAACAAGAGGAAATGCGGATCAATCGTGAGATCCAATTAATGGCAGTCGATAAGTCTTGAAATACTATGGCACCCATTTATACCCTGCTATGTCATTCAACCATTAGTTCAGCAATGTGTGTTATTTCACTGCCATCAGCGCTAACAGAAGGACGTTTCAGTAGGCGATGTCAGTCTTATTGTGGTATTTCACATCAGTCTCATTACTATACAATGACCCGGGGAGATATGCTCTAGGTCGGCTGGATCCTTGAATCCCATAGTCCCATCCTTAAATAGGGTACAGTTGATAGGCGATGTCAGTCTTATTGTGGTATTTCACATCAGTCTCATTACTATACAATGACCCGGGGAGATATGCTCTAGGTCGGCTGGATCCTTGAATCCCATAGTCCCATCCTTAAATAGGGTACAGTTGATTGGCGATTTTCTGTGAACTCAACTGATTACTACCCTGTCCGGCCTAAGGAAGGCAGAGGCGTAGCGTGCTTCCCCCCCAATCAGTACGCACATAGCAACGAGCGCCGAAGGCGTGAGCTTCTAGGGGGGCGAGGGGGCATGCCCCCCTGAAAATTTAGAAATCTAGAGCCTTGGAAAAACCATTTTCTTCGTTTTCCAGCGGACTTTCTCGCTACATAAATACATAGTGAAATGCATTTATCACTCAGTCTTTTTGGGGATTTATGTAAAGGTTGAGTAAAGGATTTATGTATAGGTTGTGTAAAGGATTTCAGTATGTATAGGCGCTGTGGAAAGGAATTATGTAAAGGTTATGTAAATGAGTTATGCCGTGTAAAGGATTTATGTAAAGGTTATGTGGCGAAGCCAGTTTTTTGGTATTTATTTTGTTTGAGACTGTACTAACTACAATTATCATTATGCATGTACACTGACTGACTGCAAGGGGAAAGTTATTAATATTGGGGGCCTCACACAATCTGACGAGCGGCGAACGCGCGAGGTCGTAGAGGGATGCGGGGACATGCTCTCCGAAAATGTTTGAGGTATATAGGGTCTCCAAAATTGCATTTCCTGCCTTCTGTGAGTAGTTTCCAGCAAGCTCAACTGAGTCAGCTGTTAAGATTTTGTCTTAGATTTAAATTGTACGTACGTGCGTAAATGCACGCTACGCCCCTGGAAGGGTCAATCATTTAAAGATGCTTTAATTAAGGCCCTGGCAAACGGTATTCAACATTCGTTCGATTTTGTTGAACGCTGTTGAATGGAAGTTGAATGTATGTTGAACGCGGGGTGGCAAACGGGTTTCAACAATGTTTCGCAAGAGCTAGGTATTTCTATTGTTTAATTTAATTCATGCGCAAGACGCCATGCATTCAACATTTTCGAGAACAAAAGAAATGTTGAATCGATGTTGAAGCAAAGTTTAAACTCTTTTAAACTTCATTCAACATCGATTCAACACGTTTCAACACTTTCAACATTGTTGAAAGCGGGTGGCAAACCGTTTCAACTCGGCTATTCAACAAAATTAATCGAACGCATGTTGAATGCATGCTCATTCTCAGCTAACAGGGGCAATTGATGTCGCAGCACTTTAAGTATTTATTCCTGGCATGCTATGGGCTTTACAACACTAAAACACTCTTTCTTTTCATCCTTATCATACATAAAGTTACCAAGAAAAAAATTATCACGGTGGAGTGTCGGGTTATTTTTTTGTGATTTTTTATGTTATCCAAAGTAGCCAAAAAGAGGCTGTCGCACGCTAAAAATAGCAGGTATGAATGAGTTTTATAGTAGTAAACACTTAGGTGATTGTACGGAACATCATGCCTGTCTTGAGATTTTACACAAAGGTTTATAATTCCATCAACTGTAAGCGTTTGAGTCCCGTTGCCTCTGAAAAATTTAATTAAGAATTGCTGTCGCATGGTTTTAGGTAAATTACGTTACCAGGTCTACAGGTAAATTTTTTACCCGCTTCGTTTCTACTCCTCGCATGCTTTTTGTGTTGTTTTACCTTTACTGCCATTGCACGTCAATATATCAAGCACAAGTAAGGAATTGTTCCAACGTACTGGGAAAAAAAAGTGAAATCCTCACAGCAATTGAAGTTAATTGTTTTGTTTTGTAAATTACGTTACCATGTTTCATGGGCAATATTTTACGTAGTGAACGCGGCAAGTCGGTAAGTATTATTTCATGGAATGTACTTATAAAGAGCTCAATAAAGGGTAAGGCTGTTTCACTGTAACTGTAGTTTTGTGATCTGTAGACAGGATTGAAAGGACAATGTAAATTACGTTACGGTAACGTAATTTACCGGTGACTGATAAAAGTCGAGATTCTGACATCGTGACGCAGGCATTTCTTAACAGAATATGATATTGCGACAGCATAGCTTGTGTACACGTACGATGATGCAATCAATGTGACATTTGGGGACTTATTGCGTAAGATTTTGAAGAAATCAAATTCTCTTTGAGCAAATTGAGTTGGTGGTTGTTTTGAATACCGTTTAAAGGTAAACATGGAGTCAAAATCATTTAGCCTCTTCCCCGTCAGCTGTAGAGACACTACTGGACGAAAAGAAGCAGTATGATTTAGTTATTTGAACACATTTAATTGATCTGGCAAATATAGTGTCGGTAACGTAATTTACACGTTACACTCAATTCATCTTGTCCTAAGGATTTCCTTGAGGATTTCCAATCCAGAACGACTAAATGCAATGCAAATGGCCTGGTCAAGAAAATGTCTTGTGAGTACAAAGAAAATACATGCTTTGTGTGATTCAGCCTCCAGTCACCATCGGCAAAACTGGGCGTGCCTTTAAATTTACCGAGGCAATTAACGATGGAGTCGATCGATCAACGTCATGCATGTATGCTATAACTGAGTTTCGACTGAACTGAAAACATTTCAGTAGTAATCTTAAGTGAGAATTTAAGATTTATATTGTAACTTACAATAATTATTGATTCCATCTTATTTAGTTGAATTACTGTATGATTTTCGTCATCATATATGCATAGTTAAAATTGATTATTCACAAATTACGTTACCAAAAGTTTGTAATATCAAATAGTGATTTTAGAAAAGATATTAGCAGAATATATGATACAGACAATTACAGGACAATCACGTTTGGCTTCCAAAAGCCATCAGTGAGTGAACAGCTTCAAACTGAGTTCAAGTTTATAGTTCATGCTAGCTTGTTGAATATGTTTCAATGTTTTTATGCATGTTTCAAAAAATAACCGACTTGTTTCGAGTTTTCAATGAAAATGATACCTTAAACCATTAAGCAAGGCTAAAATGGTCATTGTGTATCGTATTCGACTGATAAATGTCAAAAGAAAGGGTTATCGGGTGATTATTATGGTGGTGTAAATTACGTTACCGGTAGTTTGTAAATTACGTTACCAAGTTTATAGCCCTCTTTGCTAGTACTCAGGCTTAGATTGCTAGGAAGTGAGTGTTTTATCAAATACAATAGTTCATAACATTTGAATTTATGGGACTTTTAACTTGTAGTTCCAAGGATTAAAGAAACAGGAAAGAAATATAAATGGTACAAATTAATTCTGGCAAAAATGCGAAAATGCTTGCGGTACTGTAAGAATACTTTTTGGGTCAAACTTCACTTCTGTGGCAATAATGAGGGAAATTTACTTTACCCGGACACACTTTTTCTTAAAACGATAACAAATTTGTATGCTAAAGGTATCTATTTACAATTTTCATAACATTTTTTGCCAGCAGTCGTAAAAACAATTAGCTTTTTTCAACGAAGGAGGGGCTTAATAGTTGCCGTAACTCACGAACCGCTGGGTCATTGCTTGTCCAAATTCAGATACATTAAGATTGGATATTGATAACTTTAAAATTGCTGTTAAAGGGACAATTGTGCAAACAATGTTGAAACCGTTTGCCAGGGCCTTTATCACGGTCAGGGATTTGACTATTCTAAATCACACAAGAGATTTACAGTAAAATGATTTTCTTTTCCAGATGTTTTTCTGTCTAGGAGGAGGCCTGCAGGACATAACCCGTCTAGCCATTTTGGCTACTTTCAGTGTATATATTGCACACTATTAAGTGCAACTAATACGAGCAACAAAATCGTGCAACTTGTCGCGCAACATTGTTCAGATTGTTGCGTTGCAAGTTGCAGAGCAATGTTTCTCGTATTACCATCGTTCGCGCAACTTGTCGCGCAACAAGAGCTTTTACTTTGCGCAACAAAGTTTTGCAACCTGCAACACGAAAATGTGTTGCACGACAAGTTGCACGAACGATGGCAATACGAGAAACATTGCTCTGCAACTTGCAGCGCAACAATGTTGCACGACAAGTTGCACGATTTTCTTGCTCGTATTACTGCACCATTAGTCTAGCCTGTGCACGCAGCCCACACATGGAATACAATACATAGTCCAGATAGAGTAGTGTATTAAGAGGGTGCATAAAGGTATGGCTTAGGGGCCAGATATCCCCTCCCTCACTGGCATTTTGGTAAGGACAAAATGGAAAAGATGATAGATTGAGTGCCCTCACCATCAGAAACAAATCTTGTTCAAATCCTTCATAAAAAACCTAGTGTCATCTAAGTCCAGTGTCATCTAAGTCCCTTTTATCCCGGGGGGACGAGGAGGGGGTGTAGGGGTGCGACTGAGGGTTTGAAATCCTGAACCCTGTTTAGGACTAGCAATAGCTTTACTATCTTGTCCTGAAAATGGTCCAATGTTGACTGATCACCTTCTGAAGACCGGTGAACATTTTGGATTGTATGCTTAACAATGACAATCATGTAACCACACCCTGTTTAGGATAGAATCGGACCGTTTAGGACACTCACATAAAATTATATTCCCTCACCCTTCAGGGCAGAGGACAAAAACCATACCCTGTACAGCAGCATGCCGCCATAAAGGCCACATATCAGAGTACCCTCCCTCCCCCTGGGTGTGGTCCAGAGCAGTCTTACCGCTAACCACAACTGAACCCAATACAAAACAGGTTCACATCCCGACATGGAATGAATCTAAATCTAGATGTAATCCTGCTACACATTCCCATTACGTCATTAACCGAGTGCCTTCCTTGCTCCATATCATTCTTCAAATACACAGGGACTACTCAGTTGGCTGGGGAGGAGTTTCAGAGGGTGTTTCTATCCCTCACCCTCATTAAAACAATTAAAATAATATAATGGGGTGATATATACATCCGTTTTTAGTTCCATCACGCAACGCTCCCACGATGCGAGGGAGGCTATATATATTGGCTAGACCCAGGAGCCCTATAATCTCCTTCGTATGGCCTCTCCAAGTAATATTTTTTGGTTTGTCACATGTTTTCTTCCCAATCCAGTTGCGTGACAATTCTTCCAGAGACGATGGAAGAAAATTATACTGGATGCGGCAGGGCCGTACGTATCTTAGGCTCGTCACGCAACACACATTCATATTGCGTGACAAGCCTTCCACTCATCTCCCCATCAAGTAGTCTCCTAGCACAGGGATCCCGAAAATAAGAACGGGTGCATAGGAGACTACTACCCGTCAAGCAATGATATCGAAAACCAAACAACAGTACTTTAAAAACCGACGAGGGAGAAGAAGACTGGAATTAAAAACACTTCTCCAAGAAACATTCTCTCCCCATTCTGCAAAGGAAATGTACTCCACGTGGTCAATGTAGAAGTGTCTAGGTTTTTAAATTTATACTACTTGTTACGAAACAGAACACACTAGTTGTCCTCACACACATATATTCACTTGTGAGTTCTTGTTTTAAAAAGGAAGAAAAAGGAGTCCAACAATTAAGTCCCCAGTTATACGGAGTTCAGACAGGGTTCAGACAGGATAGCTTCGTATCACGTGACTGTACGAGTAGAGTGTTCAAAGTTTCATCGCTTTAGCGATCTGATCCATGAACGTCGCCAAGTTGACATCCCTTTGAGAGAGCCCACTACATTCATGCGTACTCAGCGTAACTTGGACCTTGTTGTAGACATTAAACCACTCAGGATGGTGATCCATTTTCTCTGCTTTCAGAGCTGCGCGAGACATGAAACCAAATGCTTGATTGAAGTCTTTGAACATGAACTCTTTGTAGATGGCGTCGCGTCCTTCCACTTCTGACCAGCCGGATTCTTTGAGATTGGGTAGAAGGTTATCTCTCTCGTCTTTATCGAGCTTTAAGCGCTTTGTTTCAGACATTTTTGGACAGAAAATTAGAAGAGCAATCACTTGTACTTTTCTTTTGGTTCCCTTGCAGCATGTGATTCTGAACGACAAAATAATCCTAATGTGGGGAGGGACAAGATAAGTATTTGTTTTAATATTTTTCTCGTAATTTTGAAGTTATTTCTACTTTTTATTTAACTGAAAGAGAGAATTTATAAAAGTTATGTTATTTTTAAGAGCAATTGACTTTGAGTACTCAGAAACGATAATAAATTTTAGTTTCAAACATGTAACCATTACCCCTCCCTACTAAAAACCAAATCCCATGTGTTTGAAACCACGTGATTCAATTTAACCAATCACATCTTCTAAAGCTCAGATTTTCGCGCCAAAATTCCAGTCTCGCGGGAAAAAGTAAAGAAACGAATCAGTTGCTAACAGATCGAAGCTTTGATCGAAAAATGTCGGGATTTGACCAAGGAGAAATATTCGTGAGCGATCCATTTGGATCCGAAGACCAACAGGATGACAGGGAGATCAGCAGACTTTCCGCAAGGAAGAAATTCAAGGAGTTTTTGCGAGAATACCACGAAGGAACGTTCGCTTACAAGTACCGGTAAGATGGCGGCGTGTAGATTTCTGAAATGCTATGATATCTATCCTCATCTCGATGCCCTACGTTTATGCACCAGTGGGGTTGAATAACGTTGAATTTGGCAATCTGTAGTGTGTCCTACGAGCGAAGAAATCGAAAATATAGTTCAACCATGTGCATGCATATATGTACAGAAGTTGTACATGTCCATTGTAAAGTTGGAAGGAGATAGATAGATATGCTTAAGCCCTTTATTTCAACACGATAATGTTTGGGTCGTGCATTATAGATGTTGATTGTGAAGCATTTTGCTGCCACAGAAACGCTAAAAGTGCGAGCTTGCTATTCAAACTCCAAGTAAGCTTACATCGTTTACTATAAAGTTTACTTCATAAATACAGCAGTTTTGCTTGAGCAGTACACAACGTTTAGAACATGTTGAATATGTGGATTTTTCAGTACATTGATTTAGTATTTGGGTATTATAAAACAAATACGTGCATTCAATGATCTATGATTTACATCACATTGTCTTTATTATAATATTATTAGACAAACACCATCATCATCATCAATTGTCATCACCATCACTCACCACCTTTAGAGTGGGTTTCATATGAGTTGGAAACCTACATCACAGAGTTACGGTCCAGAATCGAAGACATTTATTCAACCAATCGCAGCACTCAAAATCATTTCTCAACCAATCAGAATGCTTGGACATGGCACAGTCACGGCATGAACCGTATTATTATTATTATTATTATTATTATTATTATTACTGTAACTACTTCCCACTCATATATGAAAACAACTCTATTGTCATCTGAATCACTGTCACCACCATCATATTATGAACTGCAAATATATATTTCTTTAGTGACCGACTGAAGCAACATTACAACCTGGGTCGATACTATTTAGAGGTTGAGCTAGAAGATCTTAGCAGCTTTGATGAAGAACTTGCTGACAAGTTGAATAAAAACCCTACAGAACTCCTTCCTTTGGTATGTTGGTCTTCTTGTAGCTCTATGTCATTTTGGCTTTCTTCTGCAATAACAATAAATTGCATTTCACAACACAAAAGAGATAATTCCATATGCATATTTTCTTTATTAGCGATGACAATGAACCTATGCAGTTGTGTAATCAAGTGATGCCTAAAGCTACTGTACAGCGTACAAATTTATATTAGCTTTTTTGGTCTACGGCATCGGACAATAAATTAAACAAAAGAGATGACATATATGCATTTTGTTCCTCGTGGCAATGACAATAAATCTATGGAGTTGTGTAATCAAGTGATGCCTAAAGATACTGTACAGAGTATGAAACGAGTCTTATCTTTTGTGGTCTACAGCATCACCAGACAATAAACTAAACTAAAGAGATGACATATATGCATATTTTCCTATTGGCGATGACAATGAATCTAACTAAACTAAAAGGTCTCGAGTCACAAAAAGTTAAGAAATTATTTACAGTAAACTACAATCTTATGTGATGGTATTTATTGTATCAATTATTTATTATAATTATGTCTTAGTTTGAAGAAGCAGCGAGACAAGTAGCTGACGAAGTTACAAGACCAAGGCCAGAGGATGATGAAGAAGCACAAGATGTCCAGATCATGTTGAGATCAGGCTCTAATCCACTTCAAGTCAGAGAACTTAGGGTGTGTACAATATATACCACCCGTTATTATGAATTGGATGTGTGTGTATAACAATCAACATTGAAGTGTGTAGAATGAAACTTTAACACTGTGTAAAAAGGCACTAAATTTACTTGACGTTTTGAATGTAATAGTTGACCTTGTCAAAGGACTAACTACTCTGATGAAAGACTGACGTCTGAAACGTCAGTGAATTTAGTGCTTTAATTGTTACACAGTGGTAACATTTCATTCTAAACACTTCTTTAAGCTCTCCAGGCTTTGAATTTCAATAGCTTTCAAAACAAAACAGTAACTTCAATAGGGGTTAATCGAATGGTCAAGGCGAGATTTTGCGCAAGGCATTTTTTTTGTGAGCCCGAGATGCTTTTTCACCGATTTCCTTTGTTTTCAAAATTCAAGTCTCTGGAGTCAGCTTTTTGCGAAAAAACGAGACTTCATGACTCCTTTCAATGAATTAATGTAAAGTTAAACTCATCTACTGTGTTTGGTATTTTTAGTCAGAGCACATGGCCAAGTTGGTGAAACTACCAGGCATCATTATCAGTGCTTCGGCTATCCGAGCCAAGGCAACCAGTATTGCTATCCAGTGTCGCTCCTGCCAGAATACTATCAACAACATTCTTCTGAAACCAGGACTGGAAGGTTATGCTATGCCTCGAAGATGCCCAAGGTGAGTTCTTGTGAGCAAAAGTTCATTTCACGTACAAGCTCCATAATTAAGTGTACCAGAGGCAAAGGTCGCTTGTGAAAAGCTGTAATTGCCACTGTTTCCATGACTACACAGCCACTCACAGGGTTCTCTGTAGAAGCTGACGACCAATGGAATTCTGTCGTCTGTCAAGAGGAAAGTGTCCGTCCGTGTCCTGGCTATAAAATCTGCCTTTGTGTGTCAACTGCTACAAAACTGTCACCATTACACAACTGTTCTAAGTTTTGGGCCGGCTGTTTAAACATCTACTGTAAACCTTCATGACTCGAGATGGAAGTTGCAACTAGTATGCTTGCAAATGACTTTCATCAATCTAAATAATGTCAAATCAGGGGCATAGGCAGAGGGGGGTCCCAGGGTGCCTGTGACCCCCCTTCCTCTGGGTCTACTCTTTACTGAAATTTATATGTTTGAGGAGGGGAGGGGGGGGTGGGATTTGGCAGTGAACGATATGGAGTGTGACCCTCTCAATGGAAAATCCTGGCTACGCCCCTGCAAATCGTGCTTCTTTGATGCCTTGAATTATTGCAACCAACAAGTTACGCCAACTAACTGTTTGTTCATTTTTCAGCGACCAAACAGGTCGACTACCATGCCCAATGGATCCCTTCTTCATCATGCCAGACAAGTGCAAGTGTGTAGACTTTCAGGTGCTGAAACTACAAGAATCACCGGATGCCGTGCCTAATGGTGAAATGCCGAGGCACATGCAGTTATACTGTGACAGGTTTGTAGTTACTGTACATTAAATCACTGTTGAACCGTTATGATTGGATTTGTATATATATATATATATTTTTTTTTAATTATTTTTAAATTTTTTAAATTTAATTTTAAATTTAATTTTTTTATTATTATTTTTAATTATTTTTATTTTTAATTATTTTATTTTTATTATTATTTTTTATATATTTTTAGATTGGACCATTATGATTGGATTTGTATATAGGGTACATTACTATGCGACAACCCGAGACCAAAGTTGCAAGTTGTAGTTTGTAATTCAAATCTTGATATCAAAGGAACCCTGATCAGCACATTTGATATTTATGGTTGACGGAAGTCTATTGCAAACTTACCAGTCGTCGTGGGTAGTAGCCTAGTAATGCAAAGAGAGGTAATAATATCTGGTATTTCTGTTGTAGATATTTTACAGAGAAGGTCGTCCCTGGCAACAGAGTCACTGTGATTGGCATATACTCCATTAAAAAAGTGATGCAGAAAACAAATAGCAGGGTGAGCCAAACATTTTCAATTTGAACACAACTGGAAGCATTCACCTTGTGTCAGTTCACCCCGTTCAGTCTTAATCCATATTTTCATTTCTCAACAGTCAAATGACACTGCAGGCATTGGCATCAGGAAGCCTTACCTCAGGGTCGTGGGTATCTCTGTAGATACCGATGGTCCAGGGCGTAGCACTGGGGGGACAGGCATTACCCCGGAAGAAGAGGAAGAATTCAGAAGACTGGCAAAGAGACCTGATGTAGCTGACATTATCTCAAAAAGTATAGCCCCTTCTATTTATGGTTGTGATGACATCAAGAAATCAATTTCATGTTTGTTGTTTGGAGGGTCTCGGAAAAGGTGAGCAATAAAGTTAATTATTGTCGTCACCAGCACAAACACTTTAATCTCACCACCATCATTATTGTCATCATCATTGTCATCAGCTTCATCATTGCCATAATCCTCATCATTGTCATCATCATCATTGTCAGCACCATCACCACCAGTGCATCCACAATCACTTTTGTCATCGATGTGACTAAACACACCACCATCATTATTGTCATCATCATCATCATTTACTATCTTCATGATCATCATTGTCAGCTACACTACCACCAACAGTATTACAACCATCGGTGATCACCACCATCATTATTGTCATCATCATCATTATTTACTATCTTCATGATCATCATTGTCAGCTACACTACCACCAACAGTATTGCAACCATTGGTGATGGTTTCCTTAATCACCACCATCATTATTGTCATCATCATCATTATTTACTATCTTCATGATCATCATTGTCAGCTACACTACCACCAACAGTATTGCAACCATTGGTGATGGTTTCCTTAATCACCACCATCATTATTGTCATCATCATCATTATTTACTATCTTCATGATCATCATTGTCAGCTACACTACCACCAACAGTATTACAACCATCGGTGATCACCACCATCATTATTGTCATCATCATCATTATTTACTATCTTCATGATCATCATTGTCAGCTACACTACCACCAACAGTATTGCAACCATTGGTGATGGTTTCCTTAATCACCACCATCATTATTGTCATCATCATCATTATTTACTATCTTCATGATCATCATTGTCAGCTACACACTACCACCAACAGTATTACAACCATCGGTGATCACCACCATCATTATTGTCATCATCATCATTATTTACTATCTTCATGATCATCATTGTCAGCTACACTACCACCAACAGTATTACAACCATTGGTGATGGTTTCCTTAATCACCACCATCATTATTGTCATCATCATCATTATTTACTATCTTCATGATCATCATTGTCAGCTACACTACCACCAACAGTATTACAACCATTGGTGATGGTTTCCTTAATCACCATCATTATTGTCATCATCATCATTATTTACTATCTTCATGATCATCATTGTCAGCTACACTACCACCAACAGTATTACAACCATTGGTGATGGTTTCCTTAATCACCATCATTATTGTCATCATCATCATTATTTACTATCTTCATGATCATCATTGTCAGCTACACTACCACCAACAGTATTACAACCATTGGTGATGGTTTCCTTAATCACCATCATTATTGTCATCATCATCATTATTTACTATCTTCATGATCATCATTGTCAGCTACACTACCACCAACAGTATTGCAACCATTGGTGATGGTTTCCTTAATCACCATCATTATGATTGTTGCCATGACAGTCATCATCATCAGAGCACCAGCATCATATTTTGACCTGCATGGTGTAACATTATTTTGTATGTGTGTGCTTCACAGACTCCCTGATGGCTTGACAAGAAGAGGAGACATCAACATCTTACTTCTTGGTGACCCAGGCACTGCCAAGAGTCAGCTACTAAAGTTTGTTGAGAAAGTTTCCCCCATTGGAGTCTACACTTCAGGCAAGGGTAGCAGCGCTGCAGGCTTAACAGCATCTGTCATGAAAGACCCAGTGACACGCAACTTTGTCATGGAAGGCGGGGCCATGGTGTTGGCCGATGGAGGTGTTGTGTGTATCGACGAGTTTGACAAGGTATTCTTTCAGGTTTTTTGATGCTCTGTAGCTTTAGTGCCGCATCCCAGGTTAAGAATCTTGGCAAGATTTTAAATCCCAAGATCTTATTCTCAATATCCAGTAAGAAATTACATGTGTACATATCCACGATCTGTCATCATATTTCCAACCTGTGGTAAAATGGACTAGTAAACTTGGAGTAGCTAGGTTGTATAAGACGTCACTTTCTTTGTATATTTGCAGATGCGTGAAGATGATAGAGTGGCCATTCATGAAGCCATGGAACAACAGACGATTTCAATTGCCAAGGTATGTACATAACATTGAAGTGGCTATAAGTTGAAGCCCTGTAGTTTTTTCTGGTATATAAGAGTACAAGTATCAAGTTTTCTGGATACAAATGTTATTAAAGGTGGATCTAGAGAGCTATTACAATATAGATGCAACCGATCGAGAGTCACCCATGTCCATAGACAGTTGCTCATTAAATAACTTGTTTTCAAAGGCTGGCATAACGACAACCCTCAATTCACGGTGTGCAGTATTGGCAGCAGCTAACTCTGTGTTTGGAAGATGGGATGACACTAAAGGAGACGCTGTGAGTGTACTGTTATTTGTAATAATGTACTGCAGTGTACTTGCAGGTCTGCTCTCAAGGAAAATGGCATTTTTGCCCCAGTGAATTCTGTTGCTTATACACTTTCTGAATGACGATTGAATATTTCTTGTCGCAGAATGTTGTACCTAAATGAATGCAATTTTCTCTTTCAGAATATTGACTTCATGCCAACTATTTTATCCCGTTTCGATACCATCTTTATCATAAAAGATGAGCATAACCAAGCAAAAGACATGGTAAGAAAGTCTCCTGCCTGTACAAGAAGGCATACATTTGCCAGCAAATTTCTAAGTGTTTCACTATTGCTTCCTATAGCATCTTGCAAAGCATGTTATGCAGGTGCATTTGAATGCTGCACAGACAACTCAAGCACAAGAAGGCGAACTCAGTCTGAATTTTTTGAAAAAGTACATTACGTACTGCAGAAGGTGAGATAGACAACAACTTATTGTGACCACATTTTTGGCTAGGGCCAAAGTGCCCCCAGTCCCCTATAGCTGTCTCTGTGGTCTGTGGCTGTAATAACATCAAAATGATGGATGACGACTTTGTTCGGACCAAAATATAGTGGTGGCCATAATTACTTAAACCACACTCAGCATTCTACTGATGTATACAAGTAGCAACATTACTAAGGCATTCAATTTGTCAACAGTAAATGTGGACCACGCCTCTCAGAGACTGCGGCAGAGAAGCTGAAGAACCGTTATATATTGATGAGGAGTGGAGCCAGGGATCATGAGAGAGACACTGCGAAGAAAATCAATATTCCTATCACAGTGAGGTGAGACTCGTCAGGGTAGTGATGTGCTGTTTAGCGGTTTAGAGGCCCAGCCCCAGGGGGGGTACTCAGGGGGTATCAGTGACGGGGAGGTGCGAAGACCTTTTTTGGGTTTGAAATTCGCGACTTGGGACTTTTTTGGGGTTATCAATTTTCTGGTGGACTTTTTTTGATATAAAGATTCTGGCAAGGACTTTTTTTGGGGTTGATAAAAATGATATCCTACTGTTCTCGATTTTATGCGGAGAAAAATTGGACTTTTGGGGGGTTACGATTTTGGCCGTTGGACGTTTTTGGGGTCTTGTTTTTGCGTAATGGACTTTTTTTGGGTTAAAAAGTTTGGCCTCATTCGCACCTTCTCGTCTCTGATACCCCTGAGTACCCCCCCTGGGGGCCCAGCTAGCTGTTCCATACAACAGGCCCCAGTTGCACGAAAGGTGGTTGATACAATTAACCAATAAATTTTATCCGTTGGATTACTAAGGACTTATCCAGTGGATAGCGCTATTCACCTTTTGTGCAACCAGAGCAGATGTCTATGTTAGAGACTAGCTATAGTTACATAGGACTAAAATAGTCTCTCTATTGATACAATGATACAAACACTGATACCTCTATATGGGACCGACTGATGGATGGACAGACAACTTGACAGTATGGTTAGAAATATGTCTCAATAAGATTAATAATTATTTGTGAGACTGATTTGCTTTTATAATAATTATTTCATTTCACAGACAACTTGAGGCCATTATTCGTATATCAGAGTCGCTGGCCAAGATGAGTTTGGAACCATTTGCCACAGAGGCTCATGTTGATGAGGCTTTGAGGTTGTTTCAAGTTTCAACTCTGGATGCGGCAATGTCAGGCAGTTTAGCAGGTAAACAACAGGGGCCAGTTGTTCGAAAGGCGATTAGTGCTAATCCTGGATTAGTGTCAATAGTTTTCTTAAGATTTAATCCTGGATTAGCGCTAATCGACTTTCGAACAACCGGGCCCTGAAACATAGTCAAGAGATTAACATCTTGTACGTGCTACACCATGCATGCATCACATTCTTGTAACAGTCCGACTTCCTTCACTCATAAAATCATGCAACTTAATTATTGTGCAAATTTTGGTAATTTTGTAAACATAGAATTTTTGTTGCACAACGTAGAAGTTCTGGCCTTAATTGCAACAATTTGTGGGTGATCAAACGATGCAATATCATCTCAGGTGATTGCTGTCAATATGATTTGTTAGATCATTGGTCTATAAACTTCTCTCAACAGGATCACAAGAGTTCACCCCAGAACAAGACATCCAAGAAGTACGCCAAATTGAGAAGCAGATCAAAAAAAGATTTGCTATTGGTACTCAGGTATGCTGTGACATTGTTCGAAATGAATAGTGATTTGTGTACACTATATGTAGTTACAATGTAGCTATATGTTATACACATGCACTACTCGAGACAAGAAGTTTATAGTGCAATGCACTGTATGCGACCTCCTGCTACAATTCCAAATTAAACGCTGAGCGCACAACAAAAACACATATTGATGCGAAGGCCTCCTGTAATGTATTCACATACATCTGTCACCGTTATTAGCCAATCAGCTTCTGACATGGCATTCTATTGTTGTAGGTTGAGATAGAAGTATGTGAATACATGAAAGGTGGTCATAGTTGTAATAGTGTCACACTGTTACTGGCTCAATTCACAGAAATATGCCACAAATATGTAATTATGATTTGACTGTTTTAGGTTTCAGAACAAAGAATTATTGCAGATTTTCTAAAACAGGTAAGAATTGATTCGATTTGAGTGGAGAAGAATATTTTCTACTCTAGTGTGCATCGATCTATTTAACAATTCACCGATTGGCCCCTAGAGCTCACGTGGTGTACTTCATGTTACTGTCACCAAAATGTTCGTACATTGTCTGTGAATTGCCGTACAAACACACTAACTTTTGTACAGTTTATCGACTTGATTTAGATGTGCGATCCTCTAAATATTAGCAAAATCTCGTTTATCAACCTTAGTTAAAATAGTTTTGCTAATATTTAGAGAATCGAAAAACTAAATCGAGTCGATAAACTGTACAAAAGTTAGTGCGTTTGTACGGCAATTCACGGAAAATGTACGAACATTTTGGTGACAGTAACATGAAGTACACCACGTGAGCTCTAGGGACCAATCGGTGAATTAGACTACGAGTTCAAGTTTTCTATGAGTCAACAGTCAACGAGGCGTGTATAAGCGTCTCATAGAAAACAAGAACGAGTAGTACTATTACAAGTAATGATTATTGTAATGCATCAATCAATTCATGGTAACAGCTGGAATTGATCCATGCATAATGACTGATAGTAACAAAAGGGGTCTATATGCAAGAACAATGTATGTGTTCTCTGATCAAAATCTAACTTCTCCATTTGGCTCTAAAAATTCTAAAGGAGAATTAAGTAAGACTATACAGTTCTTAGCCATTGGCTGATTGCCTAAACCCTTTCATCTCCACCAAACTGCAGACCTGTGTCTAGAAGTCTTGCAAATAATCTAACACTCTTAACAACTCTTTCAGAACTACTCAGAGCGTGCTATCCGAATGGTATTATATCTGATGTTGAGACGAGGTGAAATGCAACACAGGCTACAACGCAAGGTTCTGTACCGTGTCCGATAAAGAATCTGTCAGATCGACATTGTTCTTCTTGTACAAAGATTTATATTTCAAGGCTTTGGTTGAAATTTGGGTTTCTGGAACCATAATGATGACTGTATAAACGGTTCTGTGAATTTAGAAAATATGCCAAGAAAAGTTGTGCCAATTTTGGCTCCATGGAAGTAGTCGTCATACATGCATGTACCAGGGTGTCGGAGAGAACCCCTTCTCACATTACGGTTATATCAGAGGGGTTGTTGCTGGAAGGGAACACAATTTTGCTGTTCCTGTCGGATGGTCCTAGAGGTTCCCTTCAAATAAAGACCCCTTGGATTATTGAATAACCGTATCATGAGAAAGGGTTCTGTTTACCCAGGGTATAACTTAGTTGTCATTGTTATCATTGAAAGTTGTGCTGAAAGCTGTATATTCAATGAGTTAATTTGCCATGTACGTAATAGTCTCTTCTGCTTAATGAATTAAATGATTGTTCATCTCAATGCAGTTCTTGAATTAAATTGATCATGCAAGTAGATATTATACTAGTACTGTGAAGCATGCTTTGGACTGAGCACCCTCAACAAAATGTCTGTCCCCTCTCTTTCATCTAAGGCCCACTGTATGTGAAACCTGTTCTAAAAATATTATAGTGAACTTTTACAAAAATTTTAAGGGGAAACATCGACAATAAATTGAGCAGATAGTGCGCACAATGCTTTGGAGAACGCGTTTTTCAAATGCATAATTAATCTAGCCTTCCCCTCTCCGTCTCTTCCCTTTTGCCCCTGCATTGGCAACACAGCCTGGCTATTAATATCGATATAGCTTGTACTAAAGGTGCCGATATACTGTGCAACATTGCGTGCAATATTGCTGGCATTTTGTTGCAGCATGTCCACCCATGAAACTGATTGCTCGCAATTGACTAGCGCACGCTAATACGACGTAATTTGTTGCTCGCAATGTTGCAGAAGTACAGTACCGCCTAAAAGTATTGCAACAGCCAAGAACCGCAATTGCGTTTATTTTGCGGTTTGCGGTTTGCGGCCGGTTTGCGGCGCAAAAAGAAACCGCAAAACAAAATGGCGTCCAAACTCATTAAAAACTGAACACCGCAAATTGCGCTTTCTTTTAGAAGTCTTTTTGCGCTTTCATTGTTCGTGTGCGTGTTGCGTGAATTGCAAATAAATTATCTTTGCGTTTTTAGTCGATCTACGATCTTACAGTTACATGTAGACTTTCAATCATTTCAACAATAACAACCAAACAACTCGTAGTAATGCTCGGAAACTCATGCAATTCCCGGTATAGTCGTAGGCTGAGGATAAAACATCGCAACTTCTAAAATAGATTTTGTAATGACTGTGAAAAACATACGCATGACTTGCCGTGACCGTGCAGGTTTTTTTCCACAGGATTCGAGTCCGTCCATTTACTCGCCCAAAGTAACAAGCTGTTACTAGTAGATCGGTCAACGATTACTAAATCAGCTAGAAACCTGAAACTTTTCATCTCTAAAACACAACGCTGTGATTTATGAAAACACAAATGCCGAGATTTACGATGTTGGTGAATTGTAGACAGTTTGATTGACACATGGTGTGTTGAACCCGTGAGAAATGTACGGGGAAGCTTGGGAACTTTATACAAACTAGTCAGATAAACTCTGAAATGCGACAAAATGTATTTCAAAAAGAACTTTTACATTAGATACGGTTACTTTTGCTCATTTGGTAAATCAAAACGACCAGAGAACGACTCATCAAACTATCAAACATAACCAAGCTCAAGGTGTGAAATGTTTGTTTACGATTACGAAGTGAGTTCTTGAGAAGATTATTATTCACATAAACGACTTGTTTGATCCTAAATCTTTTTGCTCAAAGGCCTTTATTACCAAATGAAAAACATTTATTTGGAATCTGGATGAATCTGAACATTTCTCAAACACTTTTTTCAGAGATACTTGTTAGTTTGGTTTGGTGTTGTGTGACACCAGCCACGCGTGCAGCGTGAACCGGATCGAACCGGTCACGAACTTGAGAAAGTCAAGTTCGATATCTTCATACTCCTAACTTTAGTTCCTCATAAGGTATAATTATAAGATGTCTTAAGACATGAATTCCAAATCTATAGACCGATCAGAGCGGCTGTCATCACTTCGCGTTTCAGCGAACGACAGACGTAATTTGTTCGTAATTTGTTCGTCAAAACATATAAAACATAAAGTGCTTTCATCTTTTTCGAATAATCGACTGATTTGTTGTGGAATCCTTGCACATTTGAGCTTCAACTCAAACGAATATATTATCTTTGCGGGTGAATCAATTAATTTTGCGTATTATTGCGTTCTATTGTCTTATGGCGTGAAACGCAACTTGCGGTTTTTATGAATAATGGCCGAGGCGCAAGAGAAAACCGCAAACGTCCGCAAATTGCGGTTCTCTTTAAGAAGTCTTTTTGCGGCGCAATTGCGGTTCTTAGCTGTTGCAATACTTTTAGGCGGTACTGTAGGACTCGATTCTACTTCTGCAACATTGTGTGCAACATGTTGCAGAGGTGGACACACACTGCAACAATATATGTTGTAGGGAATGTTGCACGAAATGTTGTACTGTGTCCGCAACTTAATTAGTACAAAATGTTGCATGGATTTGGCAGAGTGCAAACACTAAAACCATGAAACAGTGCTAACTTTAATTAGCACTAAATAGTGCAATGTCTTTTGTTTTCTATTGTTCCATTGGTGCTATTTAGCACTAAATAGTTTGTACTGTTTCACGGTTTTAGTGTTTGCACTCTATTCTAATACAGATGCTTCATACTACATGTAATCCTTCTGGTTTTAATTGTGATTTAACTAAAATGGTTACATTAAATTTGCCTTGTTCTCTGGTCATTTCTCGAACAAGAAATAATTTGTAAGGTAGTTTGTTAGGCTTCGTCAAGCGTAAAAATACTCGGAAAAATACCGAGCGACAAATTACCTTATAAGAAATAATTTATCAAGTGACTAAATTTCACAATTTGAGGTCCATTTCAACACTGAGAAAAATACTTTTTGAACGGTTGGCATTTTGTACATTGAATCAGTTCAACCAAACCTTTGAGTGTAGATACTAAACCCACAAAATATACTCTCAGAAGTAATGCATAGAAGATCTTGTGCATACAACAGCTAGTTGAATATTGTAGCAACAGAGGTACATGTATCTGCATTTCTGATTTCTAAGGCTACATGTAAACATACTACATGTACATTATTATTATAAATATAAATATAATTAATATTAGAAAGTGCTAGAGCAGATTTTGTATGACTGAAAAACTTACGGCACGGACATGCCGATTTTGAATGATTTCGTGCCATGACCATGCTGTTTGCCGTGGTTTTTCAGTGATATGAAATCTACTCTATTCAGTCGAGTGTTTACAATTGAGCATATGCCATGTTGTTGTATCTTGTAACTTTATTATCAATACTGGAAATCACCGCCTACTCTGGTAAAGTGGCTACTCCAATTTTTTGAAATAAGCAAGAGGATCATCTCAAAACAGATATCTACTTGAGACAGTCATAAACCCACAAAATAGATATTAGTCTAGCATGCCATACAGTATAGTACTCTCTAATTCCATTGTTGTTGTTTTCATTTGACTATTACATACTTACTACTACTACTATGGCTTTATGAAAACCACTCTATATCAGCCTTGTATGATTCTTGTTGGCTAATTATTACTCAAGTTGCACTCTTAAAATACATGTACATGTACCAATGCTCAATAAATTGTCATCTTAGTGGGTTTAGTATCTGGACTCTGGGGCCAGTTGTTCGAAAGGTGATTAGTGCTAATCCTGGATTAGCGTCAATAGTTTTTCAAACAACTGGGTCCTGGTTAGCAGTATCAAATACCGGTACATGGAAATTCTCTCGAGTGTATTAAGGTGCAGACACACGGTGCAACATTGCGCACAACAAATTACGTTGTGCGACTGAGCTAATTTCCAGTCATATTGCACCGTGTGTCTGTACCTTATGAGCTTGGTGAAGTGAACCTAGTGTATGGAATAATGATTACTAATTCTTGCAAACACTGAAACCATGTGGTTCGTACCAGGCAGCAACCTAAGTCTGCCTTTTTGACAATAATAATGATATTGTAATAATTTCACATGACTGTATTCTGCAGGGCTGCAAAAAATGTGCCTTAAAAACAGTGGTTGGACAAAAATTGCTAATATGGATTTAGCACATTGAGAAATGTGCTACACAAGAACTGTATTACATTACAATAACCCTTGCAAGTAAATTATTGGACATGTACCATTGGTAGGAACCAATAGAAAATTAAAATGAGTCAACTCTCTAGGCTGACACCCATCTACATGTAATGTGGACACCTCTCTAAGGCAGAGACACCCATGTAATCTGGACCCCTAAGACAGGCACCTTGCTAAAAAAAAAAAAAAAAAAGGCGGACACCTTGCTAAACTGGACACCTAAGGCAGACACAATGCCAAACTGGACACCTCTCTAAGGCAGACACCCATCTAATGTGGACACCTCTAAGGCAGGCACCTTGCTAAACTGGTCAGCAACAGTTGGTGCCACAGGTGTCCATAACTATCGAGATGCACATTGATAATAATTTCACATAAACAAAATAAAGAGCAATGCCATGGCTCCCATCTCATGGTTTCGTGTTTGCAGTGTGTGCATCTAGTGAACACTATTATTTAATGCAATTTTCTAATATTCTACTTCATTCTTAAGGCACTTTCCATCTATCTGGTCTGTCCACTGATGTTAATAATTTAATTCAAGCATCCACCATCTTGAAGCAATTTGCAGATCTGTCCAGACTGACCTGGTGCATTCCATTTAGAATCGGCCGACAGACCTCCATCCAAATGGACTACATGTACATGCACCTTGAAGCAATTTGCAGGTCTGTCCAGACTGACCTGGTGCATTCCATTTAGAACAGGCAGACAGACCTCCATCCAAATGGACTACATGTACATGCACCTTGAAGCAATTTGCAGGTCTGTCCAGACTGACCTGGTGCATTCCATTTAGAACCGGCAGACAGACCTCCATCCAAATGGACTACATGTACATGCACCTTGAATCATTTTGCAGGTCTGTCCAGACTGACCTGGTGCATTCCATTTAGAATCGGCAGACAGACCTCCATCCAAATGGACTACATGTACATGCACCTTGAATCATTTTGCAGGTCTGTCCAGACTGACCTGGTGCATTCCATTTAGAATCGGCAGACAGACCTCCATCCAAATGGACTAAATGTACATGCACCTTGAAGCAATTTGCAGGTCTGTCCAGACTGACCTGGTGCATTCCATTTAGAACCGGCAGACAGACCTCCATCCAAATGGACTACATGTACATGCACCTTGAAGCAATTTGCAGGTCTGTCCAGACTGACCTGGTGCATTCCATTTAGAACCGGCTGACAGACCTCCATCCAAATGGACTACATGTACATGCACCTTGAAGCAATTTGCAGGTCTGTCCAGACTGACCTGGTGCATTCCATTTAGAATCGGCAGACAGACCTCCATCCAAATGGACTACATGTACATGCACCTTGAAGCAATTTGCAGGTCTGTCCAGACTGACCTGGTGCATTCCATTTAGAATCGGCAGACAGACCTCCATCCAAATGGACTACATGTACATGCACCTTGAAGCAATTTGCAGGTCTGTCCAGACTGACCTGGTGCATTCCATTTAGAATCGGCAGACAGACCTCCATCCAAATGGACTACATGTACATGCACCTTGAAGCAATTTGCAGGTCTGTCCAGACTGACCTGGTGCATTCCATTTAGAATCGGCAGACAGACCTCCATCCAAATGGACTACATGTACATGCACCTTGAAGCAATTTGCAGGTCTGTCCAGACTGACCTGGTGCATTCCATTTAGAATCGGCAGACAGACCTCCATCCAAATGGACTACATGTACATGCACCTTGAATCATTTTGCAGGTCTGTCCAGACTGACCTGGTGCATTCCATTTAGAATCGGCCGACAGACCTCCATCCAAATGGACTACATATACATGCACCTTGAATCATTTTGCAGGTCTGCCCAGACTGACCTGGTGCATTCCATTTAGAATCGGCAGACAGACCTCCATCCAAATGGACTACATATACATGCACCTTGAAGCAATTTGCAGGTCTGTCCAGACTGACCTGGTGCATTCCATTTAGAATCGGCAGACAGACCTCCAGCCAAATGGAAAGTGTCTCTAGTACAACACGTCTGTACATCTCCCAGGGTTAATTTGCATTACAACTGTACAGGCATGTTTCCTTCCAAAAACTGGCTTCTTGTGTTGTACAAACTGTACCTAAAGTGTTTTACTTTTCCTCTCATTTCTTGGCAAAGGAAATATTTACATTTCTTCTTATTGTGTTAAACAGGGCCCTAATTTCCAGTAAAAATAACTCTAAGTACTAGCACTATATTATTTGTCAGTCATTGCTTGCCTCCCAAAATGTTCGCCACAAACATCAATCATACATACCCCAGTTTGTAGTCCAACCACACATTTATAAATGGACACTCATGGGGTCTGGGGTGGGTGTCTTTCTACCCACTGGGTTGCATTTATAAATGGACACTCATGGGGTCTGGGGTGTCTGTCCACTGCCGACCACATTCTGGTGACAGTATGACTGATGTTTTTTTGGTGGCAACTACAATACTCAAGTACAGTGTGTGTGAGTGATTATAGTGATTCTTCTGGCTAAATCAATTCAGTAGATCAGATACAAGAAGCCCATTTTTCAAAGGGAACATCAGAGAACTAAGCAGTAGACCTGCGATATCATTAATTAACACCAAGTATGATACTCCATAGATTCTGTAACACTGATCCATCAGGGGAGCAAGACGACAATGGCAAGGGACACTGGAGGGCAGCTCATCTTACTTGTTCTTCCCTGACCCCTTTTTGTTTGTTGGTCCCCTTGGAGGTGTGACAGGTCGGCCTGAGTTTAGTCCACCATATTGATATTTGGCTTTCTTTTCAGAAGGCTTTAGGATCTATTGACACAACATTATTAACAACGTGATCAACAAAACAAATTCAGCACATTTTGAATTTCAATGAAATGTGCTTCATATTGTATCGTCTGCACATTTATCAAACTCATTAATAATTCATGAGAAAAACACAATAGAAATCATAACCGAGACAGAGCTTGTATACCTGATACAAAATCGTCTTCATTTGCATAGACATAAGCTTTTATTTTCTCGGCCAAACTTACTGGTATCTTGAAAATTATAGTAGAATATGATTTTATACATCTGTGCATGTGCATTTTATACAATATTCACAACTGTACTGTATGGGAATTACAATGTTTTGCCTTCGGCTCGTGATACAACACGGCTGTTCATATTGTATCTATTACTTATTAACACGTGTAATATACACAAGCCATTACCTGGAATGAACACATTAATGTGTCATCAACACTCATCATGCCGCCTGCGTTATCAAATTCTCCACAATAGTTGGGTGCTGAGAACAGGGTGACGAGTTGTCGCTTAGCGAAAAACTCATAGCCATCTTCAACGACCTTGGAATAAAAGGTTATACTTGTAAGTTTATTTATACACACACGCACTGCAGATATTATACAAGGCAGGATAGCTGGGTTATCCAGGGAAAATAATAGAAATAATCTTAATAAGATAGATACATGTAGATAGATAGATAGATAGATGGATGGATAGATAGATGGATGGATAGATGGATAGATGGATAGATAGATACATGTAGATAGATAGATAGACAGACAGACAGACGGATAGATGGATGGATAGATGGATAGACATGGATAGATAGATAGATAGATAGATAGATAGATAGATAGATAGATAGATAGATGGATGGATAGATAGATGGATGGATAGATGGATAGGTGGATAGATACATGTAGATAGATAGATAGATAGATAGACAGACAGACAGACGGATAGATGGATGGATAGATGGATAGATGGATGGATGGATGGATGGATGGATGGATAGATAGATAGATATATACTGAGACAGACAGACAGATAGATAGACAGACAGACAGACAGACAGATAGATGGATGGATGGATGGATAGATAGACAGACAGATAGACAGACAGATAGATACTGAGATAGATACTGAGATAGATAGATAGACAGACAGATGGATGGATGGATAGATAGATAAATTTATTGTTTAATACTCCAAATATCGCAGCCATGATTGGCTGTATTACAAATGGCAAAAGATAAATATAGATAAATTATGAAATATGAACAATATAAGAATGTAATATATGAATATAATATATGAGATTCGTTTAGTTAGAGGTCATGAGAGGGATTGCATGCACATACACTGTTGTCAACAAAGTCCAAATAATATTCTGACACCACAGATAAGTCTTCAAATTTGTACTTTTCTCATCACATGAATTACATCCAGTAGGTCAGTAGAAAATGACAGAAACAAGCAACAGACAATAATTCGTAGAGAAACTCCTCCGAAACATTAGCAAAACGCGATGATGAAGCGGCCATTTTGTTTGTTTGCCTCTACTCGGGGTCTATGAGCTGATAGACCACTAGTAGTGAACCAATCACATTGCAAGATTTGCAATAGACCACTGGATGGTTTATGCTAAATTCATTTATTACCTGGTGTGCACGACATATAAGATCAAGGTCGTGTCTGTTTAGGAATTTGCTGACAACATCAGCTCCAAATGTAAACGAGACTCCTCTGTCATTCTCTCCCCATCCATTGGTGTCTTTATCGGGATCTGACCATAACAAGTCACATAGTAGACCTACATAAACATAGACACAATAAAATATATCAGTAAACATACAGTGTGACGCGACATGGCTTGAGATGGAGACTTCATCAAGGAAAACAAAAAGCAAAAAACAGTAGGAAAACACTTGAGAGCTGTCAAGAGAGAATCAATCCTCACTGATCTGATTCACTGGCCACGTGCAAGGCCCTGCATGTGTTGGGGTGCACCCTGCACAGAACCTGCGCCCACTGACCCACAGCCGCGATTTTAACTTAGCCAAAATTTCATTTAAACCACATTAAAATATATCAATACAAACTGGTGTAACACCAGATTACATGTATTGATCACTAATAATAACCAATAGGGAATGAATGAAAACCTTTATTTAAAATATATCAATACAAACTGGTGTAACACCAGATTACATGTATTGATCACTAATAATAACCAATAGGGAATGAATGAAAACCTTTATTTAAAATATATCAATACAAACTGGTGTAACACCAGATTACATGTATTGATCACTAATAATAACCAATAGGGAATGAATGAAAACCTTTATTTAAAATATATCAATACAAACTGGTGTAACACCAGATTACATGTATTGATCACTAATAATAACCAATAGGGAATGAATGAAAACCTTTATTTAAAATATATCAATACAAACTGGTGTAACACCAGATTACATGTATTGATCACTAATAATAACCAATAGGGAATGAATGAAAACCTTTATTTAAAATATATCAATACAAACTGGTGTAACACCAGATTACATGTATTGATCACTAACAATAACCAATAGGGAATGAATGAAAACCTTTATTTAAAATATATCAATACAAACTGGTGTAACACCAGATTACATGTATTGATCACTAATAATAACCAATAGGGAATGAATGAAAACCTTTAGGGTAGCTCTGTCAGCAATAAGTAGAGACCTTGATACAATATAAAAACTACATACAATCAAGTCAATAATGCAGTGATTATATCACCTGTATCTGGTACATCTGTGGGTCTCATAATCCTTCTTATTTGTTCCATTGACTGTAAATCAGGTGATAAACCTGAAACATAACAAATTCACACACAAAGTCAGATCCTTTCATCTCTTCTTGGCAAACAAATGAAAAGAAAAAGTGAAACAGAAAAAATAGAAATGGGATAAAGAACTAGAAATGAGACAGACAGACAGGGAAAACAAGTGAGGTTAGAAATAGCAAAGAGTGAAGAGAAGAAAAGGGAATAAAATGGACAGAAAGAAAGGAATGACAAAGAGAAAATGGGACAAAAGCAGAGAATGTAAACCATATAAAGGTGTCCATGCAAGAACAATGCAAGTGATCTCTGATCAAAATCTAAATTCTCCTCAAGATTCTTTGCATTTCAAAGGAGAATTTGGGTTTTGATCACAAGTCACTTACTCTATTCTTGTATGGACCCCTTACATATGTAAACATTCAGAAGATTGAGAAGCAAAGGAAAGTACAGAAATGAGCAGCCATGGAAGCAGAGACAAGGCACAAAAAGGTATGTACATGTATGTATTTGTAAGTTCAGTAATAAGCTAGAGTTGTTGTCATTTTCTCTCTGTTGAGTTTCTTAGTCATTGACTTGCCTCCATGACAACAAAATATCTTTTCATCTACAATAGCAGCTATTGGTAAACAGTTAAAACAGTCTGTGAATGTCTTCCATAGTTTAATGTTGTACCGTCTTTTGCCTGCAACGTGATGGACAAAGGCACTACAAATCAATACAATGATTATTATAATGACAATGTTTTATTTAGTACCATTATTATATAATTATTTGAAAGAATAAAGCAGATAAATAAAGCAGATTTGAGCTAATACTGAAATAACCATATAATATAGGGCTAAATTGGAAGTTCATGAAAGTAATGTTTGGAAGAAAAAAAATTGAAGTTAAAGAAATCGCCACACGGCAAGAAAAGAAGAAAGAATGCTTTATTAACAAAAAAATAAGAAATTATTTCACTAAAATTAAGGTTACTAACATTTGATACGTAGCTGGTTACATAATAATAATAATCTTTATTTATCCTACAAAATGGATCAGCGGATACCAACTGGTATAAACCCATGTGCAGCCAAGTATAATAACTATGCTATAAACAATTATTGTGAATAAAATAACTATATATGATATACATGTATAAAAATAATTGTATTTTTGAATTTATATATGTGTATGTGCATTGTAGACAGCATGGTTTTTCAGTATGCATACATGTACATATACAAATGTAGCTAATTGCATATCGTTGTCGGGTTGAAAATCATTAATCATAGAAGCTGAGACCGCAAGGAGGGATGGGAAATCAGTTCATGAGCCACATTGCATGCAGATATATTCAATGTTCTCGTAGTTTTGAAGGTATATGAGCTATTTAACTAAGACCCTACAAGTCTGCATAAAAAGGTCGATCATTTGACGATGTTATTTGAGTTTTATTTTCCCAGAATGCCTTTTGGTCATAGCTTTCATGATTTTCAACCCGACAACAATTATGCAATTAGCTATATACAATGTACACTGTACACGTACATTGTGCATGTATGTGGAGAAATATTTTGCATCCAAACTTGGAAAGATGACCTTGTACATTGTAGCAAGGCAAGATCACTGCATTATCCACATACTTTATTATGATTAACATTGTTCACAGCAAGAAACCTTCCCTGCTGACAGAGTCTTCTTTTCTCCCAGGAAGAGAAGAGGAAGAAAGAAGACTCTGCCCCCATCCGTTGAATTCTCTATTCCTACTATTCCTAAGCAACGGGTGACATTGATTGGCACCGGATGAGGCTATTCGCGACGCGAAGACGTGAAATCAACAAATCAAAGGTCAAAATTCTTGTTTTGATTTTACTGTGCCACTTTTGAAGTGTTTCAGGACTCGTATCTAGTATTTATATGGTCTCTTGGTTCGCCAATACCTTCGGACGACCCTTCGGACTGATCTTGAATTTTTGTACTGCACATTAATCCAAACTTTTCGTACGATTTCATCTGATCAGAAATCAGGGACGATTACACAATCAAAACATGATCGACGACTTGCCGATTCTCCATTGCCACTTGAATTGCCGCTTGATAAATAAGAGATTTACCATATCCCGTTGGCCGTTGGCAAACAGACAAATATTTGGAAAATTCAACCGTTTATATTGGCGGGCTCCAAAATATGTCAGCAGACTTTATTCTAGTCATGCGCAAAACAATTATTATTAAAAAAAAAACGGTTTTTAAACCAGTTTCCCGTCCACAACAGTGGACGGCGGTTAGATCAGAGAATTCAACGGATGGGGGCAGAGTCTTCTTTCTTCCTCTTCTCTTCCCAGGAGAAAAGAAGACTCTGTCAGCAGGGAACAAAAAACCCATTACAATAATCTAAAACAGCTATCAGTTTCTATGACAATATCATTGACGGTTTCAGATGTTATCTGTATATTTAAAGTACAGCCCTGGTCATGAGAACAAGAACTCCTCTGTCGTAAAACACTCTTGTTATACAGGGCATGGCTACATATGGATCATGGATTTCAATATAGTTGGTGCGAACTACTCAAATTACAACAACAGGAAGATAGCCGAGGTACTTAATCAGTAAAGAAAAGAAATCTAATTTAAACGAACAAGGACAGTCAATCCCTTTCAGACTATTCAATTAAGTTACATTTCTTCATGCGGTACACTATATAAATATTTGCATTTGTACTTACAAATGTACAGTGGCTGATGATGAACAGTGGATTTATGTTCGAAATATTCAAGTAAACGAAATACAGTATGTCAATATAGCATTTGCCTTCATTATAAAACTAAATATTATATGGCAAGTAAAATTGCCGAATTGTGATTAGTCAATAAGCGGTCAATAACTTCCCGTGAATGAAAACATCCTTTTTGTGTGTATTTGTTGATGCAGAAGCCATATAATAAACACCTACTGTAAATTATGGATCCTTGTTTTGTTCACTTTTCTATGGCCTGCTCACTACGCACTTGGGCCATAAGTCAGTAAAAAAACTCGGTCCATAACTTATGGTACAGACCTCACATGCGGTTAATAGGAGGTATATATGCCCACCTTAAGGTATCAGGGTACCCCAAAAAACCTTTCAAATCACCGATTTTCATTTTTTTTGACAATCAAATCAAATTGAATATTATCTATCATCTCCAAAAAACAGAATCTAAAAAAAAAATTTTCCTAAAAAGTTAGAATCAAAAAACGAATTTTGGATTTGATGCAAAAAGATGTTGACAAGCAAGCTGTCAACAGCACTCACGCAACAGACTTTCCACAAAGATTCAGATGCGAAGAAAGTATCCAAAAATAGTAACTGCTCACTCAAAACATCGATGCTAAACAACACACGGTCAAAGTGCTCGTATTTTCCGCCAGCAATAACTTTGTTTTCCTGCCTCGTTGTGTTACGAACGCTACGTACTGTAAGGCGATCTACTTATGAATGCCATTCATATGTCATCAGGTATTGGATCACATGTTTGTGGTGGATTATCCACGCTTGTGTAAACAAAGGCGCCACTTTTTCGGAAACAAAATAGCCATGAATCAAGTGCACATTTTGAGTTCCGGGTCAAAGGGATTTTATCCGATTTAGCTGAAATTTGGTAGACACTTTGTCAGACAAACATTCTTCAAAAAGGTGTCTCCGAATTTTAATATTCAATTTCCTTCGAAAGTTATAACTTGTTTTGTAAAGTGTTTTCCAGTTTTTGCAGAGCTCGAAGTTTAGGACTGTATAAAAATGCAACAGGTTATTTTATCGATAAACGGAGACACCTTTTTTGTAAGCTATATCTCATGAGCTTATAAAGGTATTAGTCGAGGATTTCCGATAAATTGCGGCTGTATGGGACCTCGGTGATGATAGTGATGTCAAAATCTGAACTTTTTTACCTATTCCAAATATACTGTTTTTGTTCTAAAAACTAATTATTTTATTGAATTCTGCATTTATTCAGCTTTCAGGAAATGTATACTTTATAAAGGTTTTAAAGTAACGAGTACACGGTAGAGCGTGTTGCGTGCATGATGGTCGTACCCTGGTACCTTAACATATATATTTAACAGTGTACAAACATGTACAATATCTTTCTACACAAGTCACATACATGTACTTACATTCATCATAAAAACCATATATTCTGTTGATACTTGCACATTCGTGGTTGCCTCGTAGCAGGAAGAAGTTTTCAGGATACTTAATCTTATAAGCCAGTAATAAGCAGATACTTTCTAGAGACTGTTTACCACGGTCGACGTAATCACCAAGAAAGAGGTAGTTTGCTTCTGGAGGGAAGCCGCCATACTCAAACAGTCTGAGCAAGTCTGTGTATTGGCCATGTATATCACCTAGTGGAAAGACAGTGTGAGACTTTAGAGTCGATTTCGTATGAGTGGGAAGTACGGTTATGGTATGGTTTGTGCCGTGATGGTACCGTGCTGTGACCAAGTATTCTGATTGGTTGAGCAATGACTTTGCACACTGTGATTGGTTGAATAGAATGTCTTCGATTCTGTACCGTAACCGTAACTCTGTGACGTAAGCACTCATATGAAAACGACTCTATTACGCATACAGTATACTCAAGCCTTGAAATAACTTTTCTTATATAAGCCTGTTATCATTGACAAGGTGTGAGATAAACCATATCCCCCCAGTCAACTTCAACATGTTACAGAACAATCTGTTTCATATTGTAGCAGAGGATCAGCATGTCTTCCCATACATACTGAGTGTTCGCTGGTCAAAATCTCAGATTTACCAGACAATAAATAACGACCAGGCAGTAACATGTCTAACAGCAGGCTGGCATATTTACATTGTACTGTTATTCCAGGAATACAGCGATTTGCAACAATTCTGTAAAATTTAATATATCGATAGATAGTAATTTGCATAATCCTAATTCTGTGTTTTTAGCTATTATTAAGCCTGAATCTAAACCCAAGTAACCTTTGTAGTATGTATGTGAAAAAACAATTGAAACAAATTAACTTTAGAGGGCTTATTCAGCCATTTTATGATGAAAATTACCCACAATGCACCCAATATATTGATATATCGATATATATTGAGTTTACAAAATTTTTGCAAATCGCTGTACACGCATTACTAATCAAAGCATCATTCTAGTTCCTGGACCAGGTTAATCAAAGATGATGGTCATTTATAACCCAGGAGTAACATTATTTTATTATATAGTCAAGTCAATCTGTGTGCTCAGATTGGCTGTGCTGTACCAGAGAACAGAGCACGGTTTGATGACGCTATTTTTCGGCTGTTTGTTTTTTAATCAAAAACATAACAGAATCCTCAACTTTCTTGCCATTTTTTTCACCATTCTTGTTCTTTTTTATCAAAAATCCATAGTTTCTATATAATAAAGCAAATAGAACAGCTATTTCCATGCTCCGTTCAGTAATACAATACAGCACTCAGGAAGTGCTGAGAGCACTCATGAAGTGAGGAGAGCTTAGCACTCACCTACGGCTCGTGCTCTCCCTACACTTCTTTCGTGCTGTATTACTGAACGGAGCACGGAAAAAGCTATTGTATTTGTTAATTATCTTACCACCTGGATTATGGCCATACAATAATTATTGTACTGCCATGATCCAGGCTTAGAAGAGTAAAACAATACACAAGACAAACAGGCAAGTGTTTTGAAATCAAATCTGTATTTTAACACAATTGGCGATGTGATCTCATCACAATGGTGTTTCTATAGCCCTATATAAATTTTGATATGAAAAATATTAATTTAAACACGTTTGGACAAGAGTGAAGAGTACTTTTATATTGAGAGTGGATAGCACTATCCATGGGATAAATCCTAATCCAGTGAATAAGTTACTGATCTTATCCATCAAATTAATTCACTGGATAAAGATTTATCCAACCGATAGTGCTATTCACTCTTTAAACGACTGACTTGTTTTGCTGCAAATTATGCCTTTGGCACAGTATTAGAGTACAAAATGTAGGTACAGCTTACAACATGTAATTGTTGAATTATTGTACTTCACGCTGGATTAACATCCGACTGATTACTCAACACGAAGAACAAAAAATATTGTGAAACGGATTTACAGAGAGCTTTTCCAGAGAAATCGTATGCTTGATATTGAATTTTACTGTCAATAACATTATACTTAATGACAATCACAATGACCATTATCACCACCACAATAATGAACCACAACACTCAACAGACCATTATAGTTTGTACTAGTTACTACATGTACAATGACATGTATTTTATTGTACCTAGTAGTAATATAAATGTAATATAAGTTAACAATTATTATCATCACCATTTTTAATAAATTTAGCAACTCTTTTCAATACGTTCAAACTCTAGATTGAGAGATCTTTCCGATGAATCACATCAATGAATCTGAGAAAATGGCTGTGCAAATAACAATCTGCTTTATATTCGTTCTATATTCCAATATTAAACACTAGATCGATGGACTACGACTCTGGGAGTAAAGTACCAGTTGAAACTACCGAGATTCACTTTTGATCAACCAAACCAAAGCCAAAGGCAAACAACAGTCGAGTAATAAATACACAAATATCAAAATCACGAACCTCGAAAGTCAGCTATTTTAGCTCCGATGAACAAAACATTTCCAGTAGAAAATATCATCTAAATTAAAACTCATCAACTCTTGTTTCAGAGAGGCAAGGCTAAGGACTTAAGGAGTTAATTGTGCTTTGGCTCTTTGAAGAATAAAGAATAAAGGCGAGCGGAGGCAAATTCTGGGCGTAAAAATGACATTTGATTTTCTGCTGTTTTCTTGTTTAAATTCACAACATTCAGCACTTTTCAAAATGCTAATTCTGCCGTTCAAGCAGTAAATACCGGCTCAAACAGCTCCCCAATAACCGTCGGGTTTCACAAGGATACGCAAGAGCAGAGCTGAAGCCGTGTAGTCGAAGTGACGATTTTTAAAAACAGAAAAACCAGATGCTTCACGTTCGGCATTCCTGACATACAAACAAACAACCGGATGGACTCGCGAACATCGTCGGCGATGCCCTTCAAAACCACTATTATTCGTAGAATAAACGCCTTTCCCATCAACGTATCACGCTGTTGCATAAACAATCGAACCCTAAACCATGTACTCACCGCATATTTTCAGGGGAGCCTCTAACTCCAGCAATATCGGCTGGTTGAGAAAGATTTCTCGCGACTTCAAACACAGCCCTCGTACCTCGGATTCTGCGAGCTGTACGCTCTTCCCTGGTCGGCCCCGAGCTGTAAAAACACGTCAAGTACTCAGAGGAAGGTTCATTAAATTGTAATGAGTAGAAATGGACGGTTCCTACCTTCTAGTAAGCGAGATATAATGCTGTCAATGTTCAAATCCCCTTCAGCCATTATGTCTTGCTCGCCGATTCTTTCATCTATGTTTTATATAACGACACATCGAGCGAGCGGACTTCTTCCTAATAAGGTCATACCACCCTTATTTGGTCAATCGATTTACCGTACTTCGAGCATGCGCAGTTGGGGTTTGGATTTCCCAAAATGGCGGCCACAGCATCCTGGAAGTGTTTGACTGCAGGAAGCAGTTTTGTGCTCCGATCGCTCTGGATTGTGAATAGAAGTGTTGTAGTGAAGGGGGATGTGTTCAGGTATGTTTTGGGTTCTTGTTTCTGTAGTTTGATAAGGAATCGATTTTTTTAAATTTATTTTTTTAGAGTCTGAAATGAATCGACTGTTTGAAATTGATTCTTTATTTGTCAATGGATAACTTATATGGTTATTTATATGGTTATTACCTTATTTACGTGTGATAGTGACACTTTTACATACCTGTGCAACGGAAACAATCTCTGTGGGTGTGTTGTGGGTGGTACTTACATACATACATATATTCACTCCAGCATCCAATCATGATCAACCAGTCAATCAATCAGTCAATAATAAATGAATAATAATAATGACATATTGTAATAATATTAATTATATTAATTATAGATTAAAGATGTCAATAAATATTACCTAAAGTAAAATATTTCTGTACAAGACTTTTTCAACTGTTATTATTATTAGTAGACTTTTATTTCTTTAAATTTTTAAGTTTTGTAAGCTTATATAACTATAATTATCGAATTCATGAATAATTAATGAGACAAATACAATAGAAATCATAAGCGTAGCAGACATCTGTAAATCGGCAAGAGATTCGTCCTCATTTGCATTCAACTTTAACTTGGATTTTCTTGGCCAAACTGTTTCCTATCATCAAAATTATAGTAAAACATCCACTTATACATCGTTGGATTCGATAAGTAATATACAATATTCGCGGCCGATCTGTATGGGATTTACAAACTCGCCTACAGCTCGAGTTTGTAAATCCCATACAGATCGGCCGCTCATATTGTATATAGTACTAATATATAATAACTGTAATACTGGTGAAGTGATCAATCAATCCTTATAGCTTTGAGAGAAAGTAATAAAAGTCAGTGAATACGAGAAGATAAGTTAACATTTAATTGGACAATACACTTTTTATAAGTTAGCATGTTTACGTTGTACCGTTGCTCAGATATTTTGGCTACGAAATGAGAGAAGGGTTGCCATTTTATTGTACAGTACATTTGAGCCAAAAATGACATTTTTATCCCATTTTGTCCTAGATGTCTTAGTTCCCTTTCAAGAGCAACTCTTTCGTCAGAAGAAAAGTTAAACCCAACACTATCCATTAATAAAGACTCTACACCAACGACAGATTACAGAACTGATGGTACGGTATACCTTTGTTTATAGTTACGGCACTTGTACAAATGTAGCTTGTTGAGTGTGATCCTCTGGTAAGAGTAAAGACTGTAAGACTGCAAATATTTTCTCTATAAGCCTGTCCTACATGAACGTTAGTTAAACCAGGAATAATGTACAGCTAGTCCAGTCAGACAACAAAGATTCCAGCGCAAGATTGTAGAGTTGCATCCCTGGACAGTTTGAGATAGCTGTGTTCCACTGTATTACCTGTTTATGAGGGAAGGAATGCAGGCTAATAAAACTGTTGTGTTTCTTTCTTACCAGTTCACCCAGAGATAGCAGAAATTCTAGAAAAGTCCAGACCTCAGTTGGTTGGTAGTAACTGGCATAAACCTAAACTCAGTGCAAGGAGGGTGGCCGAACTTAGAAAGAAGTACATCGCTCAGGGTTATCACTGGCCAGAGAGACCTCTCATAGATAGAGAATTGGACAAGACTCCAAAAGGACACAGATACGAGAGGGAGAAAGAAGAAAAGTAAATATGAGTGACTTGCAAAATTGTGACCACATTTGATGTAATTTTTAATTACAGTTGAACCTCTGGTTGCGACCACCTCTTCTAAGCGACCACTTCTCCTAAGCGACCAGTTTTCCAAATAACCAAACGTTTCCAATAAAGCCAAATCACTATAGTTGGAACCTCTCCTAAGCGACCGCCTCCCGTATGCGACCACAAAGCTTGACATTTTGGGTGGTCGCTTACGGGAGGTTCGACTGTACATGTAGTTTGGTTGTTGTGATCAATTCTCTGACCAATCTCCAATAAGATGATTTAATACCATCCAGAGTTTAACAGACGTACATGGGAATCTGCATTAAAGAATTCATTAGAATGGTTTTGTTTCTACCTCTATTAACAACTTTGCGGAAGAGCTACAGCTGAACCTCCGCTAACATACAGTTTGTTATAAGCAGAAACAGTAACAGACAAACAAGCAAGCCAACAAACAAACAAAAAACGTAAAAAACATACATGTATGAACAAATAATCAAATAAGCAAAAAAAACGGTGATGTTTTAAAGCTCAACATTTATGATTAGCGATGAGTTGCATAAAGTTTATACATGTCTGTAGTTAATGCAAAATGTCTTTGGAAACCTGACATTATGTACTTCTTTTCTCAGGTTGGCAAAAATAGAAGAAAATATGAAAAACATGCCCAGGATCATAGAAGAGTACAGAAAAAAGATGAAAGAGCTCAGAACTAAACGAAAAGAAGAAAACAAGATTTCCTCATTGAAAGCATTAGAAGCCAAACGAGCTGGAATTCACCCCAAGGACGTGAGAGCTCTAGCAGCTCTAGGTCAAGACCGCACTAAAAAGAAAGCCAAATTGAAAAAGAAAGTGAAAAATGCATAAAATATTTGTGAATAAAGCTTTTGTAACATTTTTTGGTATTCAGTGTATATGATATACGATCGACACCTCTTCACTTGGGCTTCCTGTGGAATGTGTTTTTGCTCGGGCTTCCTGTGGAATGTGTTTTTGCTTGGGCTTCATGAGGAATGTGTTTTTGCTTGGGCTTCCTGTGGAATGTGTTTTTGCTTGGGCTTCATGTGGAATGCCCAAGTTATAAAATGAGATCAATCCATCATGCTTCAATACAGGATGTATTGGACTAACCATGGATGGATGATATTCTTTTCTATATAGGGTGTGGTTGCTGTTGACCCCTTGCCCCCTTATACCAGAACATTTTGCTGCAGTTGCTTGTTCCAATTTGTACACAACCTCGTCCCCAGGGCCCTCTCTTCTCGCTATTTTCAAAATGGCGGACGCTCGAGAGAAGACCCTGGTGTAGGCTGGTCACGTGTCTCCAAGAATCTTGGAGGTTCGTACCCAGGCTGCCATTTTCTAGCCTCTGCATGCAGCGCCACAGGAAACCCATCTGATAGAGTTTTAGTATTTTAGAGTTGCCTGCGGAGGCTAGTCGAAAGTAATCGAAAGGGCCTTTACTGAAGAAAATATGTTCGTTGATGTTGCGATTGTTTTGCCTCAAATAATAAATAAAATCACCTGGAGCAATTCTGGCCATTTGAAAAATAGGGGTTCGGAAGTGTAATTAAAAATGAGACATTACAACTGAACAGGTCAGATCGACAGTTTATTCGCTATTCATACAAACACCTTTCATCTCTAACGGCTAAAGTACAAAACATGTTGACGTGGATTGACGTGTCACATACTGCACTGAATCTCAAGAGCAAAAGCACTAGCAAATTATGTAAACAACGACAATAATATATCAGTTTGCCGTGTCACCGCCGTCAGTATAGTCTTGCTCGTATAAATTGATACCTTGCTTTACGGTAAACGATCTCGATCGGTGGACTTTTTCATGTTCCTAAAGACAGTTCAATGCTTCGATAACACTCACACATCACTTGCAGCGGCTTCGATCTTCCTAATTCGATACATTTAGGACCAGAAAAGAACTATCCTTTGAAACTATAAATTCACTCGATACGATTCGAATTTTAATTTATGCTATATTTAGCAACCTTCGATAAGGACCAATTAGAAGGCTTGTTGTGTTATCCAATCAAAATGCGTTTTAGTTCAGCCTACACCAGGGTCTTCTCTCGAGCGTCCGCCATTTTGAAAATAGCGAGAAGAGAGGGCCCTGGGGACGAGGTTGATTTGTACAATGCTTGGTGCACAGGGTGTACAAGGCAGTGCAGGGTGTGTAGGGTATACAAGGCAGTGCAGGGTGTGTAGGGTATACAAGGCAGTGCAGGGTGTGTAGGGTATACAAGGCATTGCAGGGTGTGTAGGGTATAAAAGGGTGTAAAGGTGTACAGGGCTGTGCATAGTGTGGACAATGATGGTGCAAGGTATACAAGGGTAAACAGGGTGTCAATATGGTGTGCAAGGGTGCACATGGTGTTCAGGGTGTACAATGGTGCACAGGAAAAAACAGGGAGTGCAAGGGTGCGCAAGTGTATCAGGATGTGCAGGGTATATAGGGTATAAAATGGTGTGTAGGGTGTGCAATGGTGTGTAGGGGTGTACAATGGTGCACAAGGGTGCACATGGTGTATAGGTACGTGTACAATTGTGCGCAGTGTGTACAATGGTGCGCAAGTTTCTGATGTTGCACATGCAGTGTGTACGATGGTGCGCAGGGCGTACGATGGTGCGCAGGGTTTACGATGGTGCGCAGAGTGTACAATGGTGCGCAGGGCGTACGATGGTGCGCAGGGTATACGATGGTGTGCAAAGTGTACAATGGTGTGCAAGGTGTACAATGGTACGCATGGTGTACAATGGTGCGCAGGGTGTAAGATGGTGCGCAGAGCATACAATGGTGTGCAAGGTGTACAATGGTACGCAGGGTGTACGATGGTGCGCAGGGTGTACAATGGTGCGCAGGGTTTACGATGGTGCGCAGGGCATACAATGGTACGCAGGGTGTACAATGGTGTGCAGGGGTGTACAATGGTGCACAGGGTGTACAATGGTGCACAGGGTGTACAATGGTGCGCAGGGTGTAAGATGGTGCGCAGAGTATACAATGGTGCGCAGTGTGAAAGATGGTGCGCAGGGTATACGATGGTGCGCTGGGTATACAATGGTGCGTAGAGTGTACAATGGTGCGTAGAGTGTACAATGGTGTGCAGTGTGTACAACGGTGCGCAGAGTGTACAATTGTGCGCAATGATACACAATGGTGCGCAGGTATACAATGGTGAGCAGGGTGTACAATGGTGCGCAGAGTGTACAATGGTGTGCAAGGATGTACAATGGTGCACAGGGTATACAATTGTGCGCAATGATAAACAATGGTGCGCAGGGTATACAATGGTGCGCAACGATATACAATGGTGCGCAGTGTCTACAATGGTGCACAGGACATAACATGGTGTACCAGGGTTTGTAGGGTAGTCAAGGGTGTGCAGGGCGTATCATGTAAGGTTTGCAGGGTGTATATAGGGTGCACAATGGTGCGCACAGGTTACAAGGCCTAGGGTGTGCAAGTATCAAGGGTGCACAGTGTACCAGGGTGTATAGGGTGTACAGTAGTGTGCAGAGAGTACATCCGAAAGGAAATACATGCAGTATATAACATTTATTATTATTGTATGTATGTATTGTATGTATGTATATACAAGGGTGTGCAGGGTGTTCAATGGTGCGCAGGATATACAATATTATGGTGGGCATGATGTACAACAACTTCATTTTTGTCGGAGGGTATACAAGTATGTGCTGAGTGTGCACAGGGTTCCCAAGGGGTTGTGAATGTATGCTTGGGTGTATACTACATACAATTACCGTAATTCGACATTCCCCGTTATCGCGGGGTTCCTGTGAAATTTCAGGGATTTGGCGCCCATAACACAGGAAGCCCACACTGATGACAGTGCAGGTCGCCATATTTGATCTGAATGTAATATTCTGAAATTCAAAGAAATGGTAAGTGCAGCAAATTCACGCTAGATCTTTATAGTCTTTACTTTAAAAGTACATTATACCAAAAAACGCCGGTCATTTAAAACCAATCTTACAGCACATCAGCACATGCAAGCAAGTTAAGAAGACACTGCAGACAACCATCTTTCTTTTTCATTACTATTGACATTGGAGCAGAATGTGGGAAAGTCTATTACACCTGATAATGTCTATTGCAGTTCAGGTGGAAGCTAGAATATTCAGTGTTTTAGATTTCTCACAAATGTATACAATTTAAATATTTTTCCTCCAAAAAAATCAAAACAAATATCTATCGCCAAGCTATGTATATTAAAGCCTATATGTATCAAACGGGCAAAGTAGTGAGATGATCCAACAACAAACACTACATCTTTATTTATAGGTTCACTCTTTTTCCAGCTAAGATAACCAGCAACTTGAAACCTTTCTTAATAAATAACCATAATAATTTTGCAGTCATTTCCCATGTTTCTCATTCATTTATTCCCATTCTGTATTACAGAATCTGTATAATCTGATGTATTACAGATTATCTGCATATTATTCTGCTTCACATGGGATGCAATATGCAATTCAATGAATAATTATTGTTCATACAACAGGGCTGTTCCATAATACGTTGTTGGTACATACTCAATAATTGGTAGTTTCCATGCCGCAGACCTGTGTTATTTACTGTGCACATTGGACTTTTTGTGATATGTCCGTCTGCACTCGTGAAAAAAGGAGTGCTGTGAAGCTTTGCATGCTCTCACATGGAAGTGACTGGGAAGTGCTTTTATCTGCTATACTTTGTTGTTCAAAACAACTGTACTTTTCCAGTTAAATCACCATTGAAATTGAAAGTAATGGGTTTCAACAAATAATACAGGTCACTAATTAACACACTCATTTCTATATCTCAACCTAAATTTCCATAGTTGTATCATCTCTGCACAACAACCAGCCCACACAATCCAATCTGGGAATTGCACCCAGTCCTCAAGACAACTACACAAGTAGATGTCAAGTGTGCTCTTTTACACTAACTAGATCTGATGTGTGGGTTGTGGTTGTGCCAGTCATGGTTTCTTTCTAACTGAAAAATAAGATTACTTCAAAACTTTCAGGAGTTAGTGTGCATAGCTACATGTTGCAGTCGAAAAGGCGACTTTTACCGCCAAAAAATATTGGTTTGTCAAGCGAATGTTTATTAAAATATATTTGGGCATTGTTAATTATTTTGGCTTGAATGGTGATTTGTAGGAGTGCCATAATCGTGAAGTCATTTTGTGCAAAATATGACTGACAATGTTACGACACCCCTTCCCTGCTACGCCACGAGGAGGCTACCATTCCTGTAGCAGAAATTTATGTGTGTATGCCAATTAGTGTTTCTAAACAGTAGTCAATGTTCCAAAATAACCCTAACACCAGAGAAACGTTACAGAATCGAAGTGTCCTACAACCTGTATGTCTATTTGAAGTAGTGTTACGATTACTAGCAGGTCCAGGAAAAAGTTGATCGCCAGAGTTGAAAACCCAAAAAATAGAAAGAAAATCCAGTCCTCTGAATTCCAGTCTCCAATGAAAATATAACAGCAGTCGTTACTAGTAGGGCCAGGAAAAAGATGATAGCCATGCAGAGTTGAAAACCCAAAAATTAGAAAGAAACTTCAGTCCTCTGAACTCCAGTCTCCAATGAAAATATATCAGCAGTCGTTACTAGTAGGGCCAGGAAAAAAGTGATAGCCATAGTTGAAAACCCAAAAATAGAAAGAAAATCCAGTCATCTGAACTCCAGTCTCCAATGAATATATATCAGCAGTCGTTACTAGTAGGACCAGGAAAACGTCGATAATAATAATTCGATAGCCATGCAGAGTTGAAAACCCAAAAATTAGAAAGAAACTCCAGTCTCCAATGAAAATATATCAGCAGTCGTTACTTGTAGGGCCAGGAAAAAAGTGATAGCCATAGTTGAAAACCCAAAAATAGAAAGAAAATCCAGTCCTCTGAACTCCAGTCTCCAATGAAAATATATCAGCAGTCGTTACTAGTAGGGCCAGGAAAAAAGTGATAGCCATAGTTGAAAACCCAAAAATAGAAAGAAAATCCAGTCCTCTGAACTCCAGTCTCCAATGAAAATATATCAGCAGTCGTTACTAGTAGGGCCAGGAAAAAATTATAGCCAGAGTTGAAAACCCAAAAATAGCAAGAAAATCCAGTCCTCTGAACTCCAGTCTCCAATGAAAATATATCAGCAGTCGTTACTAGTAGGGCCAGGAAAAAAGTGATAGCCATAGTTGAAAACCCAAAAATAGAAAGAAAATCCAGTCCTCTGAACTCCAGTCTCCAATGAAAATATATCAGCAGTCGTTACGTAGGGCCAGGAAAACGTTGATAGCCATGCAGAGTTGAAAACCCAAAAATTAGAAAGAAACTCCAGTCTCCAATGAAAATATATCAGCAGTCGTTACTTGTAGGGCCAGGAAAACGTTGATAGCCAGAGTTGAAAACCTCCCAAAAAATGTAGCAAAGCTGGTTAGTTGAATGGGTAGTTACATAACAGTACTGCCAGTACGTACACTCCTACACTAATCGCCCATTTATAAACTAATTAGTGTATTATCAACTTTGAACCAGTCTCTTTCTCATTTATTTATTTCCCAGAATTTACAACAAGGCCAAGAAGTGTGAAGATCAAAGTGGCACCATAGAACTCAATAATCCTTTGGAAAAGTCCAGGTAGAACAAACCATGTCCAGACAGAAGGTCAGGTCACCATTTCCAAACTGAAGTGTGCTTTCTCCAACAAAATAAACCAGTTGGGCAATCAAACCAAGACATATCCTTCGCCAAGAAGGGTCATTAATTACCATTGAATATATTAATTTTTTTATGCTAAAGTTGTCATTGAAAGTAGTTTTCGCACGAGGACTTAGACACAGAAATGAATCAAAACCTACAACCGAAGTCCGCAAACACATCCTACTGTATAAACTTTTGCCAGAGATCCACCAGACTTAAATTATTTTTTGCCGGATCTTTATTTTCAAGTACAGTACTCTGACAGGCCAATCTTTATCTTGCCAAAATTGTATTGATTTAAGTAACTATTTTATTATGTTTATTTAAAAATAACATAACATGAACATGTTAATATAAAAATCATGCACTTGGTTTATTAAGATGAGAAACATCTCAAATCAGCAACCAAGTCACTTTGTCATGCTTCCCTAATTTACATTATCGCAGCAGGAAATATCAAGACGTACAGCTAAATTAATAATCTATGTCATCGGATCCAACCCAGAGAGACGATTATTTAAACAAAGAATAAGCCTCACATGAGATCCAGCTATTGGTTCACAAACTGTGAAACAATAGAGGGATTTTATCCAGTGTTAACTTATTTAAATAATCAACCAGGCATGACAAAGTTTGCATGACTTGTAATAGAATATTTGAAACCATGTGTACAAAGAGAGCTTTCTTGTATACATTCAAGTTTCAAGGGATTTCTAAGCACCATTTTCTAAGCCTTAACCTATGAACTTTACAAAAGGAGGAATTACAGTAACCATAAATAATAATAATAATAAATTATTATTATTATTAACATGATGTCATATCCATTAAAGAGGAGGTCCAGTCTATGGCTTCACAGGCTAGTCCCACCATATAAAGTACCCTCAGTAAGAATACACTTGGAAATATAAGAACAGTCTTAATCCTAACCATGGCTTACCTTTAACCCAATGCGAGGTCGATCCTCCACTACATATATTGGTACATGTAGTATAAAACTACATGAATAAGATATGTAGGGCCAAGTGTAACTGCCTCAATGATGGATATGACATAGTAATTCCTCAAAAACTAATAGCTTTTATCTTGACTGACAACCGCAGAGAAATTCACCATGAAATAACTGCCAATTACCACTGTGACTCAGGACAACGAGATGTGATAACAGGTCAAAAATGATCCAACCCTAATTTCTCATATTCGCAAATTTGGAGTTATCAATCTCAGGAAAACTACCGCTGTTTTCTTCTTATTCATAATAACAAACCCTATGTAAATCAATGAGATGACGAAGTGAAACAAAAAGTTTTATGAATAAGAAGAAACAGGTTTTACCACTGACAGAGGACTCTCCTTAACCTACCTATTAGGTTGTGCTCAGATCAACTAAAATTTGATGACGAATGTGGCGTGTGGACGAGAACTGAGCACAGAATTATAAACCCAAAAAACTAAAAGTTCAAAAAGAAGAATCCTGTCTCTGCCAGGGTGTCAAGTCAAGATAAAAGCCCTAGACCTAGTAACATGCGTAGCCACTGCAATTTCCAGTGACTATGAAACAAATAACTACACAACAACAGACATGTTAAGTTGCCAATTATTTTGAAAAGTCTAAGGGAGGGGTACCCAAAAATAAAATTTCACTGAACCTTGCATGTGGGTTTGACGCCACATGCTCGAAGTCTTCATCTGTCCTTTTGTTAGAATCCATGACATCATTCTTGTGCTTGTAGATGCTGTAATATATGCAATCCATGACATCACCCTAGGCTTGTACAGATATACGCTGTGATATATGCAATCCATGACATCACTCTTGTGCTTGTAAATGCTGGAATATAATTAAACAGAGAATTTAGAATGAATGCTGTGCACAGTTGCAATGCTCAACACAAGAAGTGCTCCTCCCTCAAATATGTTAGCCCTACCCCCAAACATGCAAGTCAAATAGTTTTCACCAAAAATTCCTATGCTTATCCCCTCTGACCTGTCCCCCTTAACCCCCATCACCAACCCCTCCCCATCACCAACCCCTCTCCCCATCACCAACATCAGCACCTCCCTCCGCCCATCACTACCCCCTCCCCCCATCAACACCCACTCCTCTCATCAACAACCTGTCCCGCCATAACCACCCCTCTCCCCATCACCACGCCCTCCCAACATCAGCACCTCCCTCCGCCCATCACCACCCCCTCCCCCCATCAACACCCACTCCTCTCAACAACCCATCCCGCCATAACCACCCCTCTCCCCATCACCACGCCCTCTCAACATCAGCACCTCCCTCCGCCCATCACCACCCCCCTCCCCCTATCACCACCCACTCCTCTCATCAACAACCTGTCCCGCCATAACCACCCCTCTCCCCATCACCACTCCCTCCCAACATCAGCACCTCCATCACCACCCCCCTCTGCCATCACCACCCACTCCCCCATCACCACCCACTCCCCCATCAACACCCATTTCCCCATCACCACGCCCTCCCAACATCAGCACGCCCATCACCACCCCCCCCCCCTCCACCCATCATCACCCACTCCCCCCATGCCATCCCCATCCACTCCCCCCATCCCACCCATTCCCCTCATCAACACCCCAAATATTTATGAGACTTGTACCTTGTTTGTCGTATTATCTGCTGGGCGATAGTCGTATGACGAGACCCTTCGCCTCGGAGAGTTTGAACCAGTTATACGGCGAGTCCTGGAAAAAAAGAAACAAATTGAGGAAAAAGTCTTGATAACAAAAAGCATTGTATTTATATAAAAGAAATTATCTGAGAAATTATTTGTTTGTTCTTTCAAAGCTTACATTCAAATATGGGCGGGAAACAGACCTCAATGCAAATTCACAATGTTTGAAGAATGACTTTTTTTAATCTTTTCAATTTTCAATAAGAATTTCTTGTTCAAATAGAAAAACAATGTAGAAAAAGAGACTCGAAGGAACATACCTTGTAGACTACACGTTGCGCCGGCCATTGAAGCGAACTGAACCAGGATTCCAAAGCTTTCTAAAAACGCCTCAAACACGTTATCCGAGGTTTCTACCGTCTTCAACACCATGGAACTGGTTTCTGCAAAAGGAATAACAATAAACAAACTTAGTATTGCACCAGATAAACGTTCGAAGGCAGAGTTTTGAGGAATATTTTGCCGACTTCACGGCTCCATTCAAAGTTTCAATTTGGCGCCAACGCGTTAACTCGGCGTTGCACAGTTTGGATAAAACTTTTGCACAAAAATATATACATTCGAACGGGTAGAAACTGCTCAAACTTATAGGAAACAGTATCTTCTAAAGGAAGAGGTAGGAATAATACGGACTTGCACTCACATTTAGGAAGTTTTCATGGATAACTTTCGTCTTCAGGCGTGTTCACCATGTGCTTCGGACTCGAGACCAGATTTTCGCAAAATTCCATTTGAAAAATGCCTTTCTGAAGTAGCCATTAGCAAGTTCGGTCGAAGGACTTTCTGAAAACTGCATATTAAGGAAGATAGATTAAATTTTGCGCAAAATATTGGACAAAATTCGGGAAGGCATCTTACCTTGCTGCTACACTCTTCACGCTCTTCTTCCAAGTGACAAAACGCGCCGAGAAAGAAGCCCTTTGAGTGCACATAGTCCCGTGCAATTGCGGTTTCAGCCAATCAGAAGCGATTTAGAAAAATCGACAGTTTTAACGAGCCAATCAGAATCTAAGAGTCATATTCGGTGATTGACAGGTTTGGAAAATTATGGGGTGAACTATGGGGTGGACTATGGGGTGGACTATGGGGTGGACTTACTGGACTATGGGGTGGACTATGGGGGGAGTATATGTGGGTACTTTTTGAGGGAAGCACAGGAAACCCGCACACGGAAAAACACGGAACTTGTTGAATATCGAAAAGATTAACGATTTTAATCGATTTTAAGTTTTCAGTCAGCTGGTTGCATGTTATTGGGAGGTTTTGCTTTACAAATTACTTACAATTTACAAATATTTAGAAAGTTTTTCTCTTAAAATCGAGGTTTTGAGCAAGAAAAATGACGGTTTGACGGCCACTCGCGTCGGATTTTGACTTGAAAAATATACATAATAATAATATTACATTCCTTAAAACCTGAGTGACGTAATGCGCTTACGTAATGCACAAGCATTGTTCATAACTCCCAAAAGCCTTTGCGCCGAGCATGCGTAGAAAGAAAGAGTCATTTTTGCGCATGCGCATGCGCTCCAATGCGCGCTATGACGTGCGCGTTTCACATGTGACGTCATAACCAATTACCAAAATCGAATCCCTCACTTTTCTGAATCTTTTTTTAAGAGGAGGACGCATTTAATTATTCGCGAGGAAAGATTGTTTATTAACCAACCATATCGTCATGTCTGATCGTAAATCTCAGTCAAGGAAATCGTTTTTGCCTGAGGTGGCCAAAAGAGAAATGAGTCGAGCCGGACTTAACAACGCCGGAAAGAAATTTCACCCTGCAGTCGGTACGACCAGCGAAGAGACCGATCAATCTCTCATGGACTACTACAGGGCGTTTTTGGGACCAGTTGAAAATCAGCCCGACGAAGAAATTCAAGAAGATATCGAGACCGAATTCCTGGAAGTTGTCACCAGTTCACCGCAGGTGTGCAGTGAGGAAGAGGACGTTGACAGCTCTAAAACCAACGAAGAGCCACAGGAGAAGCCAAAGCCGGCTGACCACTATCTCATGAGCGTAGAGCCAGTTGACAGCTCCGATACCAACGAAGAGCCAAAGGAAAAGCCAAAGCCGGCTGCCAGACACTGTACCATGAGCGTGGAAAAAGAGAAACCGCCAAAACAAGAACTTTGCATTGGTAAATCGCCGCTTACTCCCGCCTTGAAGCCGAGACGTTATCGGAGGGCAGCTTTTGATTTAGGAACGCCCGTCGTGGAATCAGGGATGCCGCATCAACCCTCCTCGGCCAGGATGCACAATCAAATGGAGGCTCTTTTTGGAGGAGAAGAAGTATGTAGCCTGCCATCTAAGAAACCATCACTAGAAGAGCTCGTACTAGAAGGTACTATAACTGTGTATGATAGAACTTTGGTTTTGTGAGGTTGATGTTTTAACGATTTGTTTTGATTGATTTTCATCTTACAGACTCAAAACCCAAAAGGCAAGGCCGTCATGGTGACAAAGAAACCAAAACCCGCCAAGAACCTCCGAAGATACATCCTCTGGGGACTCTGGGTGAATCATGTGAGTTTATACTAGATTCTGCTTTTAGCATATTGTAACTACAACTTATGATGGGCGTGTACTTTTAGTATTATTAATTGATTAATTAATTAATTGATTACTTAAGTAATTATTTTAAATATTTTATTGATTGATTTATTGATTCATCCACTATTATTTATTTATTGATTTGTTTGTTTCCTTTGCTTTCTTTCTTGTCTTTTTATATGTGGAATATAGAGGTTCTACTGAATTTTATTATTTTATTCATTCATTCAAATGAATGAATGAACTATGGTTAGGAGGAGACCTCATCACCCGTATAGGTGCTTTTCATGAGGGACCTCCAAGAATTCATTTATTCATTCATTCGCTATTATTTATTTATTTATATTTTGTTTCTTTATTTTGATTTCTTTCCTGTCTCTTTATATGTTTGCTTATTTATTCATTCATCCATCCATTTTTTCATTCATTCATTCATTCATTCATTCATTCATTCATTCATTCATTCATTCATTCATTCATTCATTCATTCATTCATTCATTCATTCATTCATCATTCATTCATTCATCCATCCATCCATCAATTCATTCGTTCGTTCGTTCGTTCATTCATTCATTCATTCATTCATTCATTCATCCATCCATCCATCCATCCATCCATCCATCCATCCATCCATCCATCCATCCATTCATTCATTTATTCATTCATTCATTCATTTATTCATTCATCCATCCATTCATTCGTTCATTCATTTATTCATCCATTCGTTCATTCATTCATTTATTCATTCATTCATCCATCCATTCATCCATTCATTCATTCATTTATTCATTCATTTATTTATTTATTCATTCATTCATTCGTTCATTCATCCATTCATTCGCTCATTCATTCATTTATTCATTGATTCATTGATTCATTGATTCATTGATTCATTGATTCATTGATTCTTGATTCATTGATTCATTGATTCATTGATTCATTGATTCATTGATTCATTGATTCATTGATTCATTGATTCATTGATTCATTGATTCAATGATTCATTGATTCATTGATTCATTGATTCATTGATTCATTGATTCATTGATTCATTCATTTATTCATTCATTCATTTATTTATTCATTCATTCATTCATCCATTCATTCATTTATTCATTCATTCATCCATCCATTCATTCATTTATTCATTTATTTATTTATCAGGAGCCCGATTTATTCAATTATTCATTCATTCATTCATTCATTCATTCATTCATTCATTCATTCATTCGTTCATTCATTCATTTATTTATTCATTCATTCATCCATCCATCCATCCATCCATTCATTCATTTATTCATTCATTTATTCATTTATTTATTCATTCATTCATTCATTCATTTCTTTGTCTATCTATTCTAACGTCAAAGGGAAAGGACACTATCCATTTTACCACAACTTGAGAACAAAAGATCACCTCCATGTCCTGTTCGGAGCACACGAATTCATAACAAGCCAACTGAGTCGTAATGAACAGACCATCAGCGATAAGACTAAAACACAGGCCGAGATGTCAAAGGCAATACATGAAATGTTTGGTGCAAAACCTCTTATAAGCCACAAGCATCAACAACCAGCGCCGACGACTCTTGATCCAACTCCACAGGTGAATAAACGTTCATTTTTCATTGATGGATTGGAGGTTGTTAGTTGATTAGTTTAGTTGTTTTGTGTGCTCGGCAGGCTTGCTGGAAAGTCAACAGCCTGCCTGGTTTGTTAATTGTCTGGCTGGTTTGTCACAATGTTCGAACAGGATGATTTGTTTGTAGTAATAATGTCAGCAATCAATGGCTGGGTTGATCACAGTGATTTATATCACCAATCTGTAAATCGATAGGAAACTCAGACAACTACATCGCGTCTGCAAAGCATTTTCTCAAAATCAAAACCTGAAAATGAAATGGAGAAGAACGAAGACGCTGAGCCCAAGACATCCAAGTCTGAACTACGAAAAGAACGCAAGAAGAAAAAGAAGACTAACAAGAAGGAGAAGAAGGAAAAGAAGGAGAAGAAGGAAAAGAAGGAGAAGAAGGAGAAGAATGAAAAGATGGAGAAGAAGGAGAAGAAGAAGGAAAAAGAATGAGAAGAAGGAGAAGAAGGAGAAGAAGGAAAAGAAGGAGAAGAAGGAAAAGAATGGGAAAGAACGCCATAGTAAATGCGCAAAAGGTATGGTTTGTCAACCTGTTAGTATGACTGACTAACTTTCTGCCTAAGTCCGTGTCTGTTTACGTTTGTCTCTATGAGAGATGACTACTGACTGACTAACGGATTGATTGAATCGAAATAATAACTGCATGATTGACCAACTGACTGACTGTCTTCCATTATAAGTGTCTGTTTGTCTCTATGAGAGATGACTGACGAACTGACTGACTGACTGACTAACTGATTTATTAACCGACTGACAGACTGACTGTCTTCCATTATAAGTCTACATTTTTGCGTGTCTGTCTGTATACGCTCGTCCGTCTAGTTAGCTGACGTGGGGACGGCCTTTTTTGTTTTCGTCAGTAACTTATTTATACAAAGATTCTTATACAAACATTTCTCATATTTTAATCATATCGGTGTAGACGATCAAACCAACAGAACCGATGACTTTGAAGACAAGTTCACCGAGGAATCTAGGATAATCGACGGGACCTTCTCTCTCAGAAGCTACATGTACAGCCAGGGACATATTCTTCTTGACAATGAAGCTCCAACATTAACCTTGCATGGTAAGGATTTGTACACTTGAAGAGAAGAAGTAAGGAGATGAATTGTATTAACTATTTGTCTTTTCTTGTTCAAGGCCGTAACAACAAGGTTGCTCCTGTAGATAAAACAGCTCCAGTAGCGCGGAAAGCAACGCCTTTTGTCGAGCCTCCAGAGCGTTTGAATAAAGAGGAGCTCGCACAATCCAAGGACGAGCATAGCAAGATGGGTCGTAGTTGGTTTAGACGAAGGAGACACTCCAGCGAGTTGCCGAAAGTAGACGAAGAGCCCGAGGAACCAGAAGATCCCGTATGTAATCATTGTCTTTTTTATTCTAAGGCGGGTGGGGTCAGGAGAATGTGCGGGTGGTCCAATGAGAGGCACGGCATGGGGTGGGACGGGGATATCTGAAATGATCAAGATGCTTAGAAAACGCAGACGGCATAAAGTGAGTAGGTGAGGAGGCACAGAGAGAAAGTAGAGACACTGCGGCGTAGCCAGATATACGCGCGTCTTTTTTATGGGTTTCCTGCATACTGCGCATGCATGGGCGCGTCGCTCTACCACAGGAAACCCATCAAAAAGAGACGCGCGCGCACGAATATTTTATTTATTTATTATACCACGACTTCTGAAGAAATGGTTTGTTTATTTCAATCAAATTCTCACTCTTTTAAGCAATTTAAAAAAATTACCAAAAACCACTAAATAAGAGCTTGGGCTGCCTGTGAAAAACAATAACTTTTAGTTCATAACAAACCACGACATATCGACTTGTTTTGTTGACTCACTAGATGTTTTTATTCCAACCATTATTACTTTCTAAGATTGATTCTGTCCCAAGAAACAAAGTCAAACGACCAAAATCCGCCAGACCCAAGTCTCGCCTGCAAAGAAGATTAGATAACGCAGTAGCTGCTGTAAAGGGACGATTCACATCCATACCTGAGAACGTTCACCAAGAAATCGAAGTCAGTAATGCAGAGCAGGAAGACCACAGCAACGATGTAGTGCCGTTCGTTCCTGAAGACGTGGCTTCTTCTCCAGAACCATTGGACACTGTTGCAGCAAGATGGGGAGACAGAGCTGTGAGTATATTAAATAACACCCAATAGTAGTTTAACTATAAACTATATAGACACACTGCAATACTGAGCGCAATATTGCTGGTAATAGGGAGACAGAGCTGTGAGTATATTAAATAACACCCAATAGTAGTTTAACTATAAAGGTAGAGACACAATGCAATACTGAGCGCAATATTGCTGGTAATAGGGAGACAGAGCTGTGAGTATATTAAATAACACCCAATAGTAGTTTAACTATAAAGGTATAGACACACTGCAATACTGAGCGCAATATTGCTGGTAATAGGGAGATAGAGCTGTGAGTATATTAACTAACACCCAATAGTAGTTTAACTATAAAGGTATAGACACACTGCAATACTGAGCGCAATATTGCTGGTAAATGTGATTGCAGGATATTGAAAATATTGGTCAATTTCTATTCTTATGAATTCTCACTAAATGTTTGTGTTTTATTCAGTTTTCTCCAGACTACGACGCTCAGATCCCATCAGCACCTGTATCATCTCCATCTGTATCATCTCCACTGGAACCAGTCGAAAAGCAGAGTGGACGACTAAGCCGCCTGGGCTTCCTACGTATTGGTCGCCGCAAGAAGGCATAAACTCATTTTGATGCTCGTTTTAATATTTGAAGGTATGTTATAACTATAATAATAATAAGGCGGTTCTTATATAGCACTTTTCACATTGTCTCAATGCGCTTTACAACCGATGGGGCTGTATACAGTCATTCTCAAAAAGGTTGTCCAGATAAAAAGACTACAATACTACAATAAAGTCACGTGATTCATTATGTATTCAATTTCCTCGCGTGGAATTTCAATTTGAGATGCAAAAGTACACGGCATTGTGAGAACTGAATGTGATGGCACTAGTATCAACTCGCAGTTCCACGCGCAGAAATTGAAGACTTAAATGAATCACGTGACTTTATTGTAGTATTGTAGTCTTTTCATCTGGACAGCCTATTTGAGAATGACTGTATGTTATATCAAATGTTACATGTAGTTAGAAATATTTATAACTACTTGAGCAAGATTCTATTATGCAATAAACTAAAATTAAGTAAATCATTTTCTCTTTTTCAGATTTCATTATTGTATGTACGTAACACGGATCGAAGCAAAAGCTTCACACTCTACTAATTTTTACAAACTCTTTTCTAACAAAGTCAGTTTTGACATTCAGCTTTTTCCCTTTTTCTATATTTATTCACATAGTCTGCATTCTTTCAATAGTTTAGTCGAGTTTTAGAAATTACTGCTGGAAACTCCTGGAGCACAACGAGGTAATTTTTTAGCTTCGTCGCTGTTGTACTATGACGTCATTGTTTAGATTTTACCCCGACTGACCTCGAAGCTGGTAGACGTTGGAAAACGAATCACTAAATAACTCAGTAATCTTATGTACTCAAAACAAAATGAAGTCGAAATAGATCTTTTTACTTACTTAATACTAAATAGACCTCTTTAGCTTCTATGCAAATTGCCCATTTCAAACCATGTGATGTAAACATTCTCTGGAGAATTGTTCCTTTATATTTCTGAAATTTATTCGTTCATATTCAAATCAAATCAAAAGGCTTTATTTTATGAGGGTGACACTAAACAGACTGACTGATAAACTTGTGGCCCTCTTGAAACTTGTGGCCCTATTGAAAGGACTAATTCTCCAGAGAACACCATGTTTACATCACATGGTTTGAAATGGGCAATTTACATACGAAGATTGAGAGGTCTATTCCGGCAAATGTTCAGAGTTCAGTTGCTTCGATACTTTGTAGAATACTTTGTAGAATTACCTTAACTTTGTGTTTATAGTTGTCTTTAATCGTCTCTTTTACTCCGTCTTCTAACTCGTCTTTACTTCTTCTGGAGACTTGTCAGTCTTTACTTCTTCTGGAGACTTGTCAGTCTTTACTTCTTCTGGAGACTTGTGGTCTTTACTTCTTCTGGAGACTTGTAGTCTTTACTTCTTCTGGAGACTTGTGGTCTTTACTTCTTCTGGAGACTTGTGGTCTTTACTTCTTCTGCAGACTTGTGGTCTTTACTTCTTCTGGAGACTTGTCAGTCTTTACTTCTTCTGGAGACTTGCAGTCTTTACTTCTTCTGCAGACTTAATTGTCAGTCTTTACTTCTTCTGCAGACTTGTGGTCTTTACTTCTTCTGGAGACTTGTCAGTAGTCTTTACTTCTTCTGGAGACTTAGTAAAGACGTTAAGCAGTCTCTCGAGAAGAAATAAAGACTACGACAAGTCACTAGAAAAAAAAGGCTTAGTCTCTCCAGAACTGAAGACTACGACAGTAGTTTACCCCCCCCCCCCCCCCCTACCCCCCCCCCCCCCATATGGCGTAGTTGGGGGGGGGGGGGGGGGGAGAGGTCATATATAAGAGGATTAAATTTATAGCGTAGTTGGAGGGGGAGGGGTGGCTAGAATGACCAAAGTCCATAGAGGACTGTTTCATCAGAGGATTAAAGGTAAGAGGATTAAATTCACAGCGTAACTGGTAGGGGAGGGGTGGTAGGGGAGGGGTGGCCAAGATGGCAGCTGCCATAAAAAGGTGAAATTGACTGACCGGCAATAAAAAGTATGCGGTACAAAGGGTAAGCTCAAAGGAACAGCAGATCATACAGTTGATGCACAGTTATACCAAAGATCAACTGAACATGTCTCAAGTCACAGTGAAAGTCTTCGAGGGGAGCCTAGAATCTATATCCGAAGGCAATATCAAGATCCACTGAAAGGAAGATGTATTTCCACCAAATCCTTATCCATTGATGATTGGAGAGAGCTCAGAAAGGCTGAAGAAATGATCGATGTGGAATTAGCAAATGTTCTGTGCAAACCGGATGACTCATCGATTCCTGGTAAAAAAATTAAGCCAACAACAACCAGTAGGAGAGAAAAGTCAACCTAATTCTTATCCTAGTATGCAGACATTGAATGTCATTCAACGCAAGCCAGAATCTAAACCTGATTTTATCTCACTGAACAACAATGAACAATCATCTGACAGTCAAAGAATGGAATGTATTCCTAGTGTTTCTGCTGATGAAACTATTGCGGCTTCTGCAGAGCTTCTCGCCCTTCTACAAGGACTGGAGCATCCTCAAAGATGGACCATGGGTACTACCAGGGGAAAATTACTAGGGGAGTCCATCTTTCCTAATGCCCTTAAATTTATCAGATTGTTAGCTTGGCTATTTTTAGCAACAAGCTGTGATTGGTTGGATGTCAATGACGTCACTTGCAGTTGTACATGGTAGTTATTATAAATTAAATCAATAACTCGTTTATTATATGGCTATTTCCTTGCTTTTGAATTTTTGATTTTGTAAGCGGCGCGCGGTTTCCCGCCATTTATGTAAATAAGAAATCTACTCAATCAAATTCAAACATAAAGTCAAGAAAACCGGCGTTCAGTATAACGATTACAACCCGCTCAAAGTTCGCTATTCTACGTGAAATCTCTTCATATAACACCATAAGGGATCTATTTCTTTACAATGGACCTGTAAAGTTTGAAAAGAGTCAAAAAAAACTTCGCCGGTGAGTCGGACTTTCTCAACTTAACATGGAAACCAAAAACTACAACTACAAGCCTGCTGAGTGTCGCTGATATTTGTACTTCCAGTTCTTCGTTTATTGCTTTGAATAATTAAGGAGTATTCCCAGGAAAAGATATGCATGAATCGATGGATGTTGATTGAAAGTTCTGAATTCGACGAAAAAAGAGGATACGTCGGCCTCGCTTTACAAAGCTAGAACATGAAATAAATGTGCTTGGCCTTGATTCACGATGAACACAGAACAGCTGCTTCAAAAACACGTTTCAAAGACGAAATATCGTCTAAAACATTCCTTCAAACACATTTGAATCTCTTTGGATCTATTTGGTGGTTCGTATTTATTACTATCTGAGGGAGACGTTGGGGGGTAGCTGATACCGCAATACCGCATCAAAAAAATAAAAATACCGTAATACCGCATCTAAAATTGAAATTTGAAACAACAGTAGTAATCAAGTAATTCTTTGCTGGTTGGTGTAGACATGATTAGTTTGTTTGTTTCTTCAACCAAAACATTTTTATTTTAAAACCAAGCTTTCGGACACATGGTCCATCTTCAGGGTGTAAAATGGTAGTAATTCGTCAAAACTAACGGCTATTACGTTGTAAACAAATAGCGCGCGCAAGCAAAAACAAAAACAAAAACAAAACAAAAAGAATGTGAAACGTTTTACATCGGAGAGACCGGTAGATCTTTGGCCACAAGACAGAAGGAACATCAGTCCTATGTTAGACTTAACAAGACCGACAAGTCAGCTCTCGCGGAACACGCACACAATACAGGACATTCCATCTCCTGGAATAACACCAAGATCCTTGAAGTAGAAACAAGATGGCACCAAAGGAAATGGTCAGAAGCATGCCACATTGCTAAGAGTACAGATGCCATTAGTAACAGAGACACTGGCAGAATTTTGCCACAAAATTACACTGCTCTATTTAAGAAATTTTAATCTGTCATCTATTACACATTCTTAACTTGCTAATTTCCTTGCTCGCGCAAATTGTCTTTTTTTTGTTTTGTTTTTGTTTTTGTTTTTGCCTGCGCGCGCTATTGTTTACAACGTAATAGCCGTTAGTTTTGACGAATTACTACCATTTTACACCCTGAAGATGGACCATGTGTCCGAAAGCTTGGTTTTAAAATAAAATGTTTTGGTTGAAGAAAACAAACAAACTAAACAGTAGTAATGTTTTGGAAAAACACGGAATACCGAAATACGCTAAAGAAATTTGAATTTCACCGTAAACCGTAGCCCCAAATCGCCAAATACCGCATACCGCAGACCAGGACGATACCGCAATACCGCATCTCGAAATATAAAATACCGTAGTCTTCTTTTTTTCGCCAACGACTGCAAAGTGTGTGAGGATTATTCTACTTAGACTTGATGTTTACATTCATCCTTGAACTGTCTCTCAGTTTGTTTGACTGATTTTGATTCATTGAAAATTTGTCGCTTGATTGTTGTCGTTTCTCAAAACATTTAAGCTTACAATAAACTGACCGACGAGTCGTGTTGGGACTTGAAGTTAGTTTTGTTTGCCATAGATTTGTGTTTTATTATTTAATTGTGCCAGGACAAAGCACATGCATCGTGTGAATAGTTTGGATCTGATTTCTTTGAGTGGATCAATTTTTTCTCTTGTATTAAAAACCTCACTTTCTTTCTCGGCTTTTGATTTTACTAAGGATATTTTTCGCGGATATTCGTGATTTTCGTGATTATTATTATTTCACGGCGTTGGATAACCTGAGAGGCGTTGGATAACTTCGTTAGCAAGTTTTACCTAGCGTAATCAGAAGTACTGGGTAGGGTTTCATTTTGGAAGGGATTTCGTCCTCTAAATGACAGGAAGTATTCTTTATTCTCTTGATTTTACACCATTGTCAATATCGTACCATCGTGAATCCCATCGCGATGATAAAATTACCTGGTCTTCAGTAAACCGACCAATCGGAACGCGCGCATGGAATCACACCAATCATAAACTTGTTGCTAAAAATAGCCAAGCTAACAATGGACTCCCCTGGTAATTTTCCTTTGTGGGTACTTATTCGTGAAAATCAAGAAGTTAAAAATACTGTACAGACACAGGAAATTGGGGATTATGAACTCAGCATGAAATACTGGTCACAATATAGAATGTGAAGAAATTTAAATTGTGAAAAGTATTTAATTCTTGTGATTTCAGTAGATGTGTTAAATTTAAATGTCAATAGTAGCTGTAATACTGAACAATGTTTAAATGAAATAAAACTATTAATATAAATTCTTCAAAACCCATAAACGTTGCGTGCTCATTTTTCAGTTCCGAATATTCAATATTTAATTACATGCGCATTGTTAATTCACGTTTATTATTATTTTTTAGTATGAAACAAATATTTCAAGCCTATTGCATCTCCACATCTTGGTCAGAGACATCATCGTCATCTAACTCATTGATTAGATCGTTCAACAAAAAACTTTCGTTTGTGAATGGTCACTTGCGTTGCCTCTTTCCCAACCATACTCCCCTGTATCTAGTAGATCCTGTCTAGTTCTCGTGATCTTTTGATAAAATGGATCTCTTTTCATTGCATGCATCCAATCGAACTTTTCCATCAATACTTTTCTTAGTTCTTTTCTAAAAACTGGCAACATTTTATTATGTGCTTTTACTTTAGCACTCGGTTTTGTTTCACCTTGGTGTTCATACACCTACATAAGGCTTTCTACACTTCATGTCGTCCCATTGCTTCATCAATGAGAGTTGTCCAGCACTGTGGTAATGATTGATTGTCATCAGAGTCACTTGAGTAGCTTTGAATTGAGCAGAAATGAGCATGAAATGAGCAGAATGAACATGAAGTTAATGAGCATGAAATGAGCAGAATGAGCATGAAATGAGCAGAATGAGCATGAAATATAAAAATAATAATAATAACTTTATTTATATAGCGCTTTTAACATGGATAACTTGAGCAGAATGAGCATGAAATGAGAAGAATGAGCAGGAAATGAGCAGGAAATGAGCCATCACAATGATCAGAATGAGCATGAAATGAGCAGTTAATGTGCAGCATGAGCATGAATGAGCATGAAATGAGCAAAATGAGCATGAAATGAGCAGTTAATGTGCAGCATGAGCATGAAATGAGAAGAATGCAGCAGGAAATGAGCAGGAAATGAGCATCAAATGATCAGAATGAGCATGAAATGAGCAGTTATTTTGCAGCATGAGCAGGAAATGAGCATGAAATGAGCATGAAATGAGCATGAAATGAGGCAGAATGAGCATGAATGAGCAGTTAATGTGCATACAGAGCTACAGGAGCTATACAGGATCTACAGAGCTACAGGAGCTACAGGGCTACAGAGCTACAGGTCTACAGAGCTACAGGGCTACAGAGCTACAGGGCTACAGAGCTACAGGTCTACAGAGCTACAGGGCTACAGGGCTACAGAGCTACAGAGCTACAGGGCTACAGGGCTACAGAGCTACAGATCTACAGAGCTACAGCGCTACAGAGCTACAGGAGCTATACAGGATCTACAGGGCTACAGAGCTACAGGGCTACAGAGCTACAGGGCTACAGAGCTACAGGTCTACAGAGCTACAGGGCTACAGGAATACAGAGCTACAGGAGCTATACAGGATCTACAGAGCTACAGGAGCTACAGGGCTACAGAGCTACAGGTCTACAGAGCTACAGGGCTACAGGCTACAGGGCTACAGGGCTACAGGGCTACAGGGCTACAGAGCTACAGGGCTACAGCTAGTGCTACAGAGCTACAGAGCTACAGTGCTACAGGGCTACAGGGCTACAGGCTACAGAGCTACAGAGCTACAGGATCTACAGTACTACAGATCGAGCTACAGAGCTACAGGATCTACAGTACTACAGGGCTACAGAGCTACAGGATCTACTGAGCTACAGGAGCTACAGGAGCTACATTGCTACGGGAGCTACAGGATCTACAGAGCTACACGGGCCTACAGAGCTACAGAGCTACAGGGCTACAGAGCTACAGTGCTACAGAGCTACAGGATCTACAGGGCTACAGAGCTACAGTGCTACAGGAGCTACCGGATCTACAGAGCTACAGGGCTACAGAGCTACAGGAGCTACAGTGCTACAGGGCTACAGGGCTACAGAGCTACAGGAGCTACAGAGCTACAGAGCTGCAGGTCTACAGAGCTAAAGGAGCTACAGGGCTACAGAGCTACAGGTCTACAGAGCTACAGGGCTACAGAGCTACAGTGCTACAGGAGCTACAGGGCTACAGAGCTACAGGTCTACAGAGCTACAGGGCTGGCCACCCCTCCCCCTCCAACTACGCTACACAATTAATCGTCTTATATATGACCTCCCCACCAACTACGCTACTGTCGTCAGTAGTCTTTACTTCTTCTGGAGAAACTTAACGTCTTTACTAAGTATCTCCAGAAGCCTGAGTAAAGACTACTGCGGACAAGTCTGCAGAAGAAGTAAAGACCACACGCCTGCAGAAGAAGTAAAGACCCACAAGTCTGCAGAAGAAGTAAAGACCACAAGTCTCCAGAAGAAGTAAAGACCACTTGTAAGTCTCCAGAAGAAGCAGTAAAGACTACAAGTCTCCAGAAGAAGTAAAGACTACAAGTCTGCAGAAGAAGTAGACCACAAGTCTCCAGAAGAAGTAAAGACCACAAGTCTCCAGAAGAAGTAAAGACTGACAAGCATACCTGTCAGTCTTTACTTCTTCTTCAGACTTGTGGTCTTATCGTGTCAATATATTATTTTTCTATTTCACTCTAACCATAGTGTTGTATGACTTACTATCTACATGTGTTGTGTATTGTTTGTATAATTTTGTACAAATTCATTGCTTTAAATTAAGTAAACTACATTTTTGAGAGTAATCTAAAAGTAAAAGCTTTGTAACTCACATGGAGTGTTGCCTGTTGTGTTCTTTTGCCCTGGTAGCGGATTCAGTTCATGTGGACCAATTTAGGTGCGCAGTGTGAATAATGGTGCGCAGAGTATATAATGGTGCGCAGAGTGTACGATGATGCGCAGAGTGTATAATGGTGCGCATAGTGTATAATGGTGCGCAGAGTGTACGATGATGCGCAGAGTGTATAATGGTGCGCAGAGTGTATAATGGTGCGCATAGTGTACGATGGTGCGCAGAGTGTATAATGGTTCGCAGAGTGTATAATGATGCGCTTTCAACGTGTACGATGGTGCGCAGAGTGTACGATGGTGCGCAGAGTGTATAATGGTGCGCAGAGTGTATAATTGTGCGCACAGTGTATAATGGTGCGCAGAGTGTACAATGGTGCGCAGAGTGTACGATGGTGCGCAAGTATACAATGGTGCGCAAGTATACAATGGTGCACAGAGTGTACAATGGTGCGCAAGTATACAATGGTGCGCATAGTGTACAATGGTGCGCAAGTTACAATGGTGCACAGAGTGTACAATGGTGCACCCAATACACCCTGGTACACTGTGCACCCTTGATACTTGCGCACCCTATATAGGCCTTGTAATCTGTGCGCACAATTGTGCACCTTATATACACCCTGCAAACCATACATGGTACGCCCTGCACACCCTTTACTACCCTACAAACCCTGGTACACCATGTTATGTCCTGTGCACCATTGTACACTCTGCGCACCATTATATACCCAGCGCACCATTGTATACCTGCGCACCATTGTAAACCCTGTGCACCATTGTACACTCTACGCACCATTATATACCCAGCGCACCATTGTATACCTGCGCACCATTGTAAACCCTGTGCACCATTGTATACCCAGCGCTCCATTGCAAACCCTGTGCACCATTGTATACTCTACGCACCATTGTATACCCAGCGCACCATTGTATACCCAGCGCACTAGCACCACCATTGTATACCTGCGCACCATTGTTTACCCAGCGCACCATTGTACACTCTGCGCACCATTGTATACCCAGCGCTCCATTGTAAACCCTGTGCACCATTGTACACTCTACGCACCATTGTATACCCAGCGCACCATTGTACGTACACTCTACGCACCATTGTATACCCTGTGCACCATTGTACGTACACTCTACGCACCATTGTATACCCTGTGCACCATTGTATACCCTGTGCACCATTGTATACCCTGTGCACCATTGTACACTCTACGCACCATTGTACGTACACTCTACGCACCATTGTATACCCTGTGCACCATTGTATACCTTGTGCACCATTGTATACCCTGTGCACCATTGTACACTCTACGCACCATTGTATACCCTGTGCACCATTGTATACCTTGTGCACCATTGTATACCCTGTGCACCATTGTATACCCAGCGCACCATTGTACGTACACTCTACGCACCATTGTATACCCTGTGCACCATTGTATACCCTGTGCACCATTGTATACCCTGTGCACCATTGTACACTCTACGCACCATTGTACGTACACTCTACGCACCATTGTATACCCTGTGCACCATTGTATACCTTGTGCACCATTGTATACCCTGTGCACCATTGTATACCCTGTGCACCATTGTACACTCTACGCACCATTGTACGTACACTCTACGCACCATTGTATACCCTGTGCACCATTGTATACCCTGCGCACCATTGTACACTCTACGCACCATTGTATACCCTGTGCACCATTGTATACCTTGTGCACCATTGTACACTCTACGCACCATTGTACACTCTACGCACCATTGTATACCCTGCGCACCATTGTACACTCTACGCACCATTGTATACCCAGCGCACCATTGTATACCCTGTGCACCATTGTATACCCTGTGCACCATTGTACACTTTACGCACCATGGTATACCAAGCGCACCATTTTTACCCTGTGCACCATTGTACACTCTACGCACCATTGTATACCCAGCGCATTTATAGGTTCACTGTTTTTCCAGCTAAGATAACTGCAGCAACTTGAAACCTTTCTTAATAATAACCATAATAATTTTGCAGTCATTTCTCATGTTTCTCATTCATTTATTCCCATTCTGTATTACAGAATCTGTATAATCTGATGTATTACAGATTATCTGCATATTATTCTGCTTCACATGGGATGCAATATGCAATTCGATGAATATATTGTTCATACAACAGGGCTGTTCCATAATACGTTGTTGGTACATACTCAATAATTGGTAGTTTCAAGTCTACATCACATACCTGCCAACCCCCCCGAGCCCTCAAATCTTGAGACTGGGAAATATTGGCTAAATTTGCGTGCTTTAATACCAAAAAACAAAATGGTGGACATCCCTGAACATTTCCGAACCTCCCTCCCCCCCCCCCTTTCTATCGCCTGCTAAACGATTAAACGAGCGTTTCACATGCAAAGACACATATTCTAATATTGATAATATTGAAAAAGATCGTTACGTTGTATTACGCAATTTCACCGTAAATCGTGTTTAGCCGGGAGATTTTTTCTTCAAACCGGGAGACCGGGAGTTGAGGTCCAAAATCTGGAGACTCCCGGCTAAACCGGGAGAGTTGGCAGGTCATCATAACATGCCGCAGACCTGTGTTATTTACTGTGCACAGTGGACTTTTGTGATATGTCCGTCTGCACTCGTGAAGAAAGGAGTGCTGTGATGCTTTGCATGCTCTCACATGGAAGTGACTGGATGCTTTTATCTGCTATACTTTGTTGTTATTGTTCAAAACAACTGTACTTTTCCAGTTAAATCACCATTGAAATTGAAAGTAATGGATTTCACAAAATAATACAGGTCACTAATTAACACACTCATTTCTAGATCTCAACCTAAATTTCCATAGTTGTATCATCTCTGTCCGGGAATAATTTAGGCGTATGCGGAAACACATCTCATGCGCGGGAGAACGTCATAATCAATCGGTACATTTTTGTTGATTTATAGTTGTTAGTTATCTTAGCTATTAAGTCTTAGTTATGAAACGCCTATGTAGCCTCAAAGGATGTATTTAAGCCGCACCCTAATAATTCACATAGTTGTGACTGTACAAGAAATCATTGTCTATTGTAGTATTATAGTATAAATAAGCGACTATCAGTCCAGTTAAGAGAGAATTGTAAGAATTGTAACCAGAGTGTGAAGACTGAATAAAGTCTTGAAAATCAGAACGAAATACAGTCCCTTGTTGTGTTGCGAGCCAGCGGAGTCGATTCGAGCCTGAGAACTGTTGGATACTTGGTCGACATTAATTCCGCGACAACTGGTCCTTCGAGCCGGATAAGGAAGGTTCGTAGATTGTACGTTGGACAAGATTTTGTTGGTATAAAGGATTGCATTGAAAGAGTGTTACCATGGAGGATCTTGCCAAGCGAAAGAAAATGCGAGCAGGTCACCGAGGATCGGCGACGAAACTTGTGACGAAGATCGTCCAAAAACTAGAAGGAGAAACTGATGAAGAAGTTGACAAAAATTGGCTCATCCAAAGCAAGTTGACCCTCGAGGGAAAGATTGAGTCATTAAAGGCTCTGGATGGTCAAATCTTGGAGCTGATTAGTGATTTAGATGGCGAGAGCGTCGAGCAAGACATCGAAAAGGAAATCGATGAGGCGGACAACATCAACGCCGAACTTCATAAGGTAATATTGGATATAAATGAAGTTGTAAGGAAAAGGTGTACCCCGCCCTCTTCGCTGAAGATCAACACGCTGCCAACATCCGCGGTTCAACTAAGTTTGCCGAGCAAAAATGTTAGAGTGAGACTCCCCAAGTTAGAGGTCCTAAAGTTCGATGGGAGTGTGTGTAAATGGCAAGAGTTTTGGGATTCCTTTGAAAGTTCAATTGATGGCAACGAAGGGCTCTCGAGCGTCGACAAGTTTTCTTACTTGCGTGGACTCCTCGAGGGACCGGCCAAGTCAACTATTGCGGGTCTCTCTTTAACATCGGCTAACTACGGGGAAGCGTTGGGGTTATTGAAGAAACGGTATGGCAAAAAGAATGTCGTCGAAAGGGCCCATGTAAAGGAGTTGATTGGACTTCTGCCAGTATTTAGTGACAAAGATACGCAGCGATTGAGAAGGCTGTACGACAGTTGTGAGACTCACTATAGAGGATTGTTAGCACTGGGAGTGGATCCACGTTCTTATGAGTCAATTGTCGTGCCATCTATAATGGAAAAACTGCCAGAATCATTTAGATTGACAATCACAAGAGGAAGTGATTTTCTGGAGTGGACAATGATGGAGATGTTGAAGGCGTTCGTCAAAGAACTTGAATTAAAGGAGCAACATCAAACAATTTCGACTACAAAGGAACAGTTTTCGTCGAAACAAGAAAGTCGTCAGCGTGGAAAGGAAGGAAATGACAGGCCAGCCACAGCAGCCGCATTGTTGACACAGAATGACAGGAACAATAAACCAAGTTGTGCCTTTTGTTTGAAAAACCACGCTCACGAGGAGTGCCAGGAGGTCAAGGATCATAAGATACGTAAGACTCTTGTGTATAAGTATGCTAGATGTTTTAGGTGCTTGAGTAAGGGTCACCGGGCACGGGATTGTAAGATTAGTGTTCCATGTAAGGGTTGTGGGGGTAGCCATCACACGGCTCTTTGTGAAGGTCGTAGTGAAACGACAATTAAGGAATCGGCTAATCATTTAGCAAACAGTAAGCAGGGGGGAACGATAACTAAGGTAGCATTGCAAACCGCTTGTGCTTTAGTTAAAGGACCGGAGAGAGAGGGGAGGCTAAGAGTGTTGTTTGACTCAGGGAGTCACAGGTCGTTTGTCACTAGTAGCGCGGTAAGGGCACTGGGAATGAGGGTAGTGCGCCGGGAATTACTCAGTATTAGCACCTTTGGACAGGGACCCAAGGAGACAGAGTCGAGAGACGTGGTAGAGATTAATGTTATGCCCTTTAGGGGTGGGAACGTCACACAGATAGAGGCGTATGTTGTCCCTAAGATATCGAGTATACAGAATGAGAGTGTAGACGTCATCAAGAAGGACTATCCTTACTTGAAGAACCTTTGGTTTTCAGATGTCACTAGTAAGGTTAGCAAGGATTCACAGATAGATATTCTTATAGGGGCAGACTACTTGTGGTGTTTTCAAGGTGGGCGTACAGTGCGGGGGGAACCAGACCAGCCTGTAGCAGTAGAAACTAAGCTAGGGTGGGTGTTGTCAGGTCCCTTAAAGAGGTGTAGTGGCACTGAGGAAACACAGACAGCACAAGCCAACCTTGTAGTTGACGACAGTGGGGAACTAGAAACTAACGTACACAAGCTTTGGGACTTAGAAGCGTTAGGTATCAGCGAAAGGGACGAAGTGCATGAATCGTTTGTAGATAGTATTAGCTTTGACGGAAATAGATACTCAGTCATGCTACCATGGAAAGAGAGTCACGAAGTGTTGCCTAGCAACTACGCTAATAGTCTTGCACGCATGAAAGGTCAGATAAGAAGATTAAAAAAGGAGCCAGAGGTGTTGATAGAGTATGACAGCATTATCAAGGAACAACTTAAGTTGGGTATTATAGAGAAAGTAGTTGACTTGGAGAGGGCAGAAAACGCTCATTATCTGCCTCATCAGGCTGTCATACGTCGGGATGCAGAAACCACAAAGGTAAGAGTGGTTTATGATGCGTCCGCAAAGGAAGGAAAAAACGGGACGTCATTGAATGATTGTTTACATGTAGGGCCGTCGTTTAAACCCCTTGTTATTCGATATTCTTATCCGGTTTAGATGTCACAAAGTTGTACTTGTGGGGGATATAGAGAAAGCGTTTCTAAATATAGAAGTGGATAAGGGTGATCGGGATTGTTTGAGGTTTCTGTGGGTAGAGGACGTGCTACAGGACAATTTAAAGGTAGTTGTGTATAGGTTTTGTCGGGTTGTGTTTGGCTTGAATGCCTCGCCATTTTTGCTCAATGGAACATTGAGACATCATATTTCGCTTTACGAAGATGCTGACCCAGAGTTTGTCAGGAAAATGGTTGATGGATTTTATGTAGACGATTTAGTCACAGGGGAATGTGCCGCTGACCGGGCCTACAAACTCTACGAGAAGGCAAGAGATAGGCTAGCGGAAGGTGGATTCAGGCTGCGGAAATGGAAAACGAATGACAGGGAATTAAAGGTAAGCATTGACCCCCAGAAACAGTCTGGGTCCACTGGTTCGAAAGTAGTAAGGTTAGACGAGGAAGAGACCTATGCCAAGGCAACCCTTGGACTTGCTGCTCAAGGGTGTGCCAAGAGTGAGAAGGTATTGGGTGTAGTTTGGGATAGTGAGCTGGATGTGATTAAGGTTATGTTGACGCCGATTGCCGACAAAGCGGAGGGTCTGGTGCCGACCAAACGGAACGTGCTAAGCGTATTAGCTGGAGTGTTTGACCCCCTCGGGGTTATCGGCCCAGTAACCGTAAGTATGAAGATGTTATTTCAGGACTTATGTAGTCGGGGATTTAAGTGGGATGAGGAGCTTACGGGGGAGGTAAGCAATAGACTAAAAGCGTGGATAGAGGACCTGCATAGGGCAAAAGAGATCACAATTAACAGATGTGTTAACCGCTTTACACCAGGGAAGGTCACGAAATGCTATTTGCACGGGTTTGGTGATGCTAGTAAGAAAGCATACTGTTCAGTGATCTACCTTGTCTGCCATACAGACGCGGGTGTGAGTGTGGAACTGTTAACTTCAAAGACTCGGGTAGCACCTTTGAAGGCCTTAAGCATCCCAAGGTTAGAATTGATGTCAGCATGGATGCTGGCGAAGCAGATGCGCGCAGTATTGGGAGCTCTTGAGTCTGAGGTGGAGATAACAGGGACGCGGCTGTGGTTAGACAGCAAGACTGCGCTCTATTGGATAATGAATAGAGGTGAGTGGAAGCAATTTGTGCAGCACAGAGTGAACGAGATTTTAAAGCTCACTAGTAAGAAGGACTGGGGGCATTGCCCGGGGGAGAGTAACCCAGCCGATTTGGGGTCCAGGGGGGTGATAGCCACGAAGCTGAAACAAAGTCAGATATGGTGGGAGGGGCCGTCTTGGTTGGCTGGGACACTTACTGACTGGCCGGCTACTACTGTGACTAACAAGACGCTGGAGACCTCAGAGGAAGAGAAGAAGTCAACTGTGTTGATTGTCAATGTGGAGAAGCCGGTCGGCATCAAGGAAGTGGTGAGTATCGAGAGATATGGTGGGCTCAGGAAACTAATTAGAGTTACAGCCTGGGTCAAGCGCTTTGTGTACAACCTGCAAGCAGCAACAATGGGGCGTGCAAAGCGGTCTGGGGAGATAGCAGTGGTAGAAGGTATTGAGGCAGAGAAAGAGTGGATTCTCGCGGCGCAAGCAGAATTGAAGAAGGATAACAAATTTAGCCAATTGGTAAGTAGTCTAGGGCTGCAGGACATGGGGGGTATGTTGAGGTGTCGAGGAAGACTAGAAAACGCCGAGCTCGCCTTCAGTGCGAGAAATCCTATCATTTTACCAAGAGATCATGTGTTGACGGAGATGATAGTGAGAGATTGCCACCAGAGGGTCTGCCATAGTGGGGTGAGGTCAACTCTTGCGGAGTTAAGGGCGAGGTACTGGGTACCAAAGGGACGCCAGATGGTTAAGAAGATCCTAGGTAAGTGCGTGACATGCAAGAAGCATGAGGGGGGAGCATACGGGGCACCATCCACAGCGCCCTTACCGGAGTTTAGGGTTACAGAGGCTGCACCATTTTCAAAGGTAGGAGTTGACTTTGCTGGGCCTTTGTACGTTAAGGGGGGAGTCGGCAGCTCAGAGAAAGTATACATAGCGGTGTTCACCTGTTGCGTGACTCGAGCAGTTCACCTAGATTTAGTTGAGGATTTGTCTGCAGCTACATTTAATCGGTGCCTGCGTAAGTTCACGGCCAGGAGGGGCACGCCACATTTAATGGTCTCCGATAACGCGAAGACCTTCCAGGCGACTGCGAAGGCACTAAAAGAATTGTATGAGCATCCAGAAGTAAGGGCGGAGACCGGGAACAAGCGAATTATGTGGCGATTCAATTTGGAAAGGGCGCCTTGGTGGGGAGGATTTTTTGAAAGAATGGTGGGTCTCGTGAAAAGGTGCCTTAGGAAGGTGTTAGGGAATGCGAGGTTGACGTTTGATGAGTTGCTAACGGTTATAGTGGAGATAGAGGGGACGCTGAACGCTAGACCGTTGACGTACGAGTACGAAGAGCTGGAAGAGGAGGTGTTAACACCATCGCACTTGATCTATGGAAGGAGGATCACATCAATCCCAGATGAGATTGTGGAAGACAGAGAGGAGATGAGCGGTAAGGAAAGGTATGGGTACCTGTCTAAGAAGTTAGCTCACTTCTGGAATAGGTGGAGGAGAGAGTATTTGGCAGACTTGAGAGAGTTTCACCGTTTAAAGTCAGCTAGCAAAGACAGGACAGTAGAAGTAGGCGATGTAGTGACAGTGCATGATGAGTGTAAGAAGAGAGGAGAGTGGAGGATGGCGATTATAGAGAGTTTGATTGAAGGAACAGACAATGTTGTACGGGGAGCTAATATTAGGATAATAACTAAGGGCAAGCCTTCGCGCATGGCGCGACCTATACAAAAGCTGTACCCCATAGAAGTTAAAGCGGGGCAAGTCGCTCGCATTGAACCACTGGGTGGGACGGGTACCGTTGTTGCCAGGCAACCATCCAGGAGAGCGGCAGCACTAGACGCGCAGTGGAAGAACCGAGCGATGCTTGACTCATAAACGAGTCAAGGGGGGGAGAGTGTCCGGGAATAATTTAGGCGTATGCGGAAACACATCTCATGCGCGGGAGAACGTCATAATCAATCGGTACATTTTTGTTGATTTATAGTTGTTAGTTATCTTAGCTATTAAGTCTTAGTTATGAAACGCCTATGTAGCCTCAAAGGATGTATTTAAGCCGCACCCTAATAATTCACATAGTTGTGACTGTACAAGAAATCATTGTCTATTGTAGTATTATAGTATAAATAAGCGACTATCAGTCCAGTTAAGAGAGAATTGTAAGAATTGTAACCAGAGTGTGAAGACTGAATAAAGTCTTGAAAATCAGAACGAAATACAGTCCCTTGTTGTGTTGCGAGCCAGCGGAGTCGATTCGAGCCTGAGAACTGTTGGATACTTGGTCGACATTAATTCCGCGACAATCCGGCTCGAAGGACCAGTTGTCGCGGAATTAATGTCGACCAAGTATCCAACAGTTCTCAGGCTCGAATCGACTCCGCTGCGCTGGCTCGCAACACAACAAGGGACTGTATTTCGTTCTGATTTTCAAGACTTTATTCAGTCTTCACACTCTGGTTACAATTCTTACAATTCTCTCTTAACTGGACTGATAGTCGCTTATTTATACTATAATACTACAATAGACAATGATTTCTTGTACAGTCACAACTATGTGAATTATTAGGGTGCGGCTTAAATACATCCTTTGAGGCTACATAGGCGTTTCATAACTAAGACTTAATAGCTAAGATAACTAACAACTATAAATCAACAAAAATGTACCGATTGATTATGACGTTCTCCCGCGCATGAGATGTGTTTCCGCATACGCCTAAATTATTCCCGGACAATCTCTGCACATCAACCAGCCCACACAATCCAATCTGGGAATTGCACCCAGTCCTCAAGACAACTACACAAGTAGATGTCAAGTGTGCTCTCTTTTACACTAACTAGATCTGATGTGTGGGTTGTGGTTGTGCCAGTCATGTTTTCTTTCTAACTGAAAAATAAGAAAACTTCAAAAAATTTCAGGAGTTAGTGTGCATAGCTACATGTTGCAGTCGAAAAGGCGACTTTTACCGACAAAATATTTGTTTGTCAAGCGAATGTTTATTAAAATATATTTGGGCATTGTTAATTATTTTGGCTTGAATGGTGATTTGTAGGAGTGCCATAATCGTGAAGTCATTTTGTGCAAAATATGACTGACATGTTACGACACCCCTTCCCTGCTACGCCACGAGGAGGCTACCATTCCTGTAGCAGAAATTTATGTGTGTATGCCAATTAGTGTTTCTAAACAGTAGTCAATGTTCCAAAATAACCCTAACACCAGAGAAACGTTCCAGAATCAAAGTGTCTTACAACCTGTATGTCTATATGAAGTAGTGTTACGATTACTAGTAGGGCCAGGACAAAGTTGATAGCCATAGTTGAAAACCCCAAAAATAGAAAGAAAATCCAGTCCTCTGAACTCCAGTCTCCAATGAAAATATATCAGCAGTCGTTACTAGTAGGGCCAGGAAAAAGTTGATAACGATACTTGAAAATCCAAAAATAGAAAGAAAATCCAGTCATCTGAACTCCAGTCTCCAATGAAAATATATCAGCAGTCATTACTAGTAGGGCCAGGAAAACGTTGATAGCCATAGTTGAAAACCAAAAATAGAAAGAAAATCCAGTCCTCTGAACTCCAGTTTCCAATGAAAATATATCAGCAGTCGTTACTAGTAGGGCCAGGAAAACGTTGATAGCCATCATTGCAGAGTTGAAAACCCAAAAATTAGAAAGAAACTCCAGTCTCCAATGAAAATATATCAGCAGTCGTTACTTGTAGAGCCAGGAAAAAGTTGATAGCCAGATCGAGTTGAAAACCCAAAAAATAGAAATCAAATCCATTCCGCTGAACTCCAGTCTCCAATGAAAATATATCAGCAGTCGTTACTAGTAGGGCCAGGAAAAAGTTGATAACCATAGTTGAAAACCCAAAAATAGAAAGAAAATCCAGTCATCTGAACTCCAGTCTCCAATGAAAATATATCAGCAGTCATTACTAGTAGGGCCAGGAAAAAGTTGATAGCCATACAAATGTAGTTGAAAACCCAAAAATAGAAAGAAAATCCAGTCCTCTGAACTCCAGTTTCCAATGAAAATATATCAGCAGTCATTACTAGTAGGGCCAGGAAAACGTTGATAGCCATACAAATGTAGTTGAAAACCCAAAAATAGAAAGAAAATCCAGTCCTCTGAACTCCAGTTTCCAATGAAAATATATCAGCAGTCATTACTAGTAGGGCCAGGAAAACGTTGATAGCCATACAAATGTAGTTGAAAACCCAAAAATAGAAAGAAAATCCAGTCCTCTGAACTCCAGTTTCCAATGAAAATATATCAGCAGTCGTTACTAGTAGGGCCAGGAAAACGTTGATAGCCATCATTGCAGAGTTGAAAACCCACAAATTAGAAAGAAACTCCAGTCTCCAATGAAAATATATCAGCAGTCGTTACTAGTAGGGCCAGGAAAATGTTGATAGCCAGAGTTGAAAACCCAAAAAATAGAAATCAAATCCATTCCGCTGAACTCAAGTCTCCAATGAAAATATATCAGCAGTCATTACTAGTAGGGCCAGGAAAAAGTTGATAACCATAGTTGAAAACCCAAAAATAGAAAGAAAATCCAGTCATCTGAACTCCAGTCTCCAATGAAAATATATCAGCAGTCATTACTAGTAGGGCCAGGAAAAAGTTGATAGCCATACAAATGTAGTTGAAAACCCAAAAATAGAAAGAAAATCCAGTCCTCTGAACTCCAGTTTCCAATGAAAATATATCAGCAGTCATTACTAGTAGGGCCAGGAAAACGTTGATAGCCATACAAATGTAGTTGAAAACCCAAAAATAGAAAGAAAATCCAGTCCTCTGAACTCCAGTTTCCAATGAAAATATATCAGCATTCGTTACTAGTAGGGCAGGAAAACGTTGATAGCCATACAAATGTAGTTGAAAACCCAAAAATAGAAAGAAAATCCAGTCCTCTGAACTCCAGTTTCCAATGAAAATATATCAGCATTCGTTACTAGTAGGGCCAGGAAATCATTGTGCTATTCTATCACTACAACGTTGGCAAGCGCAACCCATGCTGGTATTGTGTACAAGTTGAATGTTTTGGTTGTCGCGTTTGAAGTTAACTTAGGAACCTGTAAAGTGGTGAATGCCAGGCTAATAGCCGGACCTCCAAAGAACCCAAATGCTTGAGACAACTTAAAACTTGCAATGGCCTTTCACGAGATGTAACGTTCGTAAGGTAGAACAAACAGAAGGTCAGGTCACCATTTCCAAACTGAAGTGTGCTTTCTCCAACAAAATAAACCAGTTGGGCAATCAAACCAAGATGAAGAAATATCCTTCACCAAGAAGGGTCATTAATTACCATTGAATAAATTTATTTTTTTATGCTAAAGTTGTCAGTGAAAGTAGTTTTCGCACGAGGACTTAGACACAGAAATGAATCAAAACCTACAACCGAAGTCCGCAAACACATCCTACTGTATAAACTTTTGCCGGAGATCCATCAGACTTAAATTATTTTTTTTGCCAGATCTTTTTCTTCAAGTACAGTACTCTGACAGGCCAATCTTTATTTTGCCAAAATTGTATTGATTTAAGTAACTATTTTAATGTTATTTAAAAATAACATAACATGAATATGTTAATATAAAAATCATGCACTTGGTTTATTTAAGATGAGAAACATCTCAAATCAGCAACCAAGTCACTTTGTCATGCTTCCCTAATTTACATATTTATCGCAGCCGGAAATATCAAGACGCACAGCTAAATTAATAATCTATGTCATCGGATCCAACCCAGAGAGATGATTATTTAAACAAAGATTAAGCCTCGGATGAGATCCAGCTATTGGTTCACAAACTGAAACAATAAAGGGATTTTATCCAGTGTTAACTTATTTAAATAATCAACCAGGCATGACAAAGTTTGCATGACTTGTAATAGAATAATTGAAACCATGCATACAAAGAGATCCAGCTATTGGTTCACAAACTGTGAAACAATAAAGGGATTTTATCCAGTGTTAACTTATTTAAATAATCAACCAGGCATGACAAAGTTTGCATGACTTGTAATAGAATAATTGAAACCATGCATACAAAGAGATCCAGCTATTGGTTCACAAACTGTGAAACAATAAAGGGATTTTATCCAGTGCTAAACTTATTTAAACTAGTCGTTTCTGGTAGAAAGTGAAGTGCTGCGAGTTGTGCACTGCCGTACAGTACATGGTAACACATAAAAGTGAAATGTAGCTGTCAATGCATACATGTGGTTGTCCCTTAATTTTCAGCAAGGTGCATTAGTTGTAAAATAAAATAATAAAAATGTGGTATAATAATAATAATAATAATAACTTTATTACTGTGTCATGTGTTCTAGCTTACAAGAAACCTATTTCCCTCCCATATATCTACTGATTCTCATTCCCACCCTTGTCCCATTGTTCCCATCCCACATCTCCATTGATTCTCATTCCCATCCCGGTCACATTGTTCCATTCCATGTCTCTATTAATTATCATTCCCACCCGCTATAATAATCTGGTCATGGACAGACAGCTATAGACATGTACCAGCACTAAAAGCATGCAATACTTTGCACTATTTATGTTACACGCTTGTAATAGTTTGTACTCTACTGATATCCCGGCGTACGCAATCGATGAAATCGATGATCGATGACAATCGATATCAATTAATCGATTGATATCGGAAATCGATGACCAATCGACGAAACAAAAATCTGTGACCTTTGATCGATTGTCATCGATTGCCTTATGATTGATCGATTGTTATCGATTGCCCTAAAATAGATCGATTTTCATCGATTGTTTTGTTTTGTTTTGTTATCAATTGATATTAAGTTCTATAGTTAGAAGTAAGGCTGAAGAAACTAGAGTAGGGAGTTTTTATTACATATAAGTCTTATATTTTAAGGAGAAACACTAGTGATATTAAACTACTACGTTTCGATGACATCCTGTCATCATTACGAAGTTAGATGAATAATGAGTAACAGATAGTGTTCAATGTTCAATAGTTATAAAAGAGTTCAGTGTTATTTAAACAAATACTTTAGCACGGATGGAACATTGAACACTATTCTTATGTTCAAATTATGTAAATTTCGTACATAACTAATCTCTGTTACTCATTATTCATCTCACTTTACTTGATAATGATGATAATGATCTTCGAAACGTAGCAGTTTAATATCACTAGTTTTTCTCCTTAATTAAATTTCTAAAGTTACCCTTATAAGAATATATATTTTAACATTAACATCAGTATTTTCTTCGTATAGTCACATAACTTGACGTCGTTTTTCAAGCTGTGATACTAAAATTGGTTTCATGTAAAAAGGGTGCCAGGTTTACACAAGCATACAGAAAACTTGTAAAATATAGATTTAAAGCTTGCAACAAGCACAGATAAACATAAATCAAACCCACCAAAGACACGATTAACACTTGTAGGACAATCAAGAGTTCTGCTAACTGTAGCAAGGCTACGATGTCCAGAAAAATTCCCACTATTTCCATCAAGAAAAAAAGATGAATCAATATAAGTAAAAGAAAAAGTAATTTGTCTTTCTTATTGTCGTAATAATAAATAATTTTAGAAAACGTAAAGGGGTGGCCTATGTCCTTGGGCGAATGATCGCCGGATGGGCGACAAGAACTGGTTGTTTCGCTATCACGATCTTGTGTAGTTGTTCTCGGCCTTTCGCTGCCAACGGTTTCCAAATTGTCCAGGGTCGTAGAGGTCTCTGTAGTGTTATTTGCCGATTTCCTTGCTTCTTGTACTGCTTTGATCAAATCTGCTTTCTTACAGGTTTTGGCATAATTTATTCCCATTTCATCTAGCACTTCCTTCAGCAAACGAACCGTCATGTCTTCTGCACATCCCTTTTTCAACTGCTCTCTTTCTTCGTCTCTGATTTTTCTCTCTTTCCTTTCTCTCTCTTTCTCCAATTCTTCCAGGACAGGTAACTGTTTCATTTCCTCCTCTAAGTTAGCTTTTAAAGGCCATTTTGATGCCGCATTTACAGTTCCAACTACTCTTATTATTCCCGATACATCGCACCATAAGGAACAAATGGGGACTTATAATGCATGATTCCAACTTATTCACTGGTAAATTTTACTTGGTTGATTTTGAGCTGAGAAAGGGAGAATAATCGCTTTTGCCACTCAAAATTAGGATCCCAAAATTAGTGCTAATCGAGATTCCCAAAAACACGCATTTCACAATTACAGTGTGGACACTCGAACCGTGAACACTTCGAGTTTTTTTCTAACTTTTTTTTTCTAACTTTCTATTGCCTCATAGCCTCTCAAATGGAGCATTAAGTTTAAATACACTTAGTGATCAAAATGAATCATTTTTCTGATCAATTTGCTTAATTGATAATTTATATATATGTGTTAGAAAAAACCTAAGTGTTGACGGTTCGAGTGTCCATACTGTAATAGGTTATAATGATTATTATTCAAAAGTCTAGGCTTATTTGACATTGTCAGTTCTTATTGTTCTTCCAATTCCTCACGAATAGTACAATAGAGGCCTTCTTTTTCTTGTACTGAACCTGATAACAATCGATCGATGATCGATGATCGATTTTCATCGATTGTCATTTTTCTTGTGTGACTATCGATTGGTGATCGATTGGCCAAAACCAATCGATATCAATCGATTAATTATATCGATTATGATCGATTGTTCGATTGGTTTTCCGATCATCGATTGTCATCGATTGCGTACGCCGGGTGATATGCAGTATTAAATTAATACAAATATGGATTCAATGAAATAGAGAATTGTGTTTGGTGTATATTATATACAATGTTACTGGCCAGATATCAGGAAAGATGTCGAAGCCTCATAGCACACTTGTAGAAGATAAAAGTACATCAGGATGGATCGTATAATTTGATTCAGTAGTTGCCTCAATGCCAATGGCAATGGCATGGGCCGGATTGGTTTGACGAAGACCAACGAGCTCGATCAGGTAGATAGGTCAGCGACAGCATCGGGGATACTAACTGTGTCTTTCAAAAGCATTCAAGTACATGCTGTCTCCTTCGGTCAACTCTGATCGACTCACTGTAGAAGTAACTTAAGCTTATGTACTTCATTGTGGAACTGGACGTGACTGAGCACACAACCATAACAGTGCTGAAAACTCATAAAAGAACATTGTCTTCCCCTTGAAATGTCACTAAATTGTTCATGACCCCGATGAATGCTTCCAGCAATGAATAAAGTTGCATTTGACATCATGGATTTGTAGAAAACGAACACTTTCCTGGCTTGAATCAGCGAAAAATAAACGATACTCAATATCGATTGAACGTGTTGCGAGTGTGCGCTGATCAAAAGTACCATGGCTCACAAAATCGGTATCTCCACAAACTCCGTGAAATGCAGTCGAGATTCTCGTTGCATCCACATAAGTGCCCAGATCCCACACGACCACACATGACACAGGAACTCCGTCAAGATTAGTTTCGCTGCTCGCCTGGCGGCTCGCAGCAATAATCAACCAGGCATGACAAAGTTTGCATGACTTGTAATAGAATATTTGAAACCATGCATACAAAGAGAGCTTTCTTGTATACATTCAAGTTTCAAGGGATTTCTAAGCACCATTTTCTAAGCCTTAACCTTTGAACTTTACAAAAGGAGGAATTAACATGATGTCATATCCATTAAAGAGGAGGTCCAGTCTATGGCTTCACAGGCTAGTCCCACCATATAAAGTACCCTCAGTAAGAATACACTTGGAAATATAAGAACAGTCTTAATCCTAACAATGGCCTACCTTTAACCCAATGCGAGGTCGATCCTCCCCTACATATATTGGTACATGTAGTATAAAACTACATGAATAAGATATGTAGGGCCAAGTGCAACTGCCTCAATGATGGATATGACATAGTAATTCCTCAAAAACTAATAGCTTTTATCTTGACTGACAACCGCAGAGAAATTCACCATGAAATAACTGCCAATTACCACTGTGACTCAGGACAACGAGATGTGATAACAGGTCAAAAATGATCCAACCCTAATTTCTCATATTCGCAAATTTGGAGTTATCGATCTCAGGAAAACTACCGCTGTTTTCTTCTTATTCATAATAACAAACCCAATGTAAATCAATGAGATGACGAAGTGAAACAAAAAGTTTTATGAATAAGAAGAAACAGGTTTTACCACTGACAGAGGAATCTCCTTAACCTACCTATTAGGTTGTGCTCAGATCAACTAAAATTTGATGACGAATGTGGCGTGTGGACGAGACTGAGCACAGAATTATAAGCCCCAAAAAAAAACTAAAAGTTCAAAAAGAAGAATCCTCTGTCTCCGCCAGGGTGTCAAGATAAAAGCCCTAGACCTAGTAACATGCGTAGCCACTGCAATTTCCAGTGACTATGAAACAAATAACAACAACAGACATGTTAATTAAGTTGCCAATTATTTTGAAAAGTCTAAGGGAGGCGGTACCCAAAAATAAAATTTCACTGAACCTTGCATGTGGGTTTGACGCCACATGCTCGAAGTCTTCATCTGTGTTCTTGTTAGAATCCATGACATCACCCTAGGCTTGTACAGATATACGCTGTGACATATGCAATCCATGACATCACTCTTGTGCTTGTAGATGCTGTAATATATGCAATCCATGACATCACCCTAGGCTTGTACAGATATACGCTGTGATATATGCAATCCATGACATCACCCTAGGCTTGTACAGATATACGCTGTGACATATGCAATCCATGACATCACTCTTGTGCTTGTAGATGCTGTAATATATGCAATCCATGACTTTACCCTGGGCTTGTACAGATATACGCTGTAATATATGCAATCCATGACATCACTCTTGTGCTTGTAGATGCTGGAATATATGCAATCCATGACATCACCCTAGGCTTGTACAGATATACGCTGTGATATATGCAATCCATGACATCACTCTTGTGCTTGTAGATGCTGTAATATATGCAATCCATGACATCACCCTAGGCTTGTACAGATATACGCTGTGATATATGCAATCCATGACATCACTCTTGTGCTTGTAGATGCTGTAATATATGCAATCCATGACATCACCCTAGGCTTGTACAGATATACGCTGTGATATATGCAATCCATGACATCACTCTTGTGCTTGTAGATGCTGGAATATATGCAATCCATGACATCACCCTAGGCTTGTACAGATATACGCTGTGACATATGCAATCCATGACATCACTCTTGTGCTTGTAGATGCTGTAATATATGCAATCCATGACATCACCCTAGGCTTGTACAGATATACGCTGTGACATATGCAATCCATGACATCACCCTAGGCTTGTACAGATATACGCTGTGACATATGCAATCCATGACATCACTCTTGTGCTTGTAGATGCTGTAATATATGCAATCCATGACATCACCCTAGGCTTGTACAGATATACGCTGTGACATATGCAATCCATGACATCACTCTTGTGCTTGTAGATGCTGTAATATATGCAATCCATGACATCACCCTAGGCTTGTACAGATATACGCTGTGACATATGCAATCCATGACATCACTCTTGTGCTTGTACACTGTAGATGCTGTAATATATGCAATCCATGACATCACCCTAGGCTTGTACAGATATACGCTGTGACATATGCAATCCATGACATCACTCTTGTGCTTGTAGATGCTGGAATATATGCAATCCATGACATCACCCTAGGCTTGTACAGATATACGCTGTGATATATGCAATCCATGACATCACTCTTGTGCTTGTAGATGCTGGAATATATGCAATCCATGACATCACCCTAGGCTTGTACAGATATACGCTGTGACATATGCAATCCATGACATCATTCTTGTGCTTGTAGATGCTGTAATACATGTATATGCAATCCATGACATCACCCTAGGCTTGTACAGATATACGCTGTGATATATGCAATCCATGACATCACCCTAGGCTTGTACAGATATACGCTGTGATATATGCAATCCATGACATCATTCTTGTGCTTGTAGATGCTGTAATATATGCAATCCATGACATCACCCTAGGCTTGTACAGATATACGCTGTGATATATGCAATCCATGACATCACTCTTGTGCTTGTAGATGCTGTAATATATGCAATCCATGACATCACCCTAGGCTTGTACAGATATACGCTGTGATATATGCAATCCATGACATCACTCTTGTGCTTGTAGATGCTGTAATATATGCAATCCATGACATCACCCTAGGCTTGTACAGATATACGCTGTTATATATGCAATCCATGACATCACTCTTGTGCTTGCAGATGCTGTAATATATGCAATCCATGACATCACCCTAGGCTTGTACAGATATACGCTGTGATATATGCAATCCATGACATCACCCTAGGCTTGTACAGATATACGCTGTGATATATGCAATCCATGACATCACTCTTGTGCTTGTAGATGCTGTAATATATGCAATCCATGACTTTACCCTAGGCTTGTACAGATATACGCTGTGATATATGCAATCCATGACATCACTCTTGTGCTTGTAGATGCTGTAATATATGCAATCCATGACATCACTCTTGTGCTTGTAGATGCTGGAATATATGCAATCCATGACATCACCCTACTAGGCTTGTACAGATATACGCTGTGACATATGCAATCCATGACATCACTCTTGTGCTTGTAGATGCTGTAATATATGCAATCCATGACTTTACCCTAGGCTTGTACAGATATACGCTGTAATATATGCAATCCATGACATCACTCTTGTGCTTGTAGATGCTGTAATATATGCAATCCATGACATCACCCTAGGCTTGTACAGATATACGCTGTGATATATGCAATCCATGACATCACCCTAGGCTTGTACAGATATACGCTGTGATATATGCAATCCATGACATCACTCTTGTGCTTGTAGATGCTGGAATATAATTAAACAGAGAATTTAGAATGAATGCTGTGCACAGTTGCAATGCTCAACACAAGAAGTGCTCATCCCTCAAATATGTTAGCCCTACCCCCAAACATGCAAGGCGATAAATGCCACCTTGCTTGACCACACAAAAACTTTGTGCAAAATAGTTTCACCAAAAATTCCTATGCTTATCCCCTCTGACCTGTCCCCCTTAACCCCCATCACCAACCCCTCCCCATCACCAACCCCTCTCCCCATCACCAACATCAGCACCTCCCTCCGCCCATCACCACCCCCTCCCCCCATCAACACCCACTCCTCTCATCAACAACCTGTCCCGCCATAACCACCCCTCTCCCCATCACCACGCCCTCCCAACATCAGCACCTCCCTCCGCCCATCACCACGCCCTCCCCCATCAACACCCACTCCTCTCAACAACCCATCCCGCCATAACCACCCCTCTCCCCATCACCACGCCCTCTCAACATCAGCACCTCCCTCCGCCCATCACCACCCCCCTCCCCCTATCACCACCCACTCCTCTCATCAACAACCTGTCCCGCCATAACCACCCCTCTCCCCATCACCACTCCCTCCCAACATCAGCACCTCCATCACCACCCCCCTCTGCCATCACCACCCACTCCCCCATCACCACCCACTCCCCCATCACCACCCACTCCCCCATCAACACCCATTTCCCCCATCACCACGCCCTCCCAACATCAGCACGCCCATCACCACCCCCCTTCGCCCATCATCAACCACTCTCCCCATGCCATCACCATCCACTCCCCCCATCCCACCCATTCCCCTCATCAACACCCCAAATATTTATGAGACTTGTACCTTGTGTATTATCTGCTGGGCGGTAGTCGTATGACGAGACCCTTCGCCTCGGAGAGTTTGAACCAGTTATACGGCGAGTCCTGGAAAAAAGAAACAAATTGAGGAAAAAGTCTTGATAACAAAAAGCATTGTATTTATATAAAAGAAATTATCTGAGAAATTATTTGTTTGTTCTTTCAAAGCTTACATTCAAATATGGGCGGGAAACAGACCTCAATGCAAATTCACAATGTTTGAAGAATGACTTTTTTTAATCTTTTTCAATTTCAATAAGAATTTCTTGTTCAAATAGAAAAACAATGTAGAAAAAGAGACTCGAAGGTACATACCTTGTAGACTACACGTTGCGCCGGCCATTGAAGCGAACTGAACCAGGATTCCAAAGCTTTCTAAAAACGCCTCAAACACGTTATCCGAGGTTTCTACCGTCTTCAACACCATGGAACTGGTTTCTGCAAAAGGAATAACAATAAACAAACTTAGTATTGCACCAGATAAACGTTCGAAGGCAGAGTTTTGAGGAATATTTGCCGACTTCACGGCTCCATTCAAAGTTTCAATTTGGCGCCAACGCGTTAACTCGGCGTTGCACAGTTTGGATAAAACTTTTGCACAAAAATATATACATTCGAACGGGTAGAAACTGCTCAAACTTATAGGAAACAGTATCTTCTAAAGGAAGAGGTAGGAATAATACGGACTTGCATTCACATTTAGGAAGTTTTTCATGGATAACTTTCGTCTTCAGGCGTGTTCACCATGTGCTTCGGACTTGAGACCAGATTTTCGCAAAATTCCATTTGAAAAATGCCTTTCTGAAGTAGCCATTAGCAAGTTCGGTCGAAGGACTTTCTGAAAACTGCATATTAAGGAAGATAGATTAAATTTTGCGCAAAATATTGGACAAAATTCGGGAAGGCATCTTACCTTGCTGCTACACTCTTCACGCTCTTCTTCCAAGTGACAAACGCGCCGAGAAAGAAGCCCTTTGAGTGCACATAGTCCCGTGCAATTGCGGTTTCAGCCAATCAGAAGCGATTTAGAAAAATCGACAGTTTAACGAGCCAATCAGAATCTAAGAGTCATATTCGGTGATTGACAGGTTTGGAAAATTATGGGGTGAACTATGGGGTGGACTATGGGGTGGACTATGGGGTGGACTTACTTACTGGACTATGGGGTGGACTATGGGGTGGGGAGTATATGTGGGTACTTTTTGAGGGAAGCACAGGAAACCCGCACACGGAAAACACGGAACTTGTTGAATATCGAAAAGATTAACGATTTTAATCGATTTTAAGTTTTCAGTCAGCTGGTTGCATGTTATTGGGAGGTTTTGCTTTACAAATTACTTACAATTTACAAATATTTAGAAAGTTTTTTTCTCTTAAAATCGAGGTTTTGAGCAAGAAAAATGACGGTTTGACGGCCACTCGCGTCGGATTTTGACTTGAAAAAATATACATAATAATAATATTACATTCCTTAAAACCTGAGTGACGTAATGCGCTTACGTAATGCACAAGCATTGTTCATAACTCCCAAAAGCCTTTGCGCCGAGCATGCGTAGAAAGAAAGAGTCATTTTTGCGCATGCGCATGCGCTCCAATGCGCGCTATGACGTGCGCGTTTCACATGTGACGTCATAACCAATTACCAAAATCGAATCCCTCACTTTTCTGAATCTTTTTTTAAGAGGAGGACGCATTTAATTATTCGCGAGGAAAGATTGTTTATTAACCAACCATATCGTCATGTCTGATCGTAAATCTCAGTCAAGGAAAATCGTTTTTGCCTGAGGTGGCCAAAAGAGAAATGAGTCGAGCCGGACTTAACAACGCCGGAAAGAAATTTCACCCTGCAGTCGGTACGACCAGCGAAGAGACCGATCAATCTCTCATGGACTACTACAGGCGTTTTTTGGGACCAGTTGAAAATCAGCCCGACGAAGAAATTCAAGAAGATATCGAGACCGAATTCCTGGAAGTTGTCACCAGTTCACCGCAGGTGTGCAGTGAGGAAGAGGACGTTGACAGCTCTAAAACCAACGAAGAGCCACAGGAGAAGCCAAAGCCGGCTGACCACTATCTCATGAGCGTAGAGCCAGTTGACAGCTCCGATACCAACGAAGAGCCAAAGGAAAAGCCAAAGCCGGCTGCCAGACACTGTACCATGAGCGTGGAAAAAGAGAAACCGCCAAAACAAGAACTTTGCATTGGTAAATCGCCGCTTACTCCCGCCTTGAAGCCGAGACGTTATCGGAGGGCAGCTTTTGATTTAGGAACGCCGTCGTGGAATCAGGGGATGCCGCATCAACCCTCCTCGCCAGGATGCACAATCAAATGGAGGCTCTTTTTGGAGGAGAAGAAGTATGTAGCCTGCCATCTAAGAAACCATCACTAGAAGAGCTCGTACTAGAAGGTACTATAACTGTGTATGATAGAACTTTGGTTTTGTGAGGTTGATGTTTTAACGATTTGTTTTGATTGATTTTCATCTTACAGACTCAAAACCCAAAAGGCAAGGCCGTCATGGTGACAAAGAAACCAAAACCCGCCAAGAACCTCCGAAGATACATCCTCTGGGGACTCTGGGTGAATCATGTGAGTTTATACTAGATTCTGCTTTTAGCATATTGTAACTACAACTTATGATGGGCGTGTACTTTTAGTATTATTAATTGATTAATTAATTAATTGATTACTTAAGTAATTATTTTATATTTTTATTGATTGATTTATTGATTCATCCACTATATTTATTTATTGATTTGTTTGTTTTCCTTTGCTTTCTTTCTTGTCTTTTTATATGTGGAATATAGAGGTCTCTACTGAATTTTATTATTTTATTCATTCATTTCAAATGAATGCAATTGAACTATGGTTAGGAGGAGAACCTCATCACCAGTATAGGTGC